>VXAX01006845.1:228290-314144 GCA_013399835.1 Leptocoma aspasia
TTTGGGAGGAGGCTGATGGGAGAGGAGTCTGAGGGGGGCTATGAGGGAAATGGGAGGTGATCTGTGAGGAGATTTGGGGGGAGTGGTCTGTGAGGGGTTTTGGTGGGGTCTGAGGGGTAAAGGGCCTCCTGGAGCACTGTTTGTGAGGGAGAACCAGCAGGGGAGTGTTTTTAAGGGGTCTGGAGGCTCTTAGAGGGACTGAGGATAATTGGGGGGCTGTTTGTGGGGACATCGTGGGGGTATTTATGAAGACTGGGGCCTTGAGGTGTCTGTTTGGGGTCTGTGGGTGGGCAGTGGGAGGGTGTGGATGAGGGCCTGGGAGCTTTGGGGAGGCTTTGAGGGGCTGGAGCATGGGGCTAAAGCCTAGGGGCTGTTAGGGGGATGTGTTGAAGGGCTGTAAACAGGGGAGCTGTTTGTCAGGGGGACCTGAGGGCACTGAAGGCAGTTTGGGGCTGTTTGGAGGGTGTTGGAGTGGAAGTCATGGGATTGTTGTGGGGAGTGGAGGGGAGGTGGGAGCTGCTCCTGAGCAAAGGCCTGGGAGGATCTGGGGACATTTATAGGGGGTCTGATGGTATCTCGAGAGGAGTAAGGTGGGTTTTGGAGACAGTCTGAGGGGGTGGGGAAGAACAAGATCGGGGATGAAACAGGGAACACGGGGCAGGAACTGGAGTAGCCTGGGATCACCGAGGCTGGCACAGAGCAGGTGAACATAGGGGAAGCTGGGATGAGAGGAGAGCACAGCCAGATGTACAGGAAACGGGTGAACAGCTGAGGCAGAGCTGTGTGTTCCTGCCCTGGGAGCCACCCGTGACCCTGCTCTGTGGGTGTGAGGCGCAAATGAGCCCTGCAGTGGATCTCAGGTCATGGCTGGCTCACCTGTGACACATGCCAGCCCCATCACCCTTCCTCTTCTCTCAGCATGACTGTACAGGGAGGAGGTGTTTGTGAGTGTGTGGATGTGCTGGGAGTGGAGGGCAGCAGGAGATCTGGGATCTGGGGAGCAGCACTGCACCTGATGAAACACCTCTGTTGTTACAGGAGTGCCGGATTGCTCATCCCATTGTTAAATGCACTTACTGCAGGACTGAATTCCAGCAGGAAAGGTAAATGCTTGCTGAACTGGGGAGATCCAGGTTTCGTGTAGAACAAGCACACCTGGGGAACTGTAATGCTTCCACACCTTCAGTGACTGAGCCTTAACCTGTAGATTGTTGCTGTGGAAGACCTGGGGGACCTTTGGCCGCCTCCAAAGATCTGCTGGGCGAGTTGGACTGTCTGTAGTGCACTTGGGTTACACCTTTTGCTTGGGTTTTTTTTCAGTCAGAGCTCAGATGCGTCTTCCAGAGAAGGATCTGGGTACATCTTCCCATGAATTTTCCTCATACCTGATGTCCAACATTTATTTCCTGCTGCGTGTCCTTTAGCTGGGCTCTTGTCTCTTTGCATTTTGACAAGTGTGCATCTGTCAGAGGGAGGATTGGTAAACCCAGAGCTGTGTGTGGCCGTTGTGTGAGGTGTTCCTTCCCATGTTTGTTGGACAAATACACCTCTGTCCTCTCCTGCCATGACCTCCAGAGTGGAGCCTGCCCTGATGCTGAATCACTCGTGCTGCCAATTAGTCAGTGATCAAGTCCTGTGTTTGTATGGACAAAAACCTGCTGTCATCTGGGGATGCCTTAATTAAAAGACACGTCCTAGTAATTTTTGGCCCTTTATCCTCAGCCAGATGGGGATAGGAAAAGCACTTTGGTATGTGAGTCCCTAGAGAGGTTGAATCCAGCCTCATCACCAGAGACAGAGCCGAGGGGAGGCTGGGATCCTAGGCAGGGATCCTGGGATCTGAACCAGGTTTCATTTTCTGTTGGAATGTGTTAATGGAATGATCTGTCCTTTTTAACAGCAAAACCAACACGATATGCAAGAAATGTGCTCAGAACGTGAAGCTCTATGGCACAGTAAGTGGGGGGGGCTCAGCCTCTCCAGCCTCTCTTCCTTTCTTCTCTTGTCTTTATCCTGCTGAAATCTTAGAGCAGTTTATGGGCTGGCTTGGCTGTAAGAGCATGACTGATCAATAATATGGGTCACTCAAGCGTGGAGCTTTGACTTTTTCTATTCTTTTAGCACAAAAAAGAGCTTTGCATCGTTTGAGGCCAGGAAATGGTCTGTTTAATACCCAGTAGAAGCAAGACTGTGCTTACACAGACTGAGATTGCTGCAGGAAGCAGTGATAAATCTTTGCTTCCTGCTTGTCTGAAATCTGAAATAGAGATTTTGATTGGTTCTATTTTGTTGTTAAACATTTTTCTAAAGATTTCGCAGCACTTGATAAGTGGTCTGAGGGCCATGGCTAAATACACTTAGCTGGAGACCAGGGATCCAAATGGAGTTTTGTCTCCTGGATCAGCATTGTACTCTGCATAGAATAAGGAAATAAAAGTTTGAAATTATGGGGAGAATGGGAACGAGCAATGTACTATTGTAGTTAGAAGGCTGTAACAGTTGTTCTTATTTTTTAAAGCCAAAACCCTGCCAGTACTGCAACATCATAGCAGCATTTATTGGAAACAAGTGCCAGCGTTGCACCAACTCAGAGAAGAAGTATGGCCCTCCTCACTCGTGTGAGCAGTGCAAGCAGCAGTGTGCATTTGACCGCAAGGATGACAGGAAGAAGGTCAGTATTTGTGTGAAAGAAGGCTGAAAAGGTAAAAGGGCTGATCACAGTGGTCGTCTGTCCATCTTCCTTACATCTTCTGCAGCATTTCTGACAGGACAAGGAGGAAAGGCTTCCCACTGCCAGATGGCAGGGTTAGATGGAATACTGGGAAGAAATTCCTCCCTGTGAGGGTGGGAAGGCCCTGGCACAGAGAAGCTGTGGCTGTCCCTGGATCCCTGGAAGTGTCCAAGGCCAGGCTGGATGGAACTTGGAGCAGCCTGGCATAGTGGAAGGTGTCCCTGCCCATGGCAGGGGGTGGCGCTGGATGAGCTTTAAGGTCCCTTCCAACCCAAACCATTCCATGATCCATGTCTCTTGGTTATGAAGTGTTTTCTAGAGTTGAGCTTTGCTCTGGTTTAGAGCTGTTTAATCTTTGAACCCCTGTGTGCCTCTGCCAGATCTTCTAAGAAAGATCTCTTGAATTTGGCCCAAGAGCTGGCAGAGGAGCAGAGAGCTCTGAATGAAGTGTGAGGTGCTATTTGGGGAGAGGGATGGGAAATGATATTTGTTCCATTGGCTGAGGAGCTACAGGTGTCATACCTCCACCAGGAAACCCCTTCCATGGCTTCTGTACACCCTTTGCTTAAGCAGCCTGAGTGCTCCGTGGGAGGCGTGTCTTCCCGAGGCAAGCTGTAAATATCTGCCCTGCTGAGCCTCCTGGAGCAGACACTTTTGCTGTTTTGGTCTCCAGTGACTGCCTGTCCATCCTGAGGATTCTTTTTGAGTCCCTGTTTGTTCATATGTGACCCTAAACTTGAAAGTGCTTCTTGTCTTTTCTGTATTTGCTGTGTGGGCAGGAAGAAAGACCAAAACTTCTGTCTCCCCTTCCAGGTGGATGGAAAGCTGCTGTGCTGGTTGTGCACACTGTCCTATAAACGAGTCCTGCAGAAGACCAAAGAGCAGTGCAAACACCTGAGCAGTTCTTCCCGAGCCAGCCTGCAGGAGAAGGAGCAGTTCAGTAGGCTCAGCAGTGGCAGCCACTATAACAGGTAACCTTGGGGAGGGGTTTGGGCAGGGTCTGAGTTCAGGACGATCTGGCTAAGTCACACTTTGCTTGTTGGCAAACCTCACTGTGTTGGTACAGCCTTGTGCTTCTTAGTGATCCAACTCACTGAACTTGTACACTATGAAAGCAAAGTTGCATTTGTAAAATTTAATGATTAAAATGCAGATTTTAAGCAGGAGTTCTTCACCTACGTGCTGCTCTGACTCATTGTTTCTGTTTATTTTTAGTCTCCAGCTACTCTTCAAGGAATGATTTTTTTATCATTTTAGCACTGGGAAATACTGTTTTAATAGGATCAAAGTGGGTGGGAATATTTATCTGCCTCTCTGTCTTAGACTGAAAGTCATTCAGGTTCTGACATACAATTTCCTCCTTTTTCTAGCCAGAAAACCTTATCCACGTCTTCCATTCAGAACGAAATCCCAAAGAAGAAAGCCAAGTTTGATGCCATATCTGCCAATGGTGACAGGTGAGCCTGTTACATGGGGAAGTTGTGGGTGGGGGGTTTTATTTGCTGAGTTTGTATAAGACATAGTTGTGTGTGAATAACAGGAAGCTCTTATGCTAGAGCAGGGGCCTTGGGCTTTGAGACCTCGAGGGGCTGCCCTAGAGCCTGGCAGGCCAGTGCTACCTGGAATCTAGACATAGATTTGAAGAGGAAAAGTATACTGAGCACCTGTACCTGCTTGGAAGGAGCAGGATGGAGGTGATGGTTGGCTGAACTCCCCAACAGTCAGGAAAACTGCAGCCAGACCAACTTTATAGTTTCTCTTGCAGTCACAGGGAGAGAGGAGCTGGTGAGGTCTGCAGGTTTTGTACTTTTAGGTCTGTCAGACTGATCTGCAGGGAGAGCCTCAGAGGACAGGAGAAGATCCAGACCCACTTCCCATGTCCCCTCCTGCCTTTTGGGGAGACACAAGCAATCAAACAGCTTTGCTTGAAAGGTTATGGGCTCCCTGTCCTGGAGGTGTTCCAGGCCAGGTTGGATGGGTTGTGGAGCAACTTGGTCTAGTGGAAGGTGTCCCTTCCCATGGCAGGGGGATGGAACAAGATGCTCTCTAAGATTCATTCCAGCCCAAGCCATTCCATGGTTCTCTGGTTCTGGGAAAGCATCTGACCCCATTCTGCTGTCACACTTGATGCTGGATCATGTTGATGCCGGCTGCCTGTGCTGCGGAATGGGAGTCACTAGCAGAAACAGGAGATTGAGATGGGTTTGTGTGTTTATGGTCTTGTGCATGCATATTTTCATTCCTGCCTTTCCTCTCTGATTCTCAGCGTTCCTTCCTCTCCCGAGATGCTTTGCCCCCTTATCCAGAGGGCCCCGTCCACGTTGGCGCAGTGGGCTGCTTCCCAACAGACTCTCGGGGCCCACCATTGTCCTGTTGCTCAAGGCATTGACATCCTGAAGTGAGATCACCTATTGTTTTCTCCCCTCCCTCCCTGGGAACTGCCTCATACACGGGAACTCTGCCTCTCAGTGGATCTCTTTCTAAACAGCAGGGATTTGGGAGCATGGACCAGAGCATAGTTAGTGCCAAAGGGTTTGTTAAAGCCACTGGTAATTAATTAATCACTACCTGCCTTCAATGTCTCTGAGATCACAGATCTCTCCTATAGATACTGTTGACACCTTGTCACTGTAAAATGCTCCCATGGGAAATGCCTGTCCCTGGAAGTGTCCAAGGCTAGGTTGGATGGGACTTGGGGCAGCCTCATCTAGTGAAAGGTGACCCTGCCCATGGCAGGGGACAGAACAAGGTGAGCTTTAAGGTCCCTTCCAACCCAAACCATTCTGGGATTCTATGATTCTGTGAAATAGAACTTTAATAATTTTATAGGGCAATGGCTCCCACAGAGTGGTCTGAAAGACGTTTCATCATCTGAACAGCATTTTCAGTTAAAAGCTGGAAAAATTCAAGGGCTGATTGTGACTTAGGAGCTGTGGCTGAGTGCAGAGGGGTTAGGATTCAGTTGCCTTCAGTGCTGGTGGAGCCAGAGGAGAGAATGGAAACAGGGCCCTGGTAGAACTGGCGCAGCCCATCAGTACTGGTGCAGCTTTCCCTCCAGAGAGGCGGCTGCTCTGGGCTGTAGGACAGCACCAGCTGTTTTTATCTCCTCATCAAATCCTGGGCTGAGATCTCACAACTCATTGTAACACCCCTGCTGGCTTGAAAATACCCAAAAAGCAAAATGACCTGTGCTCTGGGTTGGTCAGCCATTTGTTTGGAAAACAGGAGCATGTATTGAAGGAATCGAGAACCTCCCTTTTGCTCTCATGTCAGATATTGTCAGTCTGGCTCCTGCCAAGGCTGTAGGCCTTGCCACAGGCTTTTTTTGATGAGTTCCAGTAACAAACCAAGTGTAAATTTAGCAACTGAAGAGCTTCAGCAACATGCAGCAGAAAAGGCAAGCTGCAGCTGCCTTAAATAGACAAACGGCTGCATGTCTTGAGTGGAATAATAATGGGGGTTCCTTAAGTGTGGGTTTGGGGTTGCTGAGGGTTCTTTTATGAGGGTGAACCCCCAAATCCTTCCCCTTTTATACAACTATCAGATTGTCCCTCCCAGAGTCACCTTGGTGTCTGGGGCACAGCCTGAGCCTGGAGTTAAGGTCTGCTGCAGCACAAGGGTGTTTGCAGCAGCAGCAGAGTCTGGAGTAAAGGGACACAACCAGCACCTCCTCCCTGCTGAGATCAGCCCCAGCTCCTTGTACCCTGCCTCCTGGCTCCAGCCAAACCTCTGGCCAAACCTTTGCCCTCAGCTGGGCAAAATTTGGGCATGTTTGAGCTCTGTTGACTTTGGCAACACCTTCAGCCAGGGTCCAGCTTATCTGAAATTATTGCTTCTTCTTGGATATGGTAGAAGTTCCTGTACTGTGTCACACTGAATTCCCTCTGGTTTTGTTTACACGTTTCAGAGTGGTTCTTGCTTACAGTGGCTATGATATGTGGACAGGGTGATTTCCAACAGTCATTTAAAGGGTGGTGTTGAATGGTGTGTTCTGGATCAGTTCTGGGAGGAGCAAACAGCTCTGTTGCTGCTGCACTGGAGTAGTTTTCTGTCCCAGTGACTCGCAGCACACTTTGCAGCAGACCTGGCCTCATCCTTCTGTGCTGCCAGTGCCCCATGGTCTTGTGCTGCCCAGCACGCTGGAGCTGTGCTGGTCCTGACTGGGGCAGTCTTGGTGTCCCCGTCCTCTTGTGCCAATGCTGGCAAAGTGTTTTTATGCTGCAGACTCTGCAGATGAGCACACTGCGGTCCCATCTCCTGTCACTGCAGACAAGGTGCTAAACTGTGCTTTTAACACCAGGCAGTGACAGCACTGCTGGCAGGGGGAGGGCAGCGGTGCCTCAGGATGCTCAGCAGCAAAGTAAAAGGTTGTAAAAAGATTCTTATTTGCATAGAAGAGTCCTGGCATAGTTTAAAGCTCTGTGACTTGGGCTGTCCTGCACAGAGTGGAGGATGTTTTTTATAGAATCCCAGAATGGTTTGGGTTGGAAGGGACCTTAAAGCTCATCTCATTCTGCCCCCTTCCATGGGCAGGAACGTCTTCCACTATCCCAGGTTGCTCCAAGCCCTGTCCAGCCTGGCCTTGGACACTTCAAGGGATCCAGGGACAGCTACAGCTGCTCTGGGCAAACTCTGCCCAGAGGCTTCACCACCCTCACAGGGAACAATTCCTTCCCAAGGAATGTATCCCTCCCTTCTGGCAGCGGGAAGCCATTCCCCCTTGTCCTGGCACTTCAGGCCCTTGTCCCCAGTCCCTCTCTAGCTCTCCTGGAGCCCCGTTAGACACTGGAATGTGCTCTGAGGTTTCCCCAGAGCCTTCTCCAGGCTGAACACCTTCAGCTCTCCCAGCCTGGGTTCAGACCAGAGGGGTTCCAGCTCTTGGAACATCTCTGTGGCCTCCCCTGGGCTCGTTCCAGCAGCTCTACATCCTTTTGATGGTGGGGGCCCAGAGCTGGAGCAGCTCTGCAGGTGGTTTTTGTCTAAGGTGAAGTGTGGATGCTGGTTTAGTGCCTGGTCTGTGCCTCTTCATGCAAGCCTGATTTGAATAGCAAAATCTTTAAGCTTGGCATTTGCCTTGCCTAATTTCTGCCATTTAACAGGTGTGGACTTTAAGGCAGTCAATTTGTTTCTGTTCCAGTCAATAGAGAGAGGCAGGTGCATTGGGAACAGCTCCATTTTTGTCCTCTGTCTCTGCTGAAAACAACAGGAGCTCATAATTTCCCTTTAATTAGCTGTGTGCATTTTAGGCTGTTCAAACATGGAGAGCTCATGTCCCCCTGACCTATCCCAAGGGGCTGGATCTTGAGTTTATTTGTAGAGGAAATGGATTTTTTGTTGGTTGGTTGTTTTAATTCTTGGTCTGTTTGTTAAAGGAAAGGACTGACTTGTGTTTGGCAGCTTTCCTTCAAATTTTGGAGTCTCAGGCTGTAACATGGGGTTAAAGACAGAGGAACCTTTCATTACTATTTTGTCAGTTTTTAAAAAAATACAAAAGAAGAAGAAAAAATATCTGCTTCTTTATTTAGCACCTTAACACATTTGAAGGGGCATTTTGCAGCAACTGGACAGGAAAATACCTGCCTGGTATTTTGTACCCCTCCAGGAGGAGATCTCAAGCCAGCTGTTCCCCACTGGCGGATGCAGAACCCTCGGAGCCCCAGGGATGGTGCTCTGTGCAAGGCTGGTGACCATCCTGTCCCTTCCCACTGGGTGGCAGGGCTGGCTCTGACCTTCCTGGCTTCGCCATGTGCTGGGCAGCAGCAGTTGCCAGGCAGGGAATTTTTCCTGCTGGAGCTGCTCAGGGAAACGTGGACATCTCCTGGCACTCTTTATCACCCCACAGCATGGCAGGAGGGAAGCGTGCCTGGGCGAAGGAATGGTGTGTCAAGGGATTGTTTTCAGCCAGAGGGAATCAGTGCCTTTCTTTCAATCAAAGCCTTTCTTTTCTCTGTGGAGGCTGTTGGTTGTTGTTGTTGTTTTTAATTTATTTCTCTCCTCCCCAGCATATTTGCGCTGAGTGGGAAATTAAAGCTGCTGTTAATAATGTGCTTGCACACAGGAAGGTGCTGGAGCATCCACCATCATCTTGCACAGCCTCCACTTGGGAAAACTATTGGGAGAGTTTTAAAATGGAGTTGTTCTGCGCTAGTGTGTGGGTATGAGCCTCTCTGCCTAGCACAGAGCTGGATCCAGTGTGCCCAGAGAGCTGCCACACCTTAGTGTGGACTCTGCTGTCAGCATGTTTTAGCCATGCAGGGCTCTTCTGCTGTGGGCTGTCTCTTGCAGACCCTCCGTTCTGAGTTTTAATCTGCCAGGTTTTCTCTCCCAGTGCCTCAGGGCCATCCTCTGACTCTCAGATCTGGGAAGCTGCCTCTGCTTAGTTTCCCTCTGTAGATCCCCAGCACAGTGGGAGAGCGAGCCTTTTCCCCTGCCACATGCTTACTAATGAGAACTGTCAAAGCAGACTGTGGTGCTTTTAATTAGGAAATGGATCATTTCCAGGTGCTAGAGGAGACCCAGTGTGAAGTGAGCAGCAAGTACTCTCTGCCTTAGGGTACAGCTTGGGGACTGGAAGCTCAGAGGTAAAAACATCCTTGAGAGAGGCAGAATTTTGGGTTGAGACCATGCTTTCCCCACTCTGCTGCAGGTGCCAGCTTTAAAGCTGAGTGTTGACCTACTCTGGAGGCTTTAAAAAAAAAAAGTCAGGCTTTGGGTGACCCTGACAATTTATCTTTATTTATCTGATAACAGCCAGACTTAAAGTCATCTTCTAGGTGAAGCTTTGTTGTCTTATTACTGTTCAATTTTTATACAGCAGTTTCAGGTGTGTGTGGGTGGGAGTGTGCTGCCCACTTAGCATGAGGAGATAAAAATCAGCTTTAGGGATGGAACAGAAGGCAGGGGAAAATCGGGTCTTATGGGCCTTATGGCTGCAGCTTGTTGTATCTTATGATCTGGCATATTCCTGTAGCACAGGACTGTGTGTGCCTGCCTGGGTCACTGGGTGTCTCCTGGGGAGGTTTGTGATTTACCAGTGCAGCAGTGACTCATGCACAGGTAACTCTGCTGATGGTTGCTTAGATTTAGAGTACCTGGTGGTGTACAGGTGATGTGCTCAGCTATTCCTCTATCTTCCTGGAGAGTTTTTCCTACTCTGGAATAATGAAGCTTCTCCCTAAATTGCTTTATTGTGGCAGAATCATATTACAAGTTCCAGTATGTTTTTTACCCCTTCTCCTTGCTCAGGACAATTTAGCTGTTTCCTTTTGCTCTCTTTGTTGAACTTGGAGGTTATTTGTTTCTCTTCCACGTCCCCTCCTTGCCAGAATGTTTGTTTACATTCAGTGTGAAGTTTTGCAGTGCATCCAAGGACTGCTTGTGAGCAAAGAGATTTCCAAAGGGATGCATAAAGTTTAATTATCTCTCTGATTGCTGTCTTCAACACTTTGGTTTGAAAAAGGATCATAAATGATCATGAAATGATTCCCATTCTCCTTTGAGTGCATTCCTGGGAGTTTCCCTGCCTCAGTGCAGAGGACGGTTTTGTTGAGAGCCTCTCCCTGTTCTTTGCTGCAGTTTTTCTCCAGACCTCGCCCTGGACTCCCCTGGCACCGACCACTTTGTCATCATTGCCCAGCTGAAGGAGGAAGTGGCTACTTTAAAAAAGATGCTTCACCAGAAGGATCAGATGATTTTGGAGAAGGAGAAGAAGGTACAGTCCTTGGCTTGCTTCCCGCCCAGCAGGCTGACATGTTCTCACAGATCACACTCTGACACAGCCTGGCTTTTTATCTGGGAGTTAACATGTCTGGCTGTTTCCAGGCTGCCTCCTTTCCAAAGCCAAAGAGGCTCTCTGGACCCGCCCAGGAGATCTCGTTTCATAAAGGGTCATTTCCTGACCGCTTTCTTGGAGACCTCTGTGTGTGGGCAAGACTGGGAATAAACATGCTGCTGCTTGGAGAAATGCAGTGCTGGCCCTTGCTGTTGCTCTGTGCTCTCAGTGACACAGTTCTGGTCTCGCTGCAGTCCCCCAGCACTGCCAGCATGTCTGTGACCTCAGCCAGTCTCACACACCTCTGTAGTGGCACTTTCCATGGCAGGGGGGTCTGTGGTGAGGGCACTTGTTGCCTCTTCCAGCTCACTTGCTCCTTCCTGGTTTCTGCACAGATCACAGAGCTGAAAGCTGACCTGCAGTACCAGGAATCACAGATGAGAGCAAAGATGAACCAAATGGAGAAGACACACAAGGAGGTCATGGAGCAGTTACAGGTGACAGCATTGTCAGTTTAATTTGCTGAGCCGTGTTGTATCCAGGAGTGACTGAGGACATTCCTGAGCTGTGTCCAGGAGGGACTGAAGACACTCCTGATCAGAACACCCCATGAGCTCCTGCACACAGAGCTCTGCTAATGCTTCTCAGCCCCGTCCTACAGCCTCTGTGCTGCCAGGCAAGCCCCTCAGCTCTGCATTGCATCCCAAACACCATTTACACCTACCTTGCTGCACTCAGGCTCACACTTACTGTATTGTAAAGTGCTATGTTGTGTCCCTTATGGACTAGACAGGAACCATCAAACTCATTTTACTTATTGCCAAAATCAGGTTTGAACCTGTTTCTCCAGTCTGCAGAACCTTTGTCAGCTCCCTGGACCTCTAAATCACCACCCTGTGATTTGTGTGAGCAGTAACCAGAGAGAACAAAGGAACAATTGGCAGTTCTTTTCACCCTGTATCTCTAGTCCAAATAAAGAAGTCCCTGAGCTGATGGAAGCAGGGAGAGCAGGATTCTTGTCATGGCTGTGGAAACACAGCAGACTATCAGCATGAATATCTTGAGCCACCGAAAGGATCAGGTCAAAGGGGAAGAAATCAGACACAGAAATGAACTTTGCAGCCTTTGTTTACTCTGGGTATATAAAGATCTAAAGCCCCAGCAATGAGAGGTAGGAGGGGATGAGACAAAAGGCTTCTGTTGCCCCTGAGGAAACAGCCCCTCCTCCATCCACACCCACTCTGGGGAAGTATCCCAGTGGAAGGCAGGTTTAGGGCCTCCAGCTTCTCTCAGGGTGCTGGTGCCTGTGAGAATCTCTTCACAGGGCACGTCCTTCTGCCTGGCTGAAGGCTGGAATGTCAGAATGTGGTGTGGAGAGGGCTGGATGTGCTGTTTCTGAAGGTAAAGGAGCATCAGATCCAGGAGCAGCTGTGCCCCAGCCACCTCCCTCTCCTGGGGCTTTCCATGTCTGTTCTCAGCTCAGGCTGGGACTGCCCTGAACTCTGGTGTCCAGACATTTTATTTCTGCTGGTGTTGGTTGAGTCTTAGGAAACCTTTTTCAATGATTGCAAAATCAAAGTTCAGATCCTCTCAGTGTATTGGTAGGTGCTTTGAACTGTTCATATGATTAATTTTTGAATGGTCTCGTGGATTTTATCATTTTGTCTTTGTCTTTTCCTGTGGGTCTGGGATGGGAGAACCCTCTCTAGGAGGTTAGAGGTGAAGTCAACATCTGCCCCTCTTTCCATCTTTATGTGGGATGTCAGCAGCTTCTCCACAGGGATCCCAAGAGCTAATGATGATCCATGCCACTAAATACCCATTCTCCCCGTTTCCAGGCCAAGAACAGAGAACTCCTGAAGCAAGCAGCTGCCCTGTCAAAAGGCAAAAAGCCTGAGAAGTCAGGAGCAATAACCTCCCCTTAAAGCCAAACCCCCAGCCTGGGAGCTTTGCCCAGCATTGGCTGAGGAGTCTGGGAGACCTGCTGCACCCCTGGAAGCCCAGAGCTCTGTGTTGTTGCTGTCCCACTGCTGTGGACTCCATGGGAATTCCTGGTGTGTGTCACCTTCTGACAGCATGCTTGAGTGTGGCCGGTTTCCATCCATGGGGACAGGTCCTAGCCTTCCTAAATCCCCCCTGAAGTACTGTTTTCTGGAAGAAATCTTTTCCTAACCAGTTGCTACCACTGCCAGCCCTTTCCATGAGCAAACAGGAACCTGCTGCATTAATGGCTCCTTGCTGGTTCCCAGCCTGCTGCTGTGAGGGAATTGCCGTGGCCAGTTGTTCTGCAGATAAAATGGGAGCTGCGTGTGGTGGGAGCTGGATTTTTTTTTTCCTTGAACTGTTCCTTCTTCAAAAGAGAGCTGAACACTCACCAGCCCAACAGATGTTCCTAGAAGGTTGTGCCACTGCTGACAACAGTTAATCCAGCTTTTTGAAGATGCTTCCAAAATGGGGGCCATGTATTTATCTTGGAAGATTTTTGTGTTTTGTTTTTTCTTATTTTCTCTGTCAACTTGGCAAACCTAACTGCCTGGTTTTGTGTTTCCTTGTTTTTCTGATCAGAGCTTTTGGGTTGGGAGCCAGAGTGGAATGATACAGCCCCCAACCCACCCAGAATTCCCTCCCCCGAGTGCCCTGGTTATGTGGTGACCTCTGGGATTTTGATGATTTCTGCAGCTTGGTGCGATCAAGTGTCTCTTACTCCATTTCTTTACACAAAGAGGGTTCAAGGCTCGGATATTGCCTCTCTTCCCCCTTTCCCTGCCCCTTCCAGATGCAGGGGCCAGGTTGGCTCCAGGAAAGCACTTACTCAGGCAGCGACCCGAGCCAGGGAGTGTTTTTTGGGGCACTCCAGGGATTTTTCTCACTGCTGATTCCAAACCAGCAGGATCAAAGGGCTATGAGAGTTCCTGTACCAGGGATGTGCTGCCCCGAAACAGCACAGCTGCCACTGACCCTTACAGCCAGACTAGCTGGGGTAGGTCCCCCCAGGCACCTCTTTGGGGTGATGGTGGTGGATAAAAGCACTTGGAGGGGGAGCACCACACAACTCCGGGCTGGCAGGAGCTCCTCGACATCCCGAACTCCAGTCAGGGAGTGGAGAACATCTCAGGGCTTGGAGACCCCCGAGCAGGGGCTGAAGGTAGGTAAGAGAACTCATGCTTTTGCTGCAGGGCGGCTGCTCCGTCAGGGCTTTGATGAAGCTTTTAACTAGAGCTTGTGATTACTTTTTTCATCTTTTTGTTTCTTATTTGTTACTAAAGTTGATTTTACTCAAAGGCACTTTTTTGGGATGATGTTGGCTTCTGGCTTGGAAGGAGCACGTTTCATCGGACACTGCCATGTGTTTGGTTTTGGTTTTTCTAAGAGACTTTTGATGTGAAAACAAGCAAAACCAGAAATTGTTACACTTTGCCTGAGTGTGGCAAAAACTCACCCAATTTTATACTTTTAGAAAATGAAGTGCATTGGTGGGAGTTTTTTTAACTGTGGGCTTTGCTTTTTTTCCTTCCCTCAACATACAGAAATAAAAAGAGGGAGAAAGGCCCTGTAAATACTGTTCAGTTGGGTTTTTAATCGTGATAAATTGCTCCTGCCGTTGCGTAGCTGATTTGTAGCACCAACATCGTTTCTTTGTATGTTTGTAATAATGAGATTTTCAAGGGATGCTTTGATTTGTATAAATGACACCTGTAAAAGTGGTTTAAAAAAATCCTCTTCTGTGACTGATACTTTGTTTGCTTTGAAAAGGGAAAAAAACCAAAACAACCAAAGTACCTCTCCCTGCCTGGAGCTGATTTGTCTCCTGCTCTAGGGTTGGGAGTTCAGGGAAGGAGACAGTATTTTCCTGTTGTTTGCTTTGCTCCTACTTTTTTTTCTATCTTTAAATCCTCCCATCAAGTCCGTTGCTAGGATCCTGGTTACTTGGTTACATTCAGCTTCCCAGGACCCATCCGCTGTGTCTGAGAAGATGTATTCCTGATCTTGGCAAGGGGATGCAACTGGCACTGAGAGAGAGACCTGCTCCTTTGGCATGGAGATTTCCATGAAGAAAATTTGGCTGCCCCTCGTCTTTTTCCAAGGAAATCTCCAGAGGTCTGGGAGTCTAAAGGGGTTTTAGCTTTGACCCTTTTCCTTATTCATATCCAGTCTCCTGCAGCACATGGGGATAGCAGCTCCCTCCTGCTGCTACTCCCAGAGCAATGAGAGTCAGTGACCAGTACAAACCACAGTTTCTAATGTTTATTTCGCTGGAACCACATTCATCTGCCTGCAGTGCAGAAATCCTGATGGAGCGCTGGCAGCTCCTGTTGGCCAGGATCACCTTGGGAGTCACCTTCCTTCCACACCTCTCAACAGTGCAGCTGCAGAGGAAATGAGAGGAAACAGCCTCAAGGTGTGCCAGGGAAGGTTTAGACTGGATATTAGGGAACATTTTTCCATGGAAAGGGCTATCCAGGCCTGGCACAGACTGCCCAGGGAAGTTGTGGAATCCTCATACCTGGAGGAATTTGAAAGCCACGTGGATGTAACATTCGGGGACAAGGGCTAGGTGGTGGCCCCCAGTGCTGTGGGAACAGTTGGACTGGATGCTCTTAAAGATCTTTTCCATCGTGAATTATTCCATTATTCTAATTCCCTTCTCCACTCCACAGATGCTCTGGGCTTCCTTCTTCCAGCCCACAAAGCCTTAATGCTGCAGGTTTTCCCACTGGAGCCTGTAGTGGGGTGACCAGCCACAGTGACAATCCAGCTCCTGGCCTTCGAGCAGAGCATGTAAGGAAAGGAAACACTGAAACAATATTCCATGTCTTACCTGCCCCAGGTGTTCCCTCAGAGTGTCCCTGTATGATCTCTGCTGCTTCCCTTCTTCCTCAGAATCTGGGCTGCCCAAAACCACCAGCTGGGGAAAAAGGCAGGAGTTGTCCTCAGCCAACCTCCCTCTAAGGTAACACACCTTGAGCAATTGGCCTTCCCTTGCTGTTTAGCTTTCTTGGAGCACCAGACTTGTCCAGTCAGCAGGATGGTAACCAGGGCACTGTCAATCCCAAAATATTACCTACTGTTGCTTGTTTTTAAATCCCTGGAGAGATTTAAAAGCCATGTGGATGTGGCACTTGGGGACATGGGTTAGTGGTGGCCTTGTCAGTGATGGGGTAATAGTTAAACTTGATGATCTTAGAGGGCTTTTCCGAACTGAACCATTCCATGATTCTATGGGATGCTGAAGCTGTTTTGCCCTGCCCAGTGTGGCCTGCTCGTGGCTCCCAGCATGGGAGGGTCTGAGCCCTGGAGCTGAGCAGTGGTGGCCCTCCCTGAGCCAGGCTGCCGTGACAGGAGGGAGATGCTGCTGGCAGCCCGAGCCAGCTGGGGCTGCAGGTAACCTAGTGCTTGCTGGGTGGGCTGACAAGGGGTGAGGAGCAGATGGGGGAACCTGGAGCTCTGTGCCCATCCAGCCGTGCTTGGCCCCTCCTGCCCCTGCTCGACATGCAGGAGTTGTCTGTGGGACAAATGTCCTCTTGGCACAGCCCTTCGTGTCTTCTGATGGGATATTTTTATATTAAATATTTGGCAGCATCTCCAGCCCATCTCTCCAGCTGGATCATTGCCTGATGCACACCCACAGCCCTGTCCCTCTAATATCCAGAGCTTTTTGGGGAGCAGAAAGGGGAGAGCAGAGGCAGCCTCCCCCTCTCTNCTCGCCCCCCCCCCCCCCCCCCCCCCCCCCCCCCCACTTTGCTTGCTCTGTGTTGCCTTTACTGCTGCAAAGGAAGAGATGTGTTTTCCCCTCCAGGCTGATGTGTTCAGCCAGAGCAAACACAGAGCTCATGGCCTCAGGTGGAACTGCAGAGTCATCATGGAATGATTTGGGTTAGAAGAGACCTTAAAGCTCATCTTGTTCCACCCCCTGCCCATGGGCAGGCACACCTTCCACTAGATCAGGTTGCTCCAAGCCTCATCCAGCCTGGCCTTGGACACTGGCTGGTGACCAGCAGCACCTCTGCTTGTGCCACGTGTCCAGCAGCTCTGTGGGGTGTGACAGTGCCAAAGGAGCAGGTGATGGAGCTGGACTGGGTGACAGAGGCTAAAACAGCACCTCTGACCCCAGGTCAGTGAGGGGCCACATTCCCTTGGATCAGATGAAATTAAGCCCCTGAATTGTGCCTCTGAAATGACACAAGTGGAAATACGGAAGTGGAAACCTTGAGGTGGCCAGAGCCACCCAGACCCCACAGCACAGAGCCGTGTTTGCAAAACACCCTAAAAATAGCCCCGGGAAGGGACAAGGACAAGGAGCAATGACCAGGGGCGTTTGAAACAGGCTGTGCCCTCCCTCCCTGCAGCGGCTGGGGCTGTGGGCTGTGCTGGTGGTGGCTGTTCCAGCCGTGGGCTGTGCGGCTGGTGCTGCAGTGCCAAGGAGCACTGACGTTCCCTGTGCTGGCAGGAGCTCAGCCCGGAGCCAGAGGAGGCTGTTGCCAGGCAAATCCTGAGTTGTTTGTGCAGCGACTCCTGTTTGCTGGACTTTGCTGTGTTGAGCTGTCAGGCAGCACCAGATTGGAACCAGTGCTATGTCTGGGAGAGCACATGGTTGTGACGGTGGGTTTTTGTCCCTTCTTTTCACCTCCTTTTTCTTTATTATTTTTCTTCTTTTCACCTTTTTTTTTTATTCCTGTCCCTTTGGAGAAACACCAAACCCAGTAAAAGAGTCAGAGAATCCCAGACCGTTTTGGTTGGAAGGGATCTTAAAGCTCATCTCATTCTGCTCCCCTCCAGTGGGCAGGGACACCTTCCACTGTCCCAGGTTGCTCCAAGCCCTGTCCAGCCTGGCCTTGGACACTTCAAGGGATCCAGGGACAGCTACAGCTTCTTTGGATAAACTCTGCCAGCGCCTCCCCACTGTCACAGGAAAGAATTCCTTCCCAATATCCCATCTATCCCTCTCTTTTGGCAGCGGGAAGCCATTCCCCCTTGTCTTGGCACTTCAGGCTCTTGTCCCCAGTTCTTTCCAGCTCTCTTGGAGCCCCTTTAGGCACTGGAATGGGCTCTGAGGTTTCCCCAGAGCCTTCTCCAGGCTGGACACCTTCAGCTCTCCCCGTCTTCCTCCCGTGCAGAGGGTCTCCAGCCCTCTTTGGAGCATTTTGGCCTCCTCTGGGCTCCCTCCAGCAGTTCCATATCTTTGTGATGTTGGTGCCCGGAGCTGGCCCCGCCTGCCGTGTGGGGCCTCAGCTGTGGGGAGCAGAGGTGGTTTCCCTCCGCTTTCTTTTCCCTTTGGGCCCAGGACGCGTTTCCAGCGCCGCGGGTGTGCGAGGGTCGGCGGAGTGCCGCGGGCCCTGGGTAGACCTGATGTCTGTGTGCTGGCCACGCCCGTGCATTGCCATTGGTCTGATTGTCGCTAAGTGGTCACGCCCGCAAGCTCCCATTGGCTGAGGCGGGCCGGGGGCGTGTCCCCGCCCCGCGCTATGTAAGCGTGGCGGGCGCGGGGTGCCGGGGTCGCTGCGGAGCGCGGGGTGGCCGGGGGCGACCGGGGCTGTCCCCACCGCCCAGCCCCAACGTGATGCTGGTCGCCGGCTCGCCGTGCAGCCCCGCGGGGCCGGAGGAGCAGCGGGGCTGTGGGGCCTGGCGGGGGGGCCAGGTAAGGGTTCCCGGGCTGTATCGCCCCGTCCCGGGCGCACACGGAGTGCAGCCCGCACGGGCGTCCCTCGGAGCAGCGCTGGGGGTCTCCCCCTGACTCGCGGCCGCTGCCCGTGGCCACTGTCCCGCTGCCCGCCGCATGGGCAGCGCGTGGCTCCACTGACAGGTGCTCTGGTCACTTCGTGCCATCCCACAGCCCTTTGCTGCTCAGGAGAGGGTGCCAGGCTGCACCTTCCGCCTCCACAGAGATTTGAATTCTGCCATTATGTCCCCCTCTGTGGGTCTGTGGAAGCAGCTGGTCCAGTTCACCCAGTAACTCACTGGGCGCTGTGGGAGCGCAGCTGCCCACTTCCAGCCCTGAGGAGTGTGGGGCAGAAAGGACCTGAAGGCCGTGCTTGGAGCAGGGGGAGCCCCTGCAAGTAAGGGCTCATTTCTGGATTAACTGTGTTAATGAATTTGGAGGAGGGTGGGGGGAAATGGTGATGCTTAGTGGCATTTTGTGCCCAGGGAGAGGTTAGTGGGACCCCCGGGGGCTGTGCTGCTCCTGATCCCGTTGCCGTCCTGCGGGATCCCCGCACCCCGATTATCTCTGTTTTCCCACGAAGGTGGTAAACCACGGCTCGGGAGCGGTGTCACCGCTGCTGACCCGTGGGGCCGCAGCTCCGGTGTCGCCGTGTGTCACACGGAAGCGGAGCAACATCCCAGCCCGGTTTCATCAGGCGCTGCCAGCCTGACGCAGAGGGTGTGGGGAGATGGCCCCGTGGCCCGTGCCGGTGTCTGCCTGAGTCACCCCTTCCGGTGACGCCGGCGGGATACTCCGTGGCTCGAGTGACTACTGGCTGCGCCTTCCTTCCTAGGAAAGAGGAATCGAGGCTCCCCGGGAGCTGGCGAGGGGCCCCAGCACCTTCATTCCCCTGGGAGAGGTAAAGCGATGAGGATTCACTTGGGTGGGGGTCTCCTTCACCCTTCCCTGCTGCGGGTGGGGGGACAGGAAGGATTCCCAACCCCCAGTTCCTAGTGCCTGGTGGGGGTGGGATGCTGAGGAAGGAGGAAGAGGTGGAGAGGGGTCACCCACCCCAAGCGGATCCTTGTGGCATTGTGGGGGAGTCGTTCTGGAGACTGGGGGAACAGCTGTATTTCACCCTGGTGTTTGCTTGCCCTGCCTGTGCCTGAGTTTCCCCACTCATCCAGACACATCTGTGCTTCCCCTGGGATGCAAAGACCCACACCCTTGCCCTGCCCGCCCCTCAACATTCCGCCCTGAAATCCCCAGGGCACCTGAGCCCTATCTCAGCGCCCACATTCACTCTTCCAGATGTTCCTCCCCAGGCAGAGATAGCGCCGCACTTTCGTCACTGCGCTGGGGGCTGACCCCCATCTCCTCCCCTGCCCTGTTTGGGCAGAGCCCAAACAAACAACCCACCCCACAGGCTGAGCTGGACGGGCTGTGTGGGATCTGCCATGGAGACCCCCAAGCACGCTCTGGCCCCCGGGGCTGGGCGAGGGGACGCGGGCAGCGGGGGCCACCGGCGGTGTCCGTTCCGGAGGCGGGGCACTTCCAGTGGGGTGAGGATCCCGCGTTGGTGCTCCTGGCTGCCTGGGTCCTGCTTGTTGGGGGGGTCTCTATTTAGGTTAGGGGGTTATTGGGAAGAGTGGGGGCCTACAGGTCACAGCCCTTCACTTCCCTCCTCTCCTCATTCTGCAGGTCCCGCAGGAAGGTGGGGAGAGCAGCCTGCGCCAGCTCCTCGAGGCCTTCGTCTCGGCAGGCAGGGTGGACCACGTCGCCATGGTCATGGGGCTGCACCCGCAGTACCTCAGCAGCTTCTGGAAGACCCAGTACCTCCTGCTGCGCATGGACGGGCCCCTGCCCTACCACAAGCGCCACTACATAGCCATCATGGTGAGCAGTGGGGCCCTGGGGGTGTGGGGACACGGGGGTCTGTGTGGGGTCACTGCTGCTCAGGAGGCATTTGAGACCCCACAGATGGGCCCCTCTCTGATCTGGCATCCAAAAAGCTTAGAAGCCCCTTTGGGGTTGGTGCCCGCCCAGGGTACCCCAACACCCTTCCTCCAGGACCCCTGGGGACTGGCATTGATAGTGAGGGGGGAATTCCCCCCTGTCTGGAACTCGTATCCCCAGGGAAAATCCTCCAGGAGCAATGTGGGCTGAGTGGGCTCCCTGCCTTGGCTTCTTCAGGGCTTGTAGCAGGGCAGGGGCCCCCAGCCAGGGCTGGAGCTGACTGCTGGCTCTCCCTGCAGGCAGCAGCCCGGCACCGCTGCTCCTACCTGGTGGGGTTGCACATGAGGGAGTTCCTGCAGGTGGGGGGCAACCCTGCGTGGCTGCAGGGGCTGCACTGTGCCCCCCAAAAACTCCGGAACCTCAATGAGATCAACAAGCTGCTGGCACACCGGCCCTGGCTCATCACCAAGGAGCACATCGAGGTGAGAGCTGGTGCTGCCAGCACAGATCCCCCCACCACCCCCCAAAACGCACTGTTTAACCCCAGGGGCCACCTCCTGCTTGCACAGCCCCCACGGTTTAACCCGTTCAGGGCTGAGGGAGTCAGTGGGATGGGAAGGGGTGACTTGCCCCCAGTGGGTGTATGGGTGAGGCACTTCCCAAACACACTCCTGTATCCCTGCCCTTGGCTTGCCCCAGAACTGGGCTGTGGTGGGCGTGCAGCTGAGGGCCAGGGGTCTCTCCAACCCCTGCGGTGTGTCGCAGGCTCTGCTGAAGCCAGGGCAGGACAGCTGGTCGCTGGCAGAGCTGGTGCAGGCGCTGGTGCTCCTCACCCACTACCACTCGCTCGCCTCCTTTGTCTTCGGCTGCGGCATCAGACCCGAGGAGGAGCAGGACCTGGGGAGCAGCTGCTGGGCCCCCTCACCCCACAGTGACAGCAGCCCTGCCTCTGGTGACAGCATGGGGGGCTCTGGGGTAAGAGGGGCTTTGCCTTGCAGTGGTGTGAGTGTACCCTAGGGTGCTGGATGCTTTATGGGGCTTCCCCTGGGAATCACAGATCGGCTTGGATTGGAAGGGACCTTAAAGCCTGTCTTGTTTCATCCCCTGCCATGGGCAGGGACACCTTCCACTAGACCAGGCTGCTCAAAGCCCTGTCCAGCCTGGCCCTTAACACTTCTTGGGATGGGGCAGCCACAGCTTCTCTGGGCAAACTCTGCCAGGGCCTCCCCACCATCACAGGGAAGGGTTCCTTCACAGTATCCCATCTATCCCTGCCTTCTGGCAGTGGGAAGCCATTCCCCTTTGTCCTGTCCCTCCAGGCTCTTGTTCCAAGTCCCTCTCCAGCTCTCCTGGAGCCCCTTTAGGCACAGGAAGAGGCTCTAAGATCTCCCTGGAGCCTTCTCTTCTCCAGGCTGAACACCCCCATCTCTCCCAGTCTTGTCTCCAGAGCAGAGGGGCCCAGCTCTTGGAGAATCTCTGTGGCCTTTGTTGGGAACAGCTGATGCTTTAGAGCTGTGCAGTACTTTTCACGTCCTCCACAGGACTTCCCCCTTCTCCCAGGCCTGGGGATGGGTCATGGGAGCTGCTGGAATCTGGGCAGGACAAACCCAGAGGGAGATGCCCAGGGGCTCCCCCAGGTGCCAGCAGATCTGGGGTTGGGGGCCCCTCTGGTGGACCAGGGGCAGGGTTGACCCTGCCCTGTGCTTCCCCAGGGCACAGATGCCATGCAGGAGGTGGAGATGCTGATGGAGAGGATGAAGCTGCTGCAGGAAAACCAGCTGGAGGAGGAAGGAGTCACACAGGAGGAGATGGCGACGCGCTTCGAGCTGGAGAAGACAGAGAATTTGCTGGTCCCTTCCTCAGGTGAGGAGGTGCAGGGGGCAACTGTCTGGGAGCAGGAGGTCCCCACGGGCCAGGGGAGCCCGAGGAGGGGCAAAGGAACCAGAATCTGCCTGAGGGAGAGCAGGATCAGCTCCCCAGTGCAGCGCTGACTCCATCTGGGCTTATGGCCACTGCGTTGGTGCCTTGTAGATATTTTGGATCCCTCCCTGCAGTCCAACATCCGCTGCTTCCTGGAAGACCCTGAATTTGGATACAAGGACTTCACACGGAGGGGGGAGCAGGCCCCCCCCACTTTCCGTGCACAGGTGGGTGCTCAGCAGTGGCTCAGGTCTGGGGGTAGCTCCTGCTTATGTCGGGGTTTTTCCCAGGATTGTGGGCAGTGGGTGAAGGGCTGGAGCTGAGCAACCAGGTGCTGAGAATTGGGGGGAGGTGTCAACTTAGGGGGGGACCCCACCTTATGTCCCTGGCTTTGGGGCTGTTGTGGTTTAAGGCCAGCTGGAGATGAAACATGACACAGCTGCTCACTCGGCCCCCACCTTCTTCCCCCCAACCCAGGGAGGAAAATCAAAATAAAACTTGTATGTTGAGATATGAACAGTTTAATAACTGAAAATAAAGTAAAATACAATGATAATGGTAAATAATGATAATAATGACAATGAAAAGGGAAAAAACAAGTGATGCACAATGCAATTGTTCAGCACCTGCTGACTGATGCTAGACCCCCCTCCCAAACCCAGACTGGCCCCTTCTGGGTAACTCCCCCCAGTTTATATACTGGGCATGACCTTCTCTGGTGTGGAATATCCCTGTGGTCAGTTCGGGTCACCTCTTCTGGCTATGCTCCCTCCCACTGGCAGAGCCTGAAATGAGGAATAAAGTCCTTGACTCAGGATAAACCCAACTTAGTTACCAACACCCTTCTCATTCCAAATCCAAAACACAGCACTAGAACAGCCACTGAGAAGAAATTAACTCTACCCTCCCTGAAACCAGGACAGAGGGACCCCACTTTTCCCCACCAAACCCCTACCCCCACATCCTTTCTCCATCAGGATTACACCTGGGAGGACCACGGCTTCTCGCTGATCAACCGCCTGTACCCAGATGTGGGGCAGCTCCTGGATGAGAAGTTCCAGGTGGTTTACAACCTGACCTACAACACCATTGCCATGCACAGTGGCGTGGACACCTCCATGCTGCGCCGTGCCATCTGGAACTACGTCCACTGCGTCTTCGGCATCCGGTACGTCCCCAAAACGTGCCTGGGCTTTCTCCTCCGCCTTGGGAAGAGCCCAGGAGCAGGTCCAGTGACTTGGTCTTGGTTAAAGTGTTGCTGCTGCTGCTTCCCTAAGGCAAAGTGACGCTGTTGGTGGGCTGAGGTTCAGAACAACCCTGGGAAAGGAGAGTTTAGTAAAAAATTACAATAAGGGTGGTGAAGCTCTGGCAGAGTTTGCCCAAAGAGGCATCCTCAGGAATGCTCATCCCTAGAAGTGTCCAAGGCCAGGTTGGATGGGGCTTGGAGCATCCTGGGATAGTGGAAGGTGTCCCTGCCCATGGCAGGGGGTGGGATTGGAGGGGCTTTAGGGGCCCTTCCAACACAAACCATTCTGGGATTCTGTGGATGCACGAGGCTTGTGTCTGGAATAACACGTCCTCCTCTCTCCAGCTATGATGACTACGACTACGGGGAGGTGAACCAGCTCCTGGAGCGCAACCTAAAGATCTACATCAAGACAGTGGCTTGCTACCCGGAGAGGACGACCAAGCAGATCTACACACAGTTCTGGAGGCACTTCAAACACTCAGAGAAGGTGCTGCCCCGTCCCTTCCCCTCCTAGCAGGGTGTCTGGGGGTGCTGACCCCGTGCCCTGACTCTGCTCTCACCACAGGTGCACATCAACCTGCTCCTGCTGGAGGCACGGATGCAGGCAGCTCTGCTCTACGCCCTCAGGGCCGTCACCCGCTACATGACCTGAGCTGCCTCTGCTCCCTCCTCCTCCTCCTCCTCCTCCTCCTGCCCTGGCTGAGCGGGAAAGGCCGGGGGGCAGCTGGTACCCTGAAAATTCCTCTGGAGTATTGTCTCCCTGTTCATGGGCTTAGAGCCGTGGAAGTAAAGCGGGAGCTTCCCTGCGCTTTCTCCCAGGAAAGGGCAGCCCCCAAGCAGCTGTCGGTGCTGGGAAGGCCCCAAGTGCTGCCCTGGGCCTGACAGAGCTCTGAGTGTTCTGTGCCTTTTTGGAGTTGGCCAGAGTGAAGCCAAACTGGGATGTCTGTGGGTGCAGTGCTGGTGTCACACCCCTGTGACATGTCCTGGCACCAAGGCTGCCACTGAAGAGGATTGCCCCCCTGCCAGAGATAGCCAGAGGATATCATGGCCTTCATCCCTGCTTTTTGGGTCCTGCTGTGCTGGGAGACACAGCTGCTAGTGGGGGTGCTGCCCAGGCACCCCCTTCCCACCTTTCTGTCTCATCCCCTGCAGTTTGGGATGTGAAGTGCCTTTAACCTAAGTGCCAGAGCAGGAGCAGGGAAAGGGTAAGAATACCTGAGTGTGTTTTACATCTTTTTGCATTGTTTTCCAACCACTGGCACGTCTCCACTGCCTCAGGTTTAGGGGCTGAGGAGGTGGGGAGCTGTGCTGGGGCATGAGGCTCCCTCAGCCCCTCTCCTGCTGTGAGGGTGGCAGGGTGGGATGGGGTGGCCATGGCTTTATCTGGATATGCTGGATTATTCCCAGCAGCACAGGTTGCCATGGAGGTGCCTGTTGAGGAGCAGGACCCAGGGCCAGCAGCATCACCACCCTTGGTTTGGCTGTTGAATCATAGCTCCAGTTAAGTTATTTCTGTATTTTTTTGGATATATTAACTCCTGACAAGCATGGAAATGCCTCTGTAACTTTCCTATTAATCTTGTTTGAAAAAATAAAAGTTTTGTTTTTTATTAATTTTCCTTTTTCACTTTCCCCTTGGTCAGCCCAGGGGCTGTTCCTGTATGGCAGGTATAGAGTGCAGGGTCTTGCTGCTCTGGGAGTGCCTGGGAGCATCCCTGAGTTGTCCAAGGGGGGATGTGGAGGTCTGAGTACTCCCCATTTGTCTGAGGGGGATGGGTTTGACTTCAGTAAACTCTCCCTGTGGTGGCTGTAATATCTTCCTGGAAAGCCAGGGCTTAGACATGACACTCATCCCACTGTGGGTGTCCCATGGGCTGCTCTGATCCACTGCTGGCATGGACCTGAGCTGCAGTGGTGCTGGGGGGGCAAAGCAGGACACCCCAACCCCATGATGTGGAGCCCAGCACTTATCAGGGTGTGGGCAGGAGCCCCTGGAAGCTGCTGATAAGATCCCTGGGGAGGGGCCACCTCTGCATGGAAGGCAGGGGACACTCCTGTGTGCCTGAGGAGCCAGATCCTGCTCTGGGGCTGGTTGGGACCCTCTGCCCCCACAGCCACAGAGCACTGCTGTGCTGCCCCTCTGAGCAGGCATGTGGAGAGCAGGGGGGCTAGAAGAGAGCTTGGTGAGAGATTGCTGGGGATTTATAGGGCAGAGTCTCTATTTTGGGGGAAAGAGGTTTGGGGGCAGCTTTTTTTTGGGAAACGGAGGCAGGAGGACAGGGCTCCCTGGGCTTTGCTGGTTGTGCCAAGAGTTCCTGATGGAGATAACAGCAGAGCCCCCACAACGTGCTGTACTTTTAGGGTGTCACCCTGTAGCACCAGAGAACACTGTGGGGGGGCTTGGGGAGCTGAGCCAGCCCTGGGGTCTCCTTTAGCTCATACCTGGGTCATTGCATCCCTTTGATCCCCTTTGTTTTTTCAGTTGGTCACAATTATAAACCAATAAATTCTTCATCTGGTGCGTAACCAAAGCCTGCAATTTGTGTACATATATATAATTATATTTAATATATGTGGATAATATTTATCCGCAGCTTTCACTGTTGTCTTGCAGGGCAGGTATGTTAATAATCTCCCTACCTGTAGCTGATAGTTATGATCCCAATAGATGCTATTTTTTTTCACTACAATTGCCCTCAGTTTAAAAAAACATAATGTGTTAGTGGTGTTTAACACACATCAAAGCAACAGGAAATAATAGCAGTGGTAATAATAATAATAATAATAATCTGTGCTGAAGGAGCGGTTTAAGACTGACGGAGCCCAAAGTGCTTTGCAGAGTCGGCATTGCTGGGGCTCGTGGGGCTGGGGGTGAGAAACACCCCTGGGTGTGGACAGCAGACACCTGGCTCCGCTGCATGGGGGGAATGGATCACCGCAGGGCCCGGGCGGGACCGGCCGGGCCCCCGCCCCGGCGCCCCCTCCCCGCCGCTCCGCGGCTTTCCCGGCGCGGCAGCGCCGCTCGCCGGAGCCGCCGGGAGCTGCGGACCGAGCTGGGACCGGCCCTGCTCCAAACCTGCCCCGCAGCCCCGCTGGGAACCCCGCGGTCCCGAAATTGTCTGGGTTGGAAGGACCTCAGAGCTCACCTGGTTCCACCTGGGCAGGGACGCCTTGCACGGGGCCAGGCTGTGGTGGGGGTCGTGCCAGCAGCTCCCTCCGGAGCCCGGAGGTTTTCAGAGTGAGATTTTCCTTGCCGGAGTGTTAAAGGCTAAATCCACCTCCGAGGTAACGCAGGGAATCATCTCAGGCTTCTGCGGGCAAACCCCAAAGCCTCATCCCGGCCCTCCCAACAGCCCCCATGCCAGCCCTCCATGACCCGTCACCCTCTGACCACAGAGCCCTACATAGCCCCACTCCTACGNCTGCTGGCCGAGCCCCCTGCCCAGGGGCAGCGCTTCGGGGCGGGGGCGGTCACGGAGGGGCACCGGGGGCACCCCGGGGATGCCGCGGGAGAGCTGGGGCCGTGCGGGCGCTGCAGGGCCCGCGGCGGGGGCGTCCCGGCGGAGGGGCTCCACGGGAATGGGCTCGAGTCAACGCACCCCGCAAGAAGCGGAGTTCTCGTCCTGTTCGCTGCTGTCCCCCGAAGGACAGTTCGGAAACCCTGAACGGCTTGGGCTGGGACTACAATAAAACCCGGCTTTTCGTCCCTGCTGCCCTCCTCTGCCTTGCCGTGAATGTTCCCAGCTTCCCCGAAGTTCCCTCTGAGGCAGCCCCGTTGGTATTTCTTTGTTTGATCTCTCCTGCCTTAATGTTGACTGAAATTTGAAACGTCCCCGTTGTGCTTTCTGGCTTAATGGTTCTTTCCCTGTGTTTGCACGCAGATGAATTATTTACCTCTGTGCCTTGCGTTGGGTTGTGTTTGTCCAGGTGGAGGTAGGCTAGGGCTTGGTGCCCTTCTCTGGCAATGAAATACTGCAAAAAAAAGTCAATTATGTGAGAAGGTGCTCAGCTGAGGCTGAAATGAACTATAAAGCTCCTTAAGCTTTAGGATGTTTAAATGCTGCTTCCACAAGCCTAGAAGGAGAAGTGGGAGTCAAAGAATCCCAGAACGACTTGGGCTGGAGGGACCTTAAAGCTGCTCTTGTACCACCCCTGCCGTGGCAGGGACACCTCCCACTGTCCCAGGCTGCTCCCAGCCCTGGCCAGCCTGGCCTTGGGCACTGCCAGGGATCCAGGGGCAGCCACAGCTGCTCTGGGCACCTGTGCCAGAGCCTGCCCACCTCACAGGGAGGAATTCCTTCCCAATATCCATCTAAATCTCCTTGTTGAGTTTAAAACTGTTCCACTTGTCCCATCACGTTCTGCCTGTATAAAAAGTCACTCTCCTTCTTTTTATAATGTTCCTTCAGGTACTGGAGGGCTGTAGTGAGGTTTCCCAGGAGCCTTCTCTTCTCCTTGTAATTGCATCTTTATTGCTTAAAGCTAGAATTGTACAGGACTGAGTGTTAAACTTGGAGTTTTGTGATGTTGCTGTTTTTCAAAGCAAGTCCGGTGCAGAATCAGGGAAGGGATGCAGTTTCCATAGCTCACTCTTGGTGGGTAAAGGATGTTCAGCTGAGTTAGTTTGGTGTGCTACAGAAGATGCAAGGGAATGTAATTAGATTCCTCTCCCTGCTGCGATTTCCTCAGGAATGCCTGATGCTCTTCAAACAGACCTTTTAAATGAATCCAAACGGCTTGTAAGAGTATACTACACCTAAAATCGTAAACTTACACGGTTAAAATTCCTTTTTGTGGAGCCTGCAAAAAGGGGCAAAATAGAGCCAAAAGTGGGGCTGGAGCTGTCACAGTCACATCAACTGAAGCTGAATATCTGGACAGTGATGGCAGCAAAACCCCTTTCTTGTTCAGAGTGGGTTTAAAGCTGTTCTTGCCAATAGTGCTGGCAATGACTGACTGCACTGTTCTGTCCCAGCTCAAGGTGGTTTCAAACGTGTCAGTGTGTCCTTCCACGGGTGATACTCTGTTATCTGATAATGTATCAGTGTTTTTGCAAGGAGCATTTTCTTTCTGGATTACCAAGGAATGAGCTGTGTCTGAGGCACAGAGCATACTCAAGTCCTGAGAGTCCTGTTGGGAGCATGGGGCAGTGCCACCAACAAGGGGAATGTGATTGCATCCTTGTTTTCATACTGCTGGATCAATGATCTGTGATTATACAGCCTTCTACTTCATTCAGTCACTGGTTAATTTGATTTCCAGTTTAATTTGATGACAGTTTTGAGAGCCAACTCATTTGTATTTAAACAAATGGCTTTTATTTTGATCAAATTTCATTGTGTTTGGCATGTGCTGGAGCATTATATGTATTAAAAATCGCTGAGACTGTGGTTCCTGCAGGTTTATTAGCTGGTGATGAATATTTAGTTACAAGCTGTACAAAACCTGCATCTGGCTGTGGTGGGGGGGATTAAAACAGAACTGGGTTTTTCTGGGTGGTTTCCGTGATACCATGAGTGAAGAAAGCTACAAATATCCTTGGGATCATTTGGATTACCTCAAAACATGTCATTTTTCAGGCAAAACCAGAACTTTGGGCTGCAGGGAAGCTGGTAGGGCTGTTGGGGGCAAAGACGTCATCTTGCTCCTGCATCCATTAAGGTGTGAGTGGAGATGCTCCAGGTCATTCATAATCCTTTCCCTAATTCTCTTTAGCAGTGATTTTCTGCATACAATTGCCACGGGGGTTTATTTTTCTGAGTGTGAGAATGCTTTTATTTTTTGCTGGCAAGTTTGGAGCCTGTGGAAAACTAATGGATGTGCAACTGTGGCAGCGTTGGGCCTCGGCTTTGTGTGGAGGGAGAAAAGCCCTTTCAGAGACCTATTTTTATCAGTTAATTAGTCGCTCTCGCTGACGTGTCAGTGCTGTGGTGATAACTATTCCCGGTTCTTCCCTGCAGTGGGGTCATGGTTAGGCAAGGAATGCAGCAGCCAGCCTGGCTGCTCATCCCCATGGCTGGAGGTTTAACTCCTTCCAAGCTGTGCCCCTGAATCCAAGGGCAGATTCCGTGGGAGGAGCTGGCATATAGATATACAGAATTTTGTCAATCTTCAGCAGAGGTGCTTTCCCGTTGGTGACTGCCCTTAATTTTTCCTCTGCCCAGAGGATTTACTGTATCCCAGTGGGAGCTGAGGTGTGGAGGTTGCTGTGATTTGCCTATGGCTGGGTGGCAGGCCTGGAATCAGAGGTAAAAGGCTGCAGCTTTCCCAATTCTTGCTCTTATCTGCTGATTTTGAATGACTCAGGACTATCTGTCTGGGTTGGAAGGTGACCAGGCAGAACATCTACGATTGCACGTTGGTGTTTTGCTTCTTGTAGATGAGGAGCTGCTGTTTTCCTGATTTCAAAATGACGAAGAATCTGAAAATTCTTGTGTTGTTCATTCTATTGCTTGTGATGTCACTTGCTTTTGATTCTCAGCTGTGCTGAGACAGGGAGGTGAGAGGCAGCCTTGGTCTCAGCTATACCCTGGTTGTCACTGCCTGAATTTCTTTGTTTCTTGGTGAGACTCTGCTCTTTCTGCTGAGGACGGGATGGGGGAGGGAGGACTAATTATCTCCAGAGAGAGGCTTTAAATGCTATTAGCCAAAAGAACAGGCTTCATCTCCTAACTTGAATGAGTTGAGAGAAATAACACGAAGCACTGGTGGCAAAGATATGAAAACTGAGAGCAGTCCAAATGGTTTCTCTCTACTGAACCCTGGAAGTAGAGCTATTATTTCTTTTCCGCGAGCCTTTGGCTGGTAGCAGCTTTGGAGGAGTGAGGGAAGGGGTAAACAGATTGTTAACTTTATTCTTTTGTGTTTGTGCTTTTGGCATACTGATTCCAAAGCACAGTTAGGAATCGCTCACCCACCACCTGCGTGCAGTAGTGATGGGCAATTCATTATCAAGGACTAATTAACCACAGCTGCTGAGTGTCATGGGGCAAAACAAGGTGCATACTGATGAGGTCGATTTGTGCAAGCCTGGCACTTCTGTGCAGTCGGTGCCTTTTGAAACACTTTTAGGAAAGATCACTGGACTTGGGTAAAGTTTACTGCTGTTGGAAGTTTGAAGCTTTTCACTGTCAGCTCTAGAAAGCTGCTGCTAAAAGCAGGAATCTCTTGGCTGCCAGTACCTGAAGGTTTTCCTTTAGTTAACCAAGCCCCAAAAGTTAACCCTTTAATTAGAGCTGTGTTGCCACAGACTTAGCTGTCTAAAATCCATCAAGATTAATCCCCACCATTGATTTAAACCCTAGGCTGCCCCATATGGGCTTCCTTCATCACCTCACACTTGTCTGTGGGAAGGGTGAACCTCTCTTAATGTGCTTTTTTCTCCTCAGTTCTCTCCCTTAGCTTTTAAGGGTGCAAGCAAGAAAAATTTGGCCCTAATCATACAGAAAAGCCTTGATTTGTAAACTTGGATCTCAGTTTGGGAGGCACTGACTTGTTTGGCGTCTGTGCAGTGTTTAGTGGTGGGCCATGCTCAGACCTCTCACTGTGTAAACACTGTGTTGCAGAGGGTGACTTAGCAAAAAAAGATATTATTGCTGGATGTGGCCTTGAGGTTGGGATCACAAACTGTGTCTCAGGCTGTGCTGATGGAGGTGAAGCTTCCAGAGGTGTTTATGGATGGGGGATAAAGCCAAAGTTGTCTTCGGCATATTTGAGCTTTGAACAAAGCATGTCACTGTGCCAGTTTTCAGGGGACTTTGGCTGTAGTCACATGCCTTCGAAGGTTGTGTTCTCTTGATTAATCCCACCCAAAATCAAACCAGGGGTGTCTGTCCCCAACTGAACTGGCTGCTGTGGGTCGGGGGGATGGGCTGTTCTCGCTGTGCCTGCTGGAAGGGGCTTTGGTCAATGTTATTTCTGTTGTTTTGTCTGGGAGCCAATAGCTCCCCTGCAGACCCACACAGTGCTGCTGGTGGTGTGTTATCGATTCCTCTCCTCTCCAGAGCTGTCTAAAAGTTTTTGCTGGTTTGCTGCAGTGCCAAGATCCACAGGAAGGAGGTTTGCAGGTACAGCTAACACCCACCAGCCTTGGGATCCCAGTACAAGGGAGACTTAAGTGGGTTTGTGCAGGGATAGAAGCAAGGTCAGGGGGATTTGAGCTGGTCTTTGCTGGCTGCCTCAGGTTCTGTGGGAATGCATTTTTAAAGCTGCTCTGCTGCAATGCTGACAGTGGAAATCTGGATGTATCCACAGAATATCTGCTCCATGTTCCTGGATGGATGACCTTGTGCTGATGAGGTTATCTTTATCAGCTGGGACTAAGACAGAGGAGGAGGATAATTACTGAAATAGTGATAAACTGTCAGATTTGTGCTAGTAAATTTGGGCTTTTATTTTTGGAAATACTAAGTTTAGTGTCTGTTGCAAACCAGGTGTAATTTACTGCTATGTGGGAAACAGGAGAAGCAGGAAAGGAGCTGTTACAGAATTGTGGAATATGCTGAGTTGGAAGGGAACCATCAGAGTCATGGTGTCCAACTCCTGCTAGATTTGTTCCCTTGTAAAGGGTGTTTGTGTGATGCCAGAGGAGAACAAAGAATTAGAATAAAAGGCTTCTTCACTTATATTTGTTGATTAGCAGCAGGTGAGAAGTGGCATATTCCCTGTGGGGTCACTGAAGCTTCATTTACCTTGTGCTGAGAGTTAAATTAGTGCTTATATCCTGCCCCTGACTTGCTCTGTATCCTGTTCTTCCTGCCTGTGGATCAGGGCCAGAGGGGAGCAAGGTCATAGAATTTTTCATCTTGTATTTCCAAATCAGTTTATAACAGACCCACAATTATGAACAGAAGTGCTGTGATTGCAGGTGTCTGTAAATGGGATTTCTCCTGGCTCAACTGCATCTTCTTAAAGCAGTATCTGCCTCTGGGTGGAATTGTCAGGTGAGTGTGTCCAGTTCTCTTGGCTCATACTGTTTTCCAGCAGTTTTGGAGTTAATGCTGGCTTCAGGCCACCTGGCTTTTCTGTACCTGTTCAGATCAAGGCAAAGGTAGTTAATAGAGGGCCAGCAGTGCCAGAGCAGGAAGGGAAACTTGAGGAAAACTCCTACCTGGCACCTAACATTATAAAAAGTGGGCTTTTGCTATTATTGTTCTGTTTCACTTGTCTTATAAATACAGGACTTTTTTTTCCTGACTATGAGGATAAATAGTTTGCAGGGAAGAACTTTCTGGGACTGGAGGAGTTTGTTCATGCAGAGACTGCTCAGTTGCTGACACCTGAGGTCAGGCTGGATTTTTCTGTCCCTCAGCCAGCGAGGCTGATATTTGGGATTGTTAGGTACCCAGTTTCCCTGGGGGTATTGGTGGGCTTACACAAAATGCATCTGGAGGAAAGAAAGGGTGGAATTTTCAGGTTGAATTTATTAATCTGGCTGTGCGAGGTGTCCTGATGTGCTGGTCACCTGCAAAACCCTCTGTGAGGGTATCGGGCTGGGGAAGTGGCATGAAGGATTCTTGTGAGGCTGCTGGATCCCCAAAATCAATGTGACACTACTGATTACACTAATCAGTATTATTCCACATCTGCTTCTAGCCTCCAAATGAAGCCTTCAACCTGTATTTTAATGACTGTGTTCTCTCTACTTATCAACCAAGAGTCCAGGGAAAATAAGGATGCTCAGGTGGACAGGAGGTCTGATTTAGCTCCCAGCTACGTTGCTGTCGTGGTGTTTGATGTCAGGCAAGTCACTTTTTCCTTGTTTCATCCTTCTGCCTATCCTCTCAAAAATTACCTGTGGTTAGTGAGGATGTAGTCATCCTCCTGTTTATAGCTAGAGGGACAAATTAATTCATCTCAGCCTTAAGGGCCATAATTAGCAGCCAGGCTCTACTGGTCTAGTCCCATCCTGCTCTGTGTCATACGGTGTGTAGGTGGGCCCTTTAGTAAATAGAATATGAATAACAGGAGGAAGTGTTTGAGTAGCAGGTATGTTGGGTAAGTCCAGCATCAGCTGTGTGCAAGGAATTGTTTCTTGATTTTCACCTTGTCCTGTATTTTGTGAATGTGTAATTTGAAGTTTTAACTCTGCAATTTTTTAATTTAAATGCTTATTCAGGTTTCACACTGGGCTTTTCTGCCTGTGGATCTTGCTTTTTGTATTAAGTTCTTTTGCAAGGGGGGATTTTTGAGAGCTTTTTCAGTGAAATAGAAAAAAAAGTTTGCCTTGATTCTGCAGTAAATTCCTGCTGCTCTTGGGAAGTGGGATTTATAAAGCTGCTGTGCTACATTTCAGCATGGAAAGAGATGTGGGGGAGAAATTACCAAAAATTCATTTCTCCCTTAATATGGAATTGTTTAGGTGATACTCTTGCATGGAGAGCAGCAGTCCCTGCATAAGCATTGGATACATTAACATTTCTAACTAGTAAATTTATGGATAATCTCTTCTTTTGGAGGATTTATTTAGATTTGAGAGCATTAGCCTCTGGGAAAATTAAACCTCTTTTAAATCCACTTTGTTCAGAGACTAGACTGAGGAACTGCTGGTAAGCCCTGCCATCTTCCCTCTGCTTTTCTCTGGGCTTGACTGGAATTGCAGTGCTGGGACACAGCTGGTCCAGATGCATCAGGGCTTTGGTTTTAGATGCTTTATCCAGTTGTGGCAAAATGGATTTGGAGCCTGTTTGCTGCTCCTGTAAGGGGCATGTGCAACTTTAAGCACTGCCAAAACCAAGAGAGCCCCAAAACAACCAGCCCCAAAGGTAAGAAAGATGAAATGTTCGTGGGAGCTGAAATGTCTGGATAAAGCAGTTTTTCTGCATGCCACAGTTTTGGGGGGCTGGTGGTGACTGAAATGTCAGTGTGCTGGGTGCTGCTGTGCCTGCCGAGGTGTACCTTCATTTCAGGTGGCTGATTCATGGCTCTGTGTATTTAATCATAGTTTCTATAGCAGTGAAACCTTTAACAAGCAGGTGGAGTTTGCTCTTAGTCCATTGCGGGTTCGCGTGAATGTCGTGGCCGATTCATTCCTGTGTTCTTGCTGAGCAGAGTAATTTCATAGGGATAATAGTGAAGGCTGTTCTGTGTTTCTGGTGCATGTAGTGATTACTGAAACAGTCTTTCATTTTAATAGTATTACTATTTTTAATATTGTGTCATGAGCATTGCTTTGTCGTGTCATTTGTGGCTGCACTGCTGAGTAAATGCAGAGTAGGATTCCTTATGCTGATGTGAATGTTTATCTTACTACCTTTTGATTATCATTTAAGATAATTTAACCTGTGATTGTAGACTTCAGTCTCCCTGTGTTCTCCACAAACGCTTCCCTCAGGGTTTGATATTACCTGTTGGCTCATGATACGACTGTGGTTTAGTGCTGTTATACTGAAAGCTCAAATTCTTCAATTCTTTGGTATTTCCAAGGTGACTTTGCTGCAGGAAGCAGTTGTCAGTCTTAATGCTAGCAGCAAGGGGTTTGATTTGCATCCTCAAGATAACGTGCTGGGTAGTGGTTTTGTGTGGGTTTAGAGCCACATGTCACCTTGCTCTGGGATCCTATAAAATACATTGCTTTCTTGAACTTGGAGCAGAACATTGATCCTGGAGAAGGGCACTAGCTGTTGGGTCCTTCAGTGGGATGAGAGTCCTCTGGGATGGCTGACAGTGCTGCTGATGAGTTTGGCTTCAACAAAACCTCGTCTGAAGCTGGCGTTAAGGTTGCTTTTGGGGAAGTGTGACAGTTTAATGTTTGCCTGTATTGATCATACCCTCTTCATCCTTGCCCTCTTTTGAGCGTGAGCACTTTAAAAGCAAATAAAGCTTCCTTGTCCAAAACTCTGGTTCTGATGTGGCGTGTCACTTGCTTGCGACAACTATTTCAGTTGAAACAGGAATCTGTTGAGAATGGATTTGTATCTCCATTAAACAGGAGGGGGACGTGTCCTTTGCCAAGAGTCTGTTGGAGATGTTGGCTGAAAACTGTTGTGTTTAACTTCCTGTTCCTGGGGGTCAGCAGCAGCAGCAGGCTGACTTTTGCCCATGTGAATCATGTATGGGGTTAACCTGCTGTTCAAAATGCAGCACTAAAGCATTTGGGAATGCAGTGCATGGGGAACTGGGGTGGTGGATGCCAGCACTGCTCAGCTCTGTGGGTGCTATTCCTGTCTCCTCCTTCACAGTGAATAGCTCCTGTTTTATTGTGGGTGTCCCTTGGAGCTGGAAAGCAGAGAAGCTTGGCCTTTGCAGACTGTGTGCAGGTAAAGTGGAGGTCTGGGTTTATTTGCCATTCCTGTTGAAGGCAGGAACACTTTGTTCCCTGCTCTTGATGGTAGGAGTTTGGAGTGCAAAATCTTCCAAGCTTGATTTTGTGAAGCTTTCTCACAGTTGCAGGCTTGGTCCAGGAATTTAGTGTCCCTACAAACTCAGTCTTCAAAAGGAATTCTTTCTTGAGAGGCTGTGTTTGTGCTGGCTGATAGGAACCTAGCTGAGCTGCCTGTAATCACTGTCTAGGTTTGAAGTGGCCGTCGTGGGCTGAAATGTTTGCTGCCTTTCAGCAGAGTGCTTGTCAAATAGTCTCATTCAGTGCACCCAGATTTTTAACAGATGGAACAGATTTCTGTGAGCCTGGGCAACCACTACAATTGCTTTGCAAGGTGAGACATTTTTGTTTCGATGGGTGGGAGAATTATTAACGCTGTGTGATTCATACCAGTGATGAGTCTGGGTTTGGATCAGATTTGGATTTTTTTTAAAGGCTGTTAGCATTTGTCTTCAAAGAAAGGTAAGTTGAAAGGCAAAAGATGACAGAAGCAGTTCCTGAGCTATTCTGATAGGATGAGTGAATCTTGTGGATAGAGATCCCCATACACTTGAGGAGACTGGGAGAATTGGTCTTGGGCAAGGTGATCAGTGTGCTCAGAAACTCTTCCCCTTGTGCTTGGGGTGCCAAGAGGGAGACAGTGGCACCAGGGCAGTGCAGTGGATAGGAGGGCTGTGCCAGCTCCTGCAGGGGCGAGGAGCTGTGGGACACCAGCTCTGCCTTAGGTCTGGGGGGCAGTGATGAACCACAGCAGGAATCTGTCCTGTGCGTGTCCAGTTCCTCATGGAAGCGTTCTGCAGGTGGCCAGACTTGCTGAACAGCACAGGAACACAGGCACGGGAGCAGGGAAGGAGATGTCAGTGTCTGGTGCTTTTGGAGCTCAGTGTGCACTGCAGGAACAGCCTCTTGTGCTGATTTGTCTTGGCAAAGGCAGCAGTATCTGAGTCAGTATTCAGCATCTCTGGTGGCCAGGCTTCCACTTGCCTAGAACAGCCCTGATCCTGCTGCAAATCCGAGGCTACCCTAAATGCCTTGAGTGATTGCAGGGCAGGTCCAGCAGGAGTGAGCAAGGCAGAATTCAGGCTCCATTTTAGTGTTTTATTGCCTGCCCTTGGGGCTATCACTTCCTTTGCAAAGGGGTTATTTCCTTCCTTCAGCATCACCCTGGATGGAAGTAGGGTGTGCAAGAAAGTGAAAATCCCTGGTGATGACTGAGCTGTTGCATGTTAAATTTAATCATCTGGGGACATGTGGGGCAGATGATGCATTAGTCAGATATCAGGATGTGATCTGCCAGTGGAGGGATGTCGTCCCCAAAAGCCACAGAGTGCCTGTGTGTTTTAGCAGATTGCAATTTAATTGGGCTAGAAGTGAGTCTGGACTGTTTTTGTGGCAGGAGGGTTGCTGGTTTATGTTGTGATCCCTTAACAAAACAGCTCTGATGGAGGCAGCCTCTGCCATTGGGCTTTGTGTCTCAGCAGGACAAAGGCTGTGCTGGAAGCAGAGCGGGTGTCTGTGTGCCTGGTTTGTCCATCTGTGCTGGCTGAGAGAGAGCTGGAATTTGGAAATGCTTTTAACTGTGTGGGGGGAGCAGGTGGCTTTTCATCGCAATGAATTGTTTATTCCGGTATGGACTGGGGCAGAGTTTTGTTGCCACCCGTTTTTCCAAGAAAGGGGGAGGAATGAGGGGTAGAAAGCATGGAACTGGTTAAACTGGAATTCCTGGGTAGTGCCTGCCCTTGATTTATGATCAGCGAGGTTCTGCTTATTTCAAAACCTATGGCTGACAAATCCTGGTGCTTTGGGATCAGTTGGTACTTTTGGTTTTTGCTTCTAGGTTTACTGGAGGAGTTTAAGAATAGTTTTGTAGCACTCAGTTTTGTAAGTATGAGTAAACAATCTTGGTTTGTCTGAGATTATGCAGGATAGGTACTCATGGCCTGGTGATCAGCCTGGCTCAAACAGCATGGAGAGAAAAGGGTGGCACCTTCCCTGTGGTATTTGCAATGGGAAAAGGGATAGAGGAGTGGGCAGGATCTGTGATTCACGTCAGATTTTTCAAGCCTGTTTGGTGCTGGGAAGCCTGACTCGATGTCTCCCAAGCCCAGTCGTAGCCCTTGGCTGTGAGGACAGACACTGCAGCCCTGTGTGGGGCTGCAGCTGTGTAAACATCCAAAATGCTGTAGCTGCTGAGCAGGCCCTGTGTATTCACTGCCTTCCCTTATTCTCCAACTGCTTGTGGCCCATGTGACAAACAAATTGAGGAACTGAACTGGATTCAAACCAGCTGCTTCTGCACCAGGCTGGTTTTGGGTGGGGTCAGCTGCTCCATGAGATCTCTGGTTCCTGTACAGGGAAGGGCTGGAGCCACTGGATGTACCTGGAGTGCTCCTAAGGCATGTCTTGTGGAGAATCCTCTGCTTGTGACCCAGGGGCTCCTCATGCTAGGTATGCAGAGCCAGGTCCAGCAACCTTCCTGTTGATACAGCCTATCCCCAGGCATTTCCTCAGCTCCTGTGCCTTAAGAATGTTTGAGACGTTGATGTTTTCTCTGCTCCTTGGTGTTACAATGATTCCCTTGATTTAATTTGCACAGTTGGAGAAGAGCAGTTTTTCCTGGTAGCCTTCCTGGCCCAGATCAGCTACCCTGCCTGCAGGGCATGAAGAGAGATTTGTCGCTTCAGTTGAGTGTTTTTTTAACCATTGTTACTGTGGAAGGTCCTTTTGTGGCTGGAAAGAAGCCCTGATAGTTTTGTTGAGCTCTTAATGCAGCTAAATGTGTTGGCTGGAAAATGTAATTTCTAATGGAAAGTTAGAGTGGCAATGAGAGAACAGAGCTGAAACATTCCTGTTCCAGGACATTACTGTCTTTAAGATTATCCCACTTAAGATTTAATTAAAGATTATTTGGAGGAGTATATCAGACCAAAACCTAAAAGATGAGTGAGCATGTGATGAGCAACGTAGTCTAGTGGAAATGTCCCTGCCTATGGCAGGAAGGTTGGAATTAGATGATCTTTAAAGGCCCTTCCAACCCAAACCATTCCACGATTGTGTCCCTGTCTGAAAGCATTTGGAAGAGAACTAGGAAAGGCACAACTTCCACCTGAGATTAAAATCAGTTTGCAGCCCAGTAGGTCTGATGGCTGCACTAAGCACCATCCCCAGGGAATCAGTGTTGCTGCTTCATAAACTTTGTGCACAACCATGAGAACTACAAAAGATTTTTTTTAAGAAAATGTTCTCATTCAGAGGCTTTATGGGCTTATTTTCACAATGGGATGCCTCACTGCCTGCACTTATGTTATAAAGACTTTGCCAGATCAGTAGTGGGAATTAATTTCTCTGTTGTCCTAGTTAAAGCCTGGGCACCTTTTTATTAAAGCTGGAGCTTTGTGAGAAAATAATTGCCTGAGGAGGGCTTCTTTAAGGAAATTTGATATCTTAATCAGAAATAATTAGAAATTATGCTAGTGAGTCTCTGAAAGAAAAAAATAAAGCTACAACTGAATTTCAAACTACCTGAACTGCTTGGCAAAATCTGTATCAAAAGGTGAAATTTAATTCTCCTATAGATTCAGTGATATAATTCCAGAGTGTTGACTCAGAAAGAGTTTTGATTTCAAATCGCTGAGCTGTTCCCAGTTAAAAAGAGTTGACTCTGGAAGTTGATGATGACACCTACACAGCACAGGTTTCCTGTATCTCATATTTTTTCAGGTGGGAATGTTGCATTGCCTTTGAGTGTGGAATTTGATTAGAGATGCCTGGTTTATGTGCTGGAACGTGCAGCAGGGAAGGCATGGAGTTTAATCTGATTGCACAAACCCTGTGGGCTGTTTATCCCAGAAAGCACTTGGGCATTCAGGGTGCTTTGGGAAAGACCATGGCATGGTCTTATGGCAGGATTGCAAATTCAGCTCTGCTGCTGCTGCAGGATTTCTGGGAGTTCAGGTGAGCTTTCTAACAAATTTATTTTAGTGCTTTGATGGTGGTTAAGCTCATTCCTCTCACTTTTTAAACAGAGCCGAAAAGAAGCACTTTTCAAATGGGCTCTGCAGTGGCTGAGACTAAAAGTGGCCTCATTCTGGGGAGGAAATGGTGGTTGCAAATGAAATTGTCTATTGAGTCGTAATTACAGGGGCATGACCACAGCAGTGAACGAGTACTCAGCTGCTGAGTTTTTATTCAAAGTTTGATGAAAATGGAAACCACAAAATGAAGGCAGAGGTGGTTTGAATTTTAACCCAGAAGCCAGAGGTAAATAAGTAAGCCTGTTATTTTGTGCCTTATGGGGTGTGTTAAAGAACTGACACAGATTATTATAGCTCAGATAACATGTGCAACCCACAGTCCTCAGCTGCTCTCAGTAACAGTGGGTCCAGGATGAGAGGTTTGCTTGGATGTATCCAAACAAGCTCATTTGGATCCTTCATGGCAGACAGGCATCGTGTTTGCTTAGCATTCATCAGGTATAACCATAGAATCCTGGGATGGTTTGGGTTGGAAGGGACCTTAAAAGTCATCTTGTTCCACCCCCTGCCATGGGGAGGGACACCTTCTACTACCCCAGGTTGCTCCAAGCCCCATCCAGCCTGGCCTTGGACACTTCCAGGGATGGGGCAGGCACATGAATTGAAATTCCCTGTGAGGTGTGGTACAAGAATGAGCTGTTGCATGAGCAGGTATTTGGCGACCACAAAGGACTTTTAATTTATGACAAGCCCAATTGTCCTGAAATCAGTTGTGCAGTAAGACATGAGGGAAATATGCCAGTTCCAGAGCTGAAACCAGTGTGGTGCTGCTGGGGCTGGGATTTCACAGGGGCTGCAAGCTGATCCCAGTTGCTCTTGGAAGGGAGGCCTTCTACAGCTCTGTGTATAACATGGTCACAGGTTGGAGTCAGTGATCCTGGAGGTCTTTCCCAGCCTCAGAGATTCTTTGCTAGAGCAGTAATGATGTGGGGTCAGGAGTCCCACTCCAGTGTTCTGCACAGCATGTCTGTGAGTACTTTTAAGGTTTACTTTTGTAAAACCAAGTGTTGGAAAAAGCCACTCACCTTCCCTGTGGCACAGCCCCGGAGGATGCAGCTCCCTTCCCTTTCCAGTTCCTCTCTGGTAACCTTATATTACTGTGCCACCCACAGGCAGCTACTGAGCTGCTGGAAAACATTTGCTGTTTTCATGGGGAGCCACTTCTCAAATGTTAAATCTGTGACAAAAAGCCACTGGTTTCATTGACTGTAATATGAACTGTATTGAGGTCTTCAATCCTGGTTATTCCAGTTTTCTATTTAAATTGCACGTAGAGTTGTTATATTATTGTCCAATTTTTTCATTTCTTCCACAAAACCCATTCCTTGTGCTAACCAGCTGCTGTGTTCCTGCTCAAAGCCATTGCTTCCCAACAAGTGCAAAAATGCTTGTAGTGTTGGGATCCTTGGAAAGAGAGGGAAACTGCTGGGCTGTTAATTAGTGGTGCACCCCATTAATTGGCATGTTGCCACGTTGGGCTGCAGAACAACTGGGTTTAATCTGTATGGTTTTACTGAGGAGGAATATTCTGATTTCCCTCCAGCTGACCTCTCCTCTGCTCAGTGTGTGATTAGTGCAGAACAAACTGGGTCAGCCGAGGCTGCTCAGAGGATTTTGAAACCAGCATTTGTAGTTCCAGTAATTTGCAGAAACCAGCAAATGATGTTCAAGCCATATAACTGAAGGACATGAGCAAACCAAGACTTCTAGGTGGAGCTGATTTCTTTTTAGACGGAGTCAGAAAAATATATGAGCTTTTTGGCATCCGCTGACTTGAAAAAGGGCTTTTGCATCTGTTCCACTTTGTACCACTCTGTCCAACAAGAGGTTAATTATACCTTTATACCTTGTCTTGTAATCTGTACTAGGGTGTTTGGCATTGATCTATTTAGGCTTTTTAAGAATTTCCCTTGTAATACTTAAACTCCAGTTGTGCACCTGTGCTGTAATCTGTCCTTTGGGAGAACGGTTTGGTGCTGTTGAGGTATTCTGCTTTGTAGAACAGAATTTTAATATTGTTTACCATGCTTTTAATCTCACCGCTGGCAGATAAAATGAGTTTCTTTAGCTCTCCTCCTGAGGACCTGATGGAGCTTCATGGCCAACAGACCCATGGCATTAGGTGGAGTTATCTCAGCTTTGCAAAAATCCGTTCATCTGTCTTCCTGGAAGGAGTTATTATTGGTGAGAGAATAAAATGTTGATTTTATTTTTGAAATTGCATTTATAAAAAGGAATGGGCAGCCAGATCCACGGGCTAGTTGGGGAGGGTTTGTAAGTCTGGCCCTTGAGAAACATTTGCAGCTGGGGAGAGTCCTGATGGCTTGGATCAACCATTGGAGTGGAGCTTGGCAAATCAGGGAGGAAGACTCAGGACGTTCTCTGAGTGATGAAGAGGAGGCTGCTCTCTGCCTGGCTTCCATCTCCCAGCTGCCCTTATTCCTGGTGTCTACTTTTTCTTGTTATGATGGTGAGCTCTTGTGGGCAGCATCAACCCTTTGCTGAGCTCTCATCATCTGCCCCAGTGGGAGCCTTCTGGGTGCTGCTGCAGTAATGTAATTTTTTAAGTAGTGTGAAGCAAAGGGCTGAAGTGGCAGAATGAGCGATAATATAATATTTGTTTATTGGCTGTTACTAGCACCATATTAGGTCAAAATGAATAATGATCTGGGAGTTGTCAGGTGAGATTGTTTAATTTCATGGGTCATGGTCTGTATTAATGCAGGACCATGTTCCTCAAGCTCTGGGTGTGTGTTAACCCTTCCCTCCAGTTGGTGGATATAGTTCCAAACCGTTATAAGAGCATCCTTTCTCTCCCCCACATGCATTTTTTTTTCTAAGACAGCCTTGGGTTTTGTGTCTCATTACAGTAAAAACCCTGTAGTAGCTGCCCAGCTGCTGTCGTGGCCCTCTCTGGAATGGTGATTTAGAGCTGAGCCAGCATGGAACCTGCCTTTCCATGCCTAAGGCAAGCCTGTTGGCAGCCACTGTGGAGAAGTAATGTGCCACTTCTGCTTGGAAGAGTTGTCAGTTTTCTAGTTTAGTTGGGAAAAACAACCAGCATTGGCTTAGGTTTTAGCTGGACTTTTGGAAGCATGCCGTAGTCTTTTAAAGGAAACTGTTCATGTTACTGGAGGAGATGAGCAGTGAGGACAGAGGGGTCCAGCTAATGAGCTTCATTCTGAAGGAAGCTGAATGCTTAATGTTCCAGAGGTCTGGGTAAGGATTGCTGAAAATGAGACCGTGAGGAAAGGGGGGAGGCTGTAAGGGGGTATTCAGTAAAGCTCATGGATGTGGATTGCCCAAGGCTGGAACAAACAGCAGCACCTTGGTGTGCAGCTATGTGGTGGTTTGAGCTGGGGCTGTCGAGGTCCTGTCATTCCCAGCCCACTGCTCTGGACATGCTTGGTCTGCATCTGGGCCAGCTGTGACTGCTTCAGAGCAGCTGGATCGGTGCTGGTGCAAGGAATGGGTAGCAGGGCATGGGAGGAGGTCCAAAGTCTGGAATTGGGCCGGTTTGTGTGGCTGTGGGAGAATGTGACAGAGCTGGGAAAGACAAAATTCCCTGTGCAGCAGGGAGTGTGTTAAGACTGAAGAAACAGGGTGGAAAACACTCCAGCGTGGCTGCGAAACAGTCGTTTTGTATTGTGTGTGGATTAGCTGCCTAGCTGGAAAAAAGCCATCACCTTACTGCCAGGAGTTCAGAGCCGGGTCAATGGAACAGGAATATATTCTTAGTGGTATAAAGAGCTGGGGAAAAAGCTGTGAAGTGTTTGAAGTCTCAAGGCAGACAAAGACCGTGGTTCTGCTGCTGTGGTGGCCGGAGTACAGAGGGGCAGGGCAGCGTCCTGAGCGCTGGAAGTGGCTGAGCTGTGCGGCCACAGGGCTCTGGAAACACAGGAATTTCACACAGCTGTCAGGCCCAGGGAATGTGGGAGCACTCAGAGGACATGAATATTCAGAGGAGCTGTGGCATGTCATGCTAGAGGAAATGAAAAATCCGAGTTCTCTCAGAAGTAGATATCTGGGAAACCTGTGACAGTAGGGGATAAAAGCAAATTTCTGTTCCGTGGAGTGGGTTATCTCAAATATTATTCCAGAATACAGTTTTCCAGTTAGCCAGTCGTAGTTAACGCTGGCAGCAGGATCTGCATTGCCTAATCCGTTCCTTTGGTGAGAAGTGGCTGTTCCTCAGTGCGGGCGGAGCTTTGGCAGCCCGCGGCAATGCTGCGGGAGCGCGGACTTTGCTCCTTCCTCCTCTGCCCTGGCATCTTTTTTTTCCCCCAGTGTGCCTTTCATGCTTGTTCTGTTAATAACCAGATATTGTGGATTTAGTGTTCTGCTCAGAAAGACCCTCCCAGCACAGACTGAGGTGCTTCCAGCTGTGCCGTCAGGCAGTGACAGATGTCTCCAGTGTGCACAGTGAGTGTCCAGCAGTGACAAGATTGGTATTCCAGGCACAAATGTGCCCCTGGTAGTGCAGAGCTCAGCACAGCCTGTGCAGGAATGCCCTTGAAAGGCAAATTAAACCCAACTCCCTGGTGGCTCTGGGGGAGTGGGAGCACTGCTCTCATTTGTGCTGAGGTTCAAGTAGGCCTTGAGGTGGGGTTTCAGTTTCCCTTCTGCTTTCCTTTCCCAGAAGGGCTTGCTTGAAAGGGCAGGCAGGGATGGTGGCTCCTCTGCCTGCAGTGGGAGAGCATTCCCTGGCAGGAGAGTAGATCAGATGAGGGCTGGGCTCTGCACCTAGGGAGTAAGGGACAGGACAAGAGGAAACAGCCTCAAGTTGTGTCAGGGAGTTTTAGGTTGGATATCAGGGAAAATTTCTTCACCAAAAGGGTTGTCAAGCCATGGCACAGGCTGCTCAGAGCAGTGTTGGAGTGACCGTTCCTGGAAGCATTCAAAAACATGTGGCACTTGGGGAGGTGGGTTAGTGGTTGTCTTGGTGGTGCTGTGTTAATGGCTGGAGTCAATTATCTTAGAGGGCTTTTCCAGCCTAAATGATTCTGTAGTTCATTCATTCTAGTTCCTGCAAATGGTGTCCTTGATGCAGCACGTGGGTGCACCAAACCATGCATCCAAGTGTGTGTGAAAGCTATATTTTAACAGTGTTAATGGATTAGGCTGTAAGGATTCTGAGCGTGTTTCCTAAGCAACTTGTGGCTGTCTGCCTCTGAGATCAAAACCTTCTGATGTTCTTGATCCACTCATTTGCTGCCCAGAAGCCTGTACAGATACTTGTTCTCTTTTCTAAGCTGTTTAAAGCTGTGATCCCCAGTTGTTTTGAGAGTTTAATGGCCCTGTTGAGGTGTTCCCCCCCTCATTCCAAGAACATCACTGCGATGGAATTTGAGCTGCATCAGAGAAAAGTGGCCTTGAGCATGGCTGTCTGATCCAAAGAAGCATTTCCCCACACAGCTGAGCAAAGCAAAGCTGAAAAGCCTCAGTGGCAGAGCTTCCAGGGACGGTGTGCTGTGGTTGTCTCCGCTGACACTGCAGCCCTGGAATGCTCCAGTGCTCCTGAACAAGCTGAGCACGTGCTGCACAGTCAGCAAGTTGTCACATGAACATGACCAGCCGATAGGATGTTAAACTAAAGCCACCAAACTGTGCTTTGCTGCTGGGGCCAAAGGTGACGAGTTGGCCTGGGCTTCATGAGGAAAAGGCTGAAGTGGGCTATTGGATAAAGGCTGGCTTTGACTCCTCGGCCCTGGTACAACCTTATTTTGTAGTTCTTTCCCAGTCACCCCATGCTGTTCCATGTCCAGTTGTGGTTGTCTAAGCTTGAACTGCGAGACTTTGAGGCCAGAACCTCCCTTTTTCTAAAATACTGAGCCTGTTTTTACTGTGCTGCAGAATCTGTCAAAATCAAGACACGTCGTGATTTCCCCAAACTTAGTTCCCCTGGCACCTCATTTCAAAACTTTCTCCAGAGAAAAACCGGCTTTTCTACTAAAATCCTGGTTCCTTTTTTTTCCCCCCACAGTATGTTCAGAAGTGCCTTGATGCTGTGTGGCATCTGAAATACTTCCTGTGCACGTGCTGTGCTGCCTTTGCTAGATAAGCAGTAGGCTGTTCCCTTTTACAGCAGGCACATCCCTTCCTGAAGAGGCAGATGTGGAATGTTTCCCCTGGGAACAAATATTGCTGCTTTGTAATTATGGCACCTTAATTTTGTTTCTCTTTTCTTTCCATCACAGCATGTGTGTGATTAGAAGCTTCTGATGTCCTCAAAGAGGGGTAACAATGTCACACTCTTTCTAGTTTGGGGCAGGATTTCTGCTCTAGGTTCCCTCCACACTGGTTTTGTGTAGGCTGAGCAGAGCTGATAAAGAAATAAAACCAAATCTGAGCTTTTTTCACACTTGGAATTTTGTGTGTTGACTTTGTTTCCTGTTTTTGTAGGAATTTCTCTGGACACTAGTGTACAAGAGGAATGGAAGAGAACGCCGGTGAGTACGGTCTTGGATATCTTGCCACAGATTATGGACCTGACCTGTCCTCCTTGGTTAAGGTCATAAAGAACCTGAGTACTTTAAACTTGGTGTCTTCATTTCAAGTGTAGAAGGTGATTAGAAAATAATGTAGTTTGGCAGATGCATCAGCTGCACTTGTACTGTGGTGTGTCCCAGATCTAACTAAAGCTCTGTACGTATGGAAGATCTTTTTTGGAATCTCCCATCTGTGAAACCTGGAATACTTGGCTACCCCAAGTTCTTGAAAACAGGTAACATCCCCTTTCTTAATAAGGAAGAGGCCAGAAGCAATGAGCTCGTTTGAACAAGGCACATGGCAAGGCATGAAGGAGGATCAGCTCCTGGTTGTTCCCGTTGTTCTGTATTTATTCCTTTAGGCTGCTCTGTGTTGCAGAAGATACAGGACTTTTTTGAATTAATTTTTTTTTAAATTAAAATTTAAATCTCTTGCTTTAGGCAGTGTGTAGTGCTTGCCCTGAAGCAATCAAATTCATTGCTGTTAGGTTTAACTGATGGAAGGATTTGGTTGTAACTAAAACTCACAGATTTTTGGCTTAGAGATTGCCTTGAAGAGCTCTTCCATCTGTTTGCCTAAAATGGCTACAAGAAAGGAGTTAAATGCCCATTTTTTCTCTGCCATTGACATGAGATTTGCGTGAAAGCTCTTGCCTGCACCGTGGGAAACCAGTATCCATGCAGCATATTGACCTCACATCTTCTGGACTGTGATACTGCAGTTGGTGATTCTAACTCCTAAATAATATTTCTACGTTATTCTATGCAGTCAGGTGATGCCATCCTGAAAATTTTGGGAATGGTTGTACATGTCAGCAGGGCAGTGTGCTTGGTGAGGCAGATGAAGGTCAGTTTTTGGCTTCATACAGAGCTGGTGTGTTGGAGCCCAGTGGTGTGGTTGGATCATCTGCAAGCCAAGAGCTCCTGGATAAAAGTATAATGTGTTTGTAGTCCTGGTTGCAAGAGCTGCTGTGGCCCCTCTTTGTCAGGCTGTAAGGTGCACATTTGATCTGTGGTGATTGCTTTCTCTTCTGATTTGCTCGTGGCAAAGTAATTCCCAAAGATGGCTTGTGGAGGAGGTGGGAGGTGAAGTGAGTGTGGCAGTGGCAGCTGTGGCTGGAGCAGTGCCTGTGCAGGTGGTAGCTCCTCGTCAGCCCTGGGACACAGCAGAGCAGGGCCATTTTTCAGTCTCTAGAGCTTGAATTACTGGGATGGCTTTCAGCAACATCAAGGCCAGGTTGGATGAGGCTCTGAGCAACCTGGTCTAGTGGGAGGTGTCCCTGCCACAGCACGGGTGGAACAGGATACTCAAGGTCCCTCCCATCCCCAGCCATTCTGTGGTTGGTGAGCTCTCCTCATTCACCAGGACTCAGCCTGTGCTGGGACTGCCACCAGCCACCTCTGGTCATATCACAAAACTTTGTGTCCCTTCTCACATGCAGTTGAACCCCATTTTTTGGCAAGATCGGTGAGACACAGAGCTGGAGCCTTTTGAGGTTTCTGAGAGTCCCTGTTTTGATGAGTGCTGGTGGGCTGGGATGTGAAAAGCCATATGTTCTGTTTGCATTTTGCCAGCTTCAGTAAAGTTACTTCCCCTTTCCCTCTGAACAACTTGAGTGGCGCCAGTTTAGGATGGAGTATCCATGCTGGATCTCTGTGTGCACAGACACCCCCCATGGCTGGTCATGAAGCTTCACCTCCTTAGTGCTGGGAGCCAGGAGCCTTGTATTAAAGAAAGAATAGATAGATCTTTTATTATCATTTTCCTTAAAATTCCTTTGCTTTTATGGATACTCATTCTCCAAGTGCTGCTAAGCTCAGGACTCGTGCGTTGGTCCCGGAGATGAGGTAAGATGGAGCTGAGCTGAAGTCCAAGTCAGTGCCCTTTGTTCCCTTCAAGCCTGGTGCTTTGAATGCATTGCTGTCTTCCCTGGTTGGATATTAACTGCACTCACACTGCTGCATGGCTGGCACTTCTTTGAGCTGCTGTGCTTGGAATGGCCACTGGGAATGCACAGGGAAGCGTGAATCCTTTTGAGCTGTCAGGCTTCACCAGCCATGGGTGGGTGGGGGAGCCTTCCTTGGCTGACTGCCCTGGCTAATTAAAAATGAAATTTGCTGTTGTCTTCAGATTTTAATTCATGCTCATCCCTGAGGACGAGTGGAAGCCAGGTCTCCAGGCAGCTGCAGTGAAGTTTCAGAGCTGTCCATACATGGTTTTCTAGAACAGGTACGCAGCTTAAAATTTGCTCACAACCCTGCCTTGAGTTAAGTATAGAGAAGAATACACAGAAACTTCTGGCAAACTTTGGGACATGGCCCTGAGTAAGTGACTGTAGGTTAAGTTGCCACATGTGGCCTTAAACTGAAGGGAGGGTGGGTTTGGGTTGGATATTAGGAAGAAGTTCTTCCCTGTGAGGGACTGGAATGGATTTCTCAGAGAAGCTGTGGCTGCCCCATCCCTGGAAGTATTTCAGGCCAGTTTGGATGGGGGTAAGTATTTCAGGCCAGTTTGGACAGTGCTGCCCTGGAGAAGCCGGTGGTGCCAGTGGGAGGATGGAGATTAGGGAGGGAAATAAACGAAATCTAAATATATACATGCTGCCTGGCCAAGCTTCCTCAAGGTCCCACCTACACAAGTGATCTGTTGAAGGGAAATGTCTCTGGAATACCTTTCCCTTCTTCAGATCCTTCCTGTGGTGCAGGTGAGGAATCACACTCTATTTTTGGAGCCTGTTCTTGCTGTTCATCTACTGCCTGTTACTACCCAGGCCCCCTCCCAAAGACCACTCACTCACCTTACCATGATCTGAGCTAGGTTTGGAGCTTTTTCTTTGTCAAAGGATTGTGTTCTATTTAGTATTTCATCTGTCTGTAAGCCTGGGAGATCTAAAAAGCAAAATATGTAATTGGAAGCTTTGTGCTTGACAGGGCAAGTCTCACCTGATGCTCATGGTTCCTTGAAAGCTCTGCTGCCATGTTGGATCGACCTAAGGTGGGAGTACACCTCCAGTTCACTTGCCCAGGAATGAGCAATCATTAATGAACAGGTTCAGAGGGAGCATGGAATGCCTTTTCATGGAAAGTGTTTGCTGTTGGGTCCTTTGACCTCCCGTACTTTGCACTCTGTTGACAGTTTCTGCCTATGCTTACACACTTCTTCTGCAGGTATCCAGGTATGAACTTTTAAGTCCCTAAAAGGTCTAAATCTCTGTGGGACAACTGTGAAACATTTGAGGAAATTAGTGAAGTAGTCTTTGTACACATAGGCTGTTACCCAAAGCTGCTTTTTTAGAAAGCTCCTGAAATACTAAGTTTATGGATGCTTTAAGAATCTTCTGCAGCTACTGCTTTATTCCATGCTGACTTTCATCCCCTTTGACTTTCATCCTCTTTGTCTCCTGCTGTGCTACTTTTTTCCCAACTCTTTTCCTCCTAAAAATAGGAAATACTCTTCAAGTCCTTCACCTTTGTGCAAACAAAAAAAGTAATTTGTTTTAGCATCTAAGCTGACTCCTGGGTTACATGCCTCAGAAAGAAACCGGTGTGATATGAATCTGCTGCTTCTGGAGACTTGGACTCCAAATATAGTCTGAGTAGAGGAAAGGGCTGAAAATGTGAATACTTGGTTCTTATCCCACCAGCTCTGCTGCTTTTTTCCCAGCAGGATGCATGGCTGGCTGCCTGATTCCGATCTTTATCCCCAAAAATCAGAGCTATACCTTCAGATGCTCAGAGATTCTAAACCATTATGTGAACCATTATAGAATCATTGAATGGTTTGGGTGGGGGGGCCATGGGCACACACCTTCCACTAGACCAGGTTTCTTCATGGCCTGTCCAACCTGGCCTTGGACACTTGCCAGGGATGGGGCAGCCACAGCTGCTCTGAGCAACCCGTGCCAGGGCTCCTCACCCTCAAAGGGGAGGATTCCTTCCCACTATCCCATCCATCCCTGCCCTCTGGCAGTGGGAAGCCATTTCCCCTTGTCCTGTCATTCCAGGCTCTTGTCCCCAGTCCCTCTGCAGCTCTCCTGGAGCCGCTTTAGGCCCTGGAGGGGGCTCTGAGGTCTCAGTTTAAGCCAGACTGGTGGAGCTGGCAGTCAGTGCCAGCAGTGTTTGCTGGGTTTGATGTGCAGTCATTGCAGGGTTGGGAGCTTTGCTGTCACCAACTCAGGTCTGCTGGAGAACAGTTGCTGCTAAGTAGCCAATGGAAATCTCTTCATAATGTCTGTTCCAGAACAAAAGAATGGGTTTTTCTTCCAGGAAGACACAGAAGCTGTGATTCCACTCGGATGCTGCATGTTGTGTGGGCAGGTAACACAGCTCTGTGTGATACAGCAGAAGAACCAAAGTGGCCAAAGTGCCTGAGATCAAGTCCTTAATTACAGTTGGTATGCACTAACTTGCAAACAGGTAGAAAGGCAAATTCCCACTGTTCCTTAGGCAGGTCACCAGAGGCTGGAACTGATCTCAGTGGAAAGCATTTGTCTTTTAAACAAGGTGCAGCACGGAGCATTTCCTTACCTACCTGAAAGCATTACTGTAAATAAGTCAAGCGCACTTGACAGGTTAGCAAAATACTTTGGGACATTATCCTGATGGCCTTTTGTTCTTAAATTTGTTCTAGTTCTTAGTGTAATTAATGTAGTGAGTGGTGTCAGGGTGCTTGGGGCACTCAATGGCATGTCGGTGCTGTTTTTCTGCCTGCTGTATTTGCAAGTGGTTCAGCCCAGCCATCCATCTAGTTAGAGTGGCATTTCTGAAAATTAATACCCAATAATTCCTCCCCAAACAACTTGAGGAGGTGTCTGAACTCTTGCTGCCTTTCCCTCCTGAGTTACAAGCCAAGTGTTCTACAGAGATTATTTGCTGACCTGCCAGAGACCTTGTAATTCTGTGACACCCCATTTTGAGTGACTTTTGAAGGTGTTGTGCTAAGTGGTCTTGTAGTTTGTACCCATATCTCTGACTGAGGGAAAGCAGAGGTTAATTCTGCTGGTTTTGTGGTTTCCTGGCTCAGCTGTGCATGTGCTGGATGGAGATGCTTTGGCCTCCAGGCTGGTTGGAGATAGTGGCAAAGGTTGATGTTGAGTGAGAAATGTCTGAAGTGCTTCATGACAGAATTGAACAATCTTATTCCTTGTGTGAAGAGATAAGACCTCGTAGGACCTGCAGTCAATCCTCTGGGTAATTCAGGGTGACTTGCTATGAAACAGTGAGTGTGGAGTTCCTGTGGCTCAGTAAGTAGGACATGGAGCAGGGCAGTAGGTTTCCAGAGTTTCTAGCTTTCTTTTTTAACTTGTTGGACCTTAAATTCACCTTGCTTCTGGAACATTGCCTGTAAATTCTGTCCAGGGATTTTAGTAGCTGATTTTATTGGGTTTGAGAGTAGAAGAGGAGCCTGCCTGGAACCAGAGACAAGCAGGTTTAGTATAAATCTGATTTTTGTTATTACTGTTTCTTCACACAGGAGCAATATGTCCAGGCTGAGTGGCAAACCTGGCCTTTTAAAAACAAAACACTGAATGTTCTCATTATCTTGCTGCCTTTGTGAGCTGTAAATAGTGTTAGCTGAGCTGTTGGCTGGACAAAGCTACTCCCAGGCCCTCAGGCTGGTCCTGAGGTGCAGTCCCAGTGTGAACATTTGGATGTTGTCATTGCTGACATCACCACTTTATCTGCTTGGTTCTCCTTTGTCCTGGAAAGGAGCCCTGGCTCTGATTGCTGAAGGTGTCTTTTGTATCCTGCAACAAACAAACCAGAGATACCAGGTGGCTTTTTTACAGGTTGGACCCATCCAGCTGTGTGGAATGAGTGGATAAGTGTGACTTGCTTAGGGAGAGCATGGCTCTTCAACCCAGAGTGGGTTAGTCTCGTTTTGTGAAGCAGAGATTTTAAGATTTCAAGAGGATTTACTGTCTAGGTTATGATAAATTTGTATTCCCTGGCACATGAAGAATAACATTTATAGCAGTTGCTAAATTCCATGTACAGGTCTGTTCAGCGTGAGGGTGCTCAGGCTGTGCAGGTTCTGAGCTGAGCTTTGCAGATGCAGGCTCTGCCATGGATCCTGGTGCGTATTAGAGCTAGTCTTAAGTTTAAGCTGGCGCTTTGTACATTTGTGTAACTCAGCTGTGCAGTTGTGTTACCACAGAATGACAGAATCCTTCAGGTTGGAAAAGCCTGCCAAGATCCTCAAGTCCAGCTGTTCCCCAGCACTGCCATGGCCACCACTAACTCTTGTCCCCAAGTGCCACATCCACATGGCTTTTAAATCCCTGCACAGATGGAGGCTCTACCACTGCCCTGGGCAGCTGTGCCAGGGACTGACAACCCTTGGATGAAGAATTTTCCCCAATATCCAATCTAAACCTTCCTGGCACAACTTGACACTCCTTTTCTCTGGCTCCATCAGCTGCTCCTGGTGCTCCAGCCCCTTCCCAGGTGTGTTTGGTGTCTCCGGACACGCTCCAGCCCCTCCGTGTCCGAGCCCCGGCTGTCCGGGGGCCGCAGAGCTGCGCTGTGGCCGCCAGAGGGCGCGCGGGACCGCGGAGCGCTGCGGCCACTGGGGACAAGGGACAGGACCCAGGGAACGGCTCCCACTGCCGGGGACAGGGGACAGGGGACAGAGAACGGCTCCCACTGCCGGGGACAGGGCTAGGTGGGATGTTCGGAAGGAATCCTTCCCGGTGGGGGTGGCACAGGTTGTCCAGAGAAGCTGTGGCTGCCCCGCCCCTGCAAGTGTTCAAGGCCAGGTTGAACAGGGCTTGGAGCAACCTGGGATAGTGGACCATGGCAGGGAGTGGAACAGGATGAGTTTGAAGCTATCTTTCAACTCAAACCATTCTAGAATTTTGTGAATTGCATTTCTGTAGGAGATTTTCTCCCTCTCCTCCCTTCCTCTTTTTTGCGGGGGTAAAAGAGACAAACCATGAGGGTGCAGCCAAGCAGTGGCTGTGGACATTGGCTTTCATAGGCAGTGCAGTGGGGTCTGATGTGGCACCACGTTAGGCTTAGTGCCAGCATAACAATGCTGGCCTAATTGGTGTAGCACAGCCTACTGCTGCACTTGAAAGGTAGAATTTATTAGTGTTCTGCACTCCATGAAAAAATCCCCTCTAAAAACACGTCCCGGTTGCTGTGCTCTGCTCCCCCGCACGGTCGGAAGCAGCTCTGTGTACTGTTCGCTTTGCGTGCTTTCCCTTTCCTTCCCCAGCCCCGCTGCACTCAGGGACTCGTTTCCAAGGCGAGGTGAGCAGCGAGTCATGGCTTGGCAAGGAAAATCACTCCTGGCGGCTCTGTGGTGATCCCGGCTGGCCACAGCTCTGCTCTTAGAGAGCAGATCAACCCCCTCTCCCCAGGAAGGCAGAGTTAGGCAGGAGTCTGGGGCTGAACCTTGATCTTTGAGAGGACTATAACCAGCCTTTGCCATGTTTTTTGTTGAAATTCAACCAAAATGATGAAAAACCTGCCCTCCCTGCCTCCAGCTCCTTGGTCTTAACATTAACTCTTGGAAACTGAAGTGGTGATTAGGAAAGTAAACAGGGTCCCTTCCTGCAGGGAAGGCAGGAGCTTGTTCTACCCAAGCATTGTAGGTTGCAGGGGTTAAGTTACATTTTGCTTTGGGAGAGGAAAGGAAAATCTCTCCAAGTAATTAAGTTAAGATGCTGACGCTAATGAAGGGGCTTTCAAGGCTGGGACTGGTGGGGGGGGTGCGAGGAATCCCCTGCTGAATCAATGACATTAGGGCTGTAGGAGTGATTCCACAATTATTAGGCTGAAATGATGTTGAACATGAAGTTAATCCTGTTATCGCTCAGATACTGAGCAAACTGAGTGCTCTGGATAACTCTAATGGGATTATGTGAGTCAGTCTGGCACCCTTGCTCTGTTCATGGCTTTTTCTTATGCTCCTTTTCAGGATAATGTATTGATCAGGCTTCCTAGACTTAATGCTGGGAGATGGTGTTTGGGGCAGTGTGTTGCAGCTGTGCTGGGTTATTTTATTGTTAAATGAGTTTGACAATGAACACCCTGTTGCTTCCTGAAGCCATTCACTCCACAGCAAGGATCCCTGAAGCCCATCCCTAAACAGATGTTTAGGAATAGAACTGAAGAATAAGGACAAGTTTAAAAGGAGAGTCCCCTGGGTCACACCTTCCTGGCATCAAGGATCTGCCATTGAGTGAGATCATGCCATTCTGTGCTGGAGATTATTCTGGGCTGTCATATTTGCAGAGAATAATTAGTTCTGATTTGAAAATCACATTTTGCATCCATTATAGCTGGTGATTGTTCTAAACAGGAGTAACTGGTCGGGTGCTTAAAAGGGATTATCTCAAGCTTGGTTTTAAGGAGTTGTGGATAAACTGCAAAGAAACCATTGTCAGGAAAACCCAGGAACCAAAATGATCCTGTAAGGAGGACAGAAGAGCCATAGTGCATGTTCTGTCCCTGGCTGTGGCCATTACAGATGGGGTCGTTTTCCTGTTGGGCACAGACCTCCAGGCTGTACTGGCCTGACTCCCATGCAGGGTTTGAATGGGCTGGAACAGTGTTGGTGTTGGCACTGCCAGGTCGAGCTCCAGCAGTGGCTGCAGCAGCACAAAACACAGTGACTTCAGATGACCACGTACAGTGGAGAGGTGAAGCCCTATAACCCAGTGAGAACTAGAATTTGGGCTTCAAAGTCACAGAAAGTGCTTTTCTCTGCTCATACTAAACCAGGCCTCTTGGTTTCAGCATCACCAGAGTATAGAAGTGATACTTATGGCACCCACTAAATGAGCAGATGTTTTTGTGCCAAACCAGAAATTTCCATAAATACAGGAAAGTTCTGCTATTAAAGGATCAGTCAGCTTTTCATTTCCAAGCTTTGATTATTTTTCTTTTAAGGGCTGATCTTGTTAAGAACTGCAGATTTTTTGGTGAGGTTTTTTTTTTTTTTTTTCTGTTTCCTTGAGAAAGGTGAGAATTGTTTTGGAAGATCCAAGGAGCTCATTTACTGCAGAAACAGGCTTCAGGGCTGCTAATGACAGTGTCTGGGCTGTCTCAAAGAGGGCACCCAGAGGATGTGGGGGCTGGTATAGCCAAGGGGCCACCTGGGATTTTGGACCAGTTTAAGTGCCCAGAGGCCAGCCAGCCCTGCTGTTGATAAGGTGACAGATTTAGATGGCATTTAGATGGCACTAGCCTGTAATTCCAGGGACCTCAGGGGATAATTCTCAGAGCAAAGGAGTCAGCACCTTCCCCAAGCTTTTTGAGATGGAAATTCAGCGCAAGAAAAAACCCCTGATTTCAAACCCAAGTGCACAGAGAAACAGTTTAATATTTGTGTTTATACACCATATTTTTTGCATACCACACTGCTGCTGGTGCACTACAGACACAGGATGGAGGGAATGAGGTGAAATGAGGAATCTGGGAATGTGTGAAGGGTTGTTCCTGCAGGAGAGGGGAGCAACTCAGGGAAAAATAGCTTCCTACAAGGTTAGGATTAGCTGTACCTTCAGAACTGTTGGGGTTATCTCATCTCTTGACATTTCCTTTAATTATATGAAATGACCTTGACACTGTAAACAATTCCCATGGCATTGTCCCTGCACTCGTGTGAGTCAGTGTGATGAGTAAACAGCTTGGGGGTTTGGGGGACCCAAGGTCTGTGTGGTTTGGGACATAATCCTGCTGTCTGATTTTTGTGCCTTCTTCCTGGATGGCTCTTGGTGCCTGTGGCTGCCACCACCTTGTTTTCCCAAGTTCTCTTGGTAGTGGCAGAAAACAGGAGCATCTGGGATTGGGATTCCAGGATAAGCCTAAGGGTGCAGGTGGAGTACTCTCATTTTGTTTTCAGCCCCTTTGGGCCTCCATAATTCTCTCTCCAGTTCCAAAGGGGAAGAAAGGGATGTTACACAGCACAGCCCCAGCGCTGCTTTATTCACATTAGCAGCAATGTTTCACTCATCATGTTTCCATCTTCAGCCTCGCTGCTGCTCAGAGATATCTTAGTGGTTGAGCAAGAGTCAATATTTGGAGTTGAGGTTCACTCCCTGTCTTGCTGATAGCTCTTGTCTGGGTGTGACCTGAGCTCTGGCCGTGCCACTGTTTAGGGTGGCCCATGGTAGATCTATGAAACATAATTTGGGCAGATGCACTTCCTAAGCATTATCTTGTTCCTTAAATAGAGAATAAAGCTTGTATCAACATGAATCACAGAGTTGATAAACTGGAATGGTTCCTCTTGGAGTTGTCTTCTTGTATTGGGCAAATATTTATCCACATTGTTTTCAAAGTTATATTTGTGCAATAGAAGGAGGTCAGACCTGTAATTACCTGTTAGATTTACTCTGGCAGAAATGGCTTGTAAAAACACAGTACAATTGAAAGGAAGCTTTTAAACCTCTCTGTGTGTGAACCTAAAACTATGGTTTAAAGTTTCAAATTTTGTGACAGTTTTCCATTGCAAGGGTACAAAAAGTATTTTCCTTGCTGAATTTAAGTGCCCCAAGTGAAACTGATCCACCCTTTCTTTTAATTCCTGAACTGTGGCAGGGAATTTGGGTTTCTCTTCCAACTGTATCTGGGGGAGATGATCAGAAGCTGAGGTTGTGTGCCAGACTTGCCTTGCATTTTAATCAGGAGCTCCTTGCCTAGTCAGTAATTAAAGCAGAGCAGGTGCAGTGGGGAAATTGGGTGTTCCCCAAAAACTAAACCAAGGCGCTTTTGTAAGCCTCCCTGAGCAGAGTCAGGCGAGTGAGGGGTGGTAGGATGCCTTGGCACTGCCTGGCTTTTCCAGTAATTTGGAAAAAATGTAACTTCAGACTGGAGAGCTGGAGGTGTTGAAGGATAATTTGGATTGTTGGTGCGGTGCGGCTGCTGCAAGCCCGTTGGTTGGCAGAGCAAAGATGTTTTTGCTGCAGTTTCAGCTTTGGGTATGAAGAGCAAATGCATTTACTGAGATTTTTGTGAAACCTTTAAAAGAGGAAACAACTTTTACAGAGGAATCTTGCTGCCTTTCTTTTCAGTTACTGTGTGGGCAGAGGGGCTTGCAGCTGAAGTTTGACATCCTGAAGGATTAGAGGTAGGAAGAGAATTTTGGGATCATGAGTCTATGGACCTTGACCTATACACTGAAGACTAACTTAGAGTTAAATATAGTCCTACCTCTTGGGGTTAATTGCAATTTAATCTGAATTTAGAGGTTTCACGTTTACTGATATTTTTGCTGTTAGCTTGCGGTTTCCAGTGTTGCGCTTAACAGAGTTTGTCCCATTGGTTTTATAAGTGGCATAGATGTACTTTGCTGGAGGGCTTGTTTACATTGGATAATGTCTGCACAAAGCTGTAAAGTCTTACGGGTTAGGTTTGTCCTGTGAGGCTGTTTGTGATGGATGTGACTGTGCAGCAGCCACTCTGTTGGGAAGAGCACTGTGTGCTGTGCACGGCCAGCCCTAAAAGCTCGTGCTGGGCAGTGCTTTGGAAGAAGGGGAATATATTTTGATTTTCTTCATCCCCACGTTTTGAACTGTGGAGCCTCAGGTGATGTCAGTTTATACATTTTTCTGTGAGTATCTTGAGTTTTTGCTGCAGGAGAGGATTAAACAAGATTTAAGCTAAATGCCATTCTTGTTTCTTCTTTAAGCAATGCAATAATTAACGTAATTTTCTTCTCTGTGTTTTTGCTTAATGTGTTCCTAATAATGTAGCTGGAAGTGGCAGATGGGTATCCTGCCTGTTAATGCTTCCCTGTTGGGAATACACTGATGCTTTGCTAATGCCTGATGGTTTGCTGGAATGTATCCTATATGTGTGCTTCCTTTGGCTTATGACCAGACTTTCTTTTAATGCTGCTTCAAGGTGCTCCAAAAAGTTGTTCATCAGCTTTGGAGTTTCCCTTGCCTCAAGATGGCAAAGCCATGAATCACCATAGTGATCAAATTAGGGTTAGTTAAGTTAGCCAAGATGTGACTGAATCGTTAATTTTGTCAAGATGACATTCCTCAGCATTCCCTCACTAGTAAACAAGAAAATACTTGGCCTGTGTTGTAATTGCAGGGAGTGGTGAAGAGGCATTGATGGTGAGGCTTTTCTAGTACTGGCTAAAACTTACTTCCAATGGAAGTTGTACTTCCCCTGGAAAACAAGGCTGGCAGGTATTTTTGCCTCAAGCTCCTCTGGGCCCAAAGCCCAGTTTAATTTACAATTTTTTCAGCCCATTCTGGGTGACAATGAAGCAATTCCTTGTGTTCCAGCCACCTGCTGTGACCGCAGGGCTTTCCAGGAGCATGGCCTCACCTTCCCAAAGGTGGGGCTGGAAGTGCTGTCAGTAAGATCCTTGGCACAGCAGCCTCTTCCTCCAGCTGTGCTCCATTGTGGTCAACATCTGGACAGCTGTGGGACATGGCATGCTCTTCCCTGACGCCAGCACAGGGGTGGTGGCACCGAGTCCCTGACATGCTGGACCTGCTGCCCTTCGCTGTCTGAGGTGGAGCACTGTGCTGACTAACTGTGGGGACACGGTGACTGGAATGCTCTGGGAAATAGGAGTTTCCCTCTTGGAAATGTCACAGGAAGCACAAAGGAAGTCATGTGGTGTAGGAGCAGTTAGCTCCCATTTTTCTCATCAGAGCCATCAAAGTCTGAGGACCCAAACAATGTGATGCCAGCTGCCTTATAAATAACCCATTTTCCACTTCCACACTGGCTTTTCATTCCATATGAGGGGAGAGGAAGAGCGTCACATTGTGTTCAGAGTGACTCCCTGGCGTCTGCTGCCTGCTCCCCCTGCTCTGCTGCCCTCGGGAGTGGCTTCACATGCTCAGCCCAGAAAGGTTCATCTCTCTGGGCAGCCAGAGATGTTACGTGTACATGTAGGATTTTTTCATTTTCCCGTTCTTCCAAAGCTGAAAACAAAGACTGTGGTGAAGCCAAGGTGATTAGAGGGATTGAGCACCCCTCCTGAGAGGAAAGGCCAGGGGAGCTGGGGGTGTTCAGCCTAGAGGAGAGCAGCTCTGGGGTCACCTAATTGTGGCCTTTCAGTACCTGAAAGGAGCCTGCAGGAAAGGTGAAGAGAGACCACTTACAAGGGCCTGGAGTGACAGGACAAGGGGTTCAAGCTGACAGAGAGTAGGGTTAGATAGGATATTGTGGAGAAATTCTTCCCTGTGAGAGTGAGAGGGAGTGGAATGGATTTCCCAGAGAAGCTGTGGCAGCCTTTCCCTGGAAGTGTTCCAGGCCAGGTTGGACGGGGCTTGGAGTAACCTGGTCTAGTGGAAGGTGTCCCTGCCATGGCAGGGAGTGAAATGAGATGGACTTCAAGGTCCCTTCCAACCCAAACCATTCCATGATTCAATGAAACACATCCAGAGTCGTGGTGCTGCCACTTTTTCTCCTCCCTCCAGCCCTCCTGGTGAGGTGGTCCCTGTGTGAGGATTTCAGTGGGTGCATCTCCTGCAGTGCAAGAGCCCTAAAGGCCCTGTAGCTCCTGCTGACTCTCTGGTGATGAGCTCTGAAGGAAAACGCCCAGTATCACTGGTTTTAAATAGCTCCATCAGCAGGGATGGGATAATGCTGGAGTCCTTTTTAATGTTCCTGTGGCTGAATCATGGAACACAAATGTCTGAGTCACCGCAGGTGAATGTAGCATTTCATGTCGATGTGAACCGAAATGTTAACAACACTGGCTTTATTACAGGAGCTAATATTGGGCTCATTATGGCTTTCATTAGATTTTAAAATTAAACAATCCAGAAGAGTTCCTTTTACAATGTATATAAACAGATTATTAACATGGAAATGCCAGGGGTTTAATGGGATGCTGGGCTGGATGGAGAGGAAATGAAACTTCAGAAGAAGGCCATGTACCCCATGTTTGAGTGTTTACTGCCTGTCTTTCTTTATTTCAGCCATCTGCCTCTCCTTAAATCACATAAAATTTTGATGTAACTGGTGTTTCTTCGTTACTATATTTTAAAAGAAAATGCTGAAGGGACAATCAGCTGTTTCCCATTTTGCTTTCCTTTAGAAAGCTCTTTACTATTCCAAGTTTTTCATCTTAAAAAAGTTGTCACCTGTCCCTGAGGAGTAAAACAGTTGCTCTGGTTTCTTTTGGTTGCTGTGCAGCAAAGTCAGATGGCCTTTCTCATTATTACGGGAATTTTTGCCATGAGGTGGAGCTGAAGGATGCACTGATCGTTTTTTTCTGGCCATGAGTTCTCTTGAAAAGAATGATGCTGGTGTTACTTTTGGATTTGTGCTGTTTTGTGCATGTTGTCAGTTGTTTTCTGATGGGGTTTTGCTTTCTCTCCCAAAAGAGGAGAGGGTTGTGGCTCATACTCCTGAATGATGCTTAAGTCCAGAGCCAGCAGCAATTTGAAACACAGATTTGTATCTCTTTGCTTCTTGAGCACCACAGCCCTGCCTTTCAGGAGGAAATATTAATGCTTCTGGTACAACCATTGCCAAATCTTGTTGTTCTCTCTGTGATGGTCTTTGAGGCCTGATGAAGGATACAGAAATGTAAAGGACTTTATTTCACAGCCTGGGGGGTTCCTGTGCAGCACCAGAGCCTGAGTAACTGTTGTGCATCTCTTAAGCTGCAGCCACTGTGAATTTAAATCTGTTTATTTAAATACCTTTTACTGAAATTTAGGGTAATATTTCATGTTCTAGTAATGTAGAAATAAAGGGTCAGGGATATTATTGTGCTGCAGTGCTTTAACAATTTACCATGTGTCATATGTTGTGCAGCAGAGCTTTGTGCACTTTGAATTCACAGCAAATGCCTTATAAAAGGCAGTGACTTTAATTCCTTAGAAGCCAGGCAGGTCTAGAGGCAGCATTCTGTAGCATTCCCCAATGCAGGGATGTTTTTTCCAGACCTCCTTCCAAGCTGGGCGCCTGATTAACAGACTCTTCCTGCTTTTATCTCTGACCTTTATGGGTCTCTGCCAGATGGCAGTGAATATAAATGGCTTTAAAAATGGCTTTTTCTTTGCTTCAAAGCAAAGAGTCTTCAGTGAGGTGGAGCATTCCTGGGAATTGGAATGCTCATTGCCCACAGTGAGAGCCCAAGTGCTGTGATGATGTCCATGGTGGGAGTTGGAGAAGAGCAACACTTCCAGGAATGTCCCTGTGCCCTGCACAGGGGAGGACAGTGGCATTTGCTGTCCGCCTCCACGGCTCTGCTCATGCCCTGCTCCTCCACCTGCTCCTGCTCATCTGTGGGATGAGGGTCACCTGCCTGGCACCGGGGATTGAGGACAGGTACAACTCACCTGGAGAAGGTGCACAAGTGTTCTCCTTCCTCCTCCGTCTCTGCGGCTCTGCTTTGGATGAGGAGTGGATCTGCAACAACGGCACATTTAGTATGTTAGTGGGGGAACCAAGAGCACCAAGGTCTTTGTGGTGTGTTTGTAGCCCAGGTGAGGTGTTACAGAATTTCAGAACTATCGCTTGCCGTGTTTTGGGGTATGTTTTTATAGCACTGCATCCCCCCTCCTTGGGGCTGGGAGCAGCAATCCCACGGCCTTTGCTCTGGGCAATGTGCAGCATTGACTGTTCCCAGCTGCACCAGCCCAAATCGACAATCTTGGATCTGGTTGTTTCCCAGAATAGAAGATTTTCTGATTGGGATTGCTGCCTGGGTAGTATTCAGTCATACTGAAGTCCTCTTCTTGCTGGCCCAGCAAGGACAGGGACACCGAGTGCTGCAGCAAATCCTGTTGTTCAAAATTTCTCCTACACTGGGGAAAAGCCAATCTAGATGTGTCACCTGGGGTCAGGTTCCTGATTTTAATCCCCTTTATACTGCAGCAAATTCCTGTATATTTTTGAAAATTGTTTTTCCTTTTTTCCTGAACTAAGATTAAGCTTCTGGATGCTTAAAGATTTTCCTCCTTCTTTCGTGTAGGGTGTACAGGGAAAATGAGCTGTAGGTTCACGGAAGTCCTAACCCAAATTTTAATGATAAATTAAGGAACCTAAATGGACATATTTAAACTTTGGGTATCTTTTATTGTGAGGCAGATGACTGAGGGGGATGTTTGTTACCTTAACCATCAAGCTGTGACACGTGAACAGAAACTAAACTTTTACTTTCCTTGTAAAATTTAAATTTTCCATTGTTAAATTTAAATTACGTGAGAAGACACGCTTCCTGGTAACTTTAGTGGAGAGGGGAATTGCATGAAATTGTATTTTTATATTTGGCTAGATGCATATCAGCTCAGGCTGTCTTTGAAATTCCCTTTGCTCGGGGGTAATGCAGCTCCCAGAGCACTTAGAGAACGGCTGTCTCATCCCTGACTGCCTTAGTTTGTGTTTAGCTGGCACAGGTAGGTTGTAAATTCCTTAATCCCATTTTGGGAGGTGAAACCCCTCGGTGTGTTGCTGTGCAGGATTCTCCAAGCCCACCGCTGAGAGCAGCACTCCGCTCGCCTCGTGGCTCGCAGCTTTGCCCTGCCTCGCCGAGCTGGGTGCGGGGCAGGAGCGAGGGGTGTCGGTGACTGGGATCGTGCGGCTCGGGGGCTGGATCGTGGCTGCCTGTCTCCTCCCCTTCCTGAGCCGCGGCCCTGGCCAGCTCGGCTCTGGAATGACAGGCATTCCTGCGTGAGGGGAGCTGGCACGGACACGTATTTGTGCCCGGCCATGGGGGCCAGGGAGCGCAGGACCCGAGCCGGACGGTGGGACACCGCAGCCGCGGCCTGAGCGCTGGGAGCCGCCTCGGCTCTGCCCTCATCCCAGGCGTGGATTTACCGCTGTAAAGGAGTGAAGTGTTCTCAGCGCAGCCTTCTCCTCTCTTCCCGGAGAGCTGCTCTGAGCAGTCTCATGGGGCAGCCGCACTTCTCGAGACCGGTAAATCCAGGTGCTTTCGGTGAGTAATGCAGGGCAGGGGAGGCAGGAGCTCTGGGGCTGCAGCAGGGCAGCACTGCAGGTGAAACGAGTGGAATGTGCAACTTGTGTAACCCGCGCCCAGCTGGGGAGGGAGACCAGAGAAATAGCTCCATTTCCTTCCTTTCTTTCACTGATTTCACATACAATCACTGTGCAACATGTTCCCTGGTCTTCAGACAGGCTCCAAGCTGCTGTTTTAAGGGGGCATCCTCTGGCTGGCATGATTATGGGGCACTACCTTTGCAAAGCACTTGGACAGTGGGAAAGTTCACCTGTGTGGGGCAGGAGTCAGCCCCGAGTGAGCCTGGACCAAAGCCACCAAGAATTGCCTCCTTGTGATTGATGTCACCCATCTTTTGGGGCAGCTGTACCAGTTTTGGGGGGAGAAGGGCTCGGCAATAATCTCCCTGCTTGTTTTCCCTCTCCACCGTGAGGTATCTCAGTTACAGGCTGGAGAAAACACAGCTGTGTTAAGCTCTAGGAGCAGCCCCGCTTCCCGAGCACTGTGCGGGGTCAGGGTCACTCCAGGTCTGTCGTGGGTGCTGTTCCCAGCACTGGGACTGTGGAGGCACTGGCTGTGAGAAGACTTTCCACATCCCGCTGTTGCCTTTCTCTCATTGCCACTTGCTGTCAGCTGGCTGGGCTCAGTTGTTCACCCTGATCTGTAAAGTGGAATTTTCTAATTTTTAGAGAAGAAATTGACATTGGCAGAGAAAGAGCACCCTCAAGATACAGACTATTATTATCATTATTTTTCACTTCTATAACTGTGACCCTATCAAGCATTTCTAGGGCTCAGATGAAACCAGTGATTCTCTTCTCTGCCCCAGTTCACTCTAGCTAGTCTTGTTCAAGAGTTGCTAAAAATAAAGTGATAGAGAGAGTGGAAGTAAATCTTCAGTTGTCTTTGTACTGTGGAGATTAACAGCATCTTCTGCTTGGATTTATTCACTATTGGAAGCCGACCTGGTCAGTCTTGGGCTCTTTCTCTCATCAAAGACCAAGAACAGTGGTAATTTCCAGGGGAGTGGGCTTGGGGTAATGATATTGTGCTTTCTGGAGACTGGGGCCAGCAGACCTGGTGTTTCCTCAACTGCTCATTTGCTCTCTGAAGTCTTTTTTCATGGCACAGCTCTCACAGTTCCTACTGATTAAATCTGGAACTTGAAGAGATGGTTCTTGCATTAAGTGTGGCAGGATGCTGTTAAGGAGAGTCCTGTGAAGATTATGGTGATTAGAAACATACAAAACACAGGGAAGCCGAGGGCTGGGACTATTTGAGGTTGTTTTGTGACCACAACCTTTTATTCCTTTAAGGTCAGGATTCACATCTTCCCTGGACGATTCAGGAAAACACACACCAAGTTTTAAAACCTGTTTTAAGGAAGCTTAGAAACATTTACACAAAGTGCTTTTTGGATACTTTGAACAGCATTTCCCTCAAAGAGTGTTTGCTTTTTGAGTTGTTGCTGTTTGTTTGGAAGCTTCTTGGATTCTTGATTGCCCTGCTGGACACAGCAGGGTGGGAAAGGAGGGAGTTGGGCTGCTCTCCAGCCCGTGCATCCACGCTGTGGTGGTGGCAACAAGAAGGCTTGTGGCCGTGCCTTGGGGCTGCGGTGGTCCTGGCGTGTTCCAGGTACCTGAGGTGTGCAACGAGCAGCCACATTCCCTGCAAAAGTTCCCCATGCACCTTGTGGGCTTGCTCCATGGCAGAACTTCAGGGACCTGCGTTCCTTAGGGAAGGAAATAAAGGAGATTAAGCAGAGTTGCTGCTGTGGCACTGAAGTACCTCCTTTGCCCAAAGACAGAAATGCCCAGCAAGTTCCTTATGAACAGAAACTCCTGGAATTTGTGGAAATCCCATAGTAACTCCTACAAGAAGAGATGGATCACGTTCTGGGTGAACTCTGGTTTGTGGATGGAAGGAATCTGGCCCAAGCTCACGATTAAGACACTGTGCAAGTCTGTTTACCCATCAAAATAGGGATGTTTCCTCATGAGGATGTCTCTTAACCTGGTGAATTCTACCTTCATTTACATCTCAGAAAAGGACTGGGGCAAAGAGCCCATGGTACTGCAGGGAGGGTGATGGCTTCTCTTAGACTGCTTCACCAGCCTTTGGATATCTGTGGAAATGTTTGGGGGAGAAAAGCAGCTTGTTCTCAACCTTTTTCTAGCAGCTCCATTCTGCAGTCCTGTCCTGGGGCTCACTGACCCTACATCCTTAAAGGATTGTGCCATTTTCCTCATGAACACTAAAAATCAATCAGTTTTTCTCCCAGGTATATTCAAGATAATACGAATTGGCATCATCTGAGATGCAATCATTTGATTTCTTCACAGCCTTCAGCTGTGCTTTGTTGTGATCTCAGATCTGAAGTGATTTTTAGCTTAAAAGCAAAATTTCTCCATAGCCAGGGTGACTTCTGAGGATGTGTGGCCTGAGATAAAACAGTTTAAAAACTCACCAGTATTAATTCTGGAATGCCCTGCACTAGATCCAGGTTGGGTTTAATTCTTTACCACTGTGCATCAGAGGTGCCTCTATTCCATGTAACTGCTGCAGGTGTCTTCCACATTAGAAATGGTCCTTAATGGAAGGAATGATCCCTAAAGTTCCTGCTGTGCCTGTTTCCAGGCTGGCAGTGCTTGGCTCTACAAAATGGTATTTTGGGACTTGATCCCTGAAGATGGGGATTAATTCTCCTTGCTCGAGTGGTGGCTTTTCCTCCCCAGCCCACAGTGTGACCATTAAACCATGACATTTATAGGTGGGGGTCCTAAGGGCCAGCTGGGAGCTGCCTGCTGGGGTGTCCTGTGTGTGTGGCCATGGTGTGACTACGTGTGGGGTTTTTGATTGACCCCATGGATCCTGGCTGTGCCAGTCTGACCCACTGAGAGCAGTGGTGGAAGTGAAAGCTTCTCCCTGTTCAATGGGAATGGCAGCCCCAAGCCTGACAGGACCTTTGGGAACAGGTGACACATCACCACAGCCACTTGCTGAGGTTGTGAGAGACCAACTGTGGGTCTCTAGCTCCTTCCACTGAAATGGTTTCTCTGTTTTGGGAAAAAAAAAATGACTGGGGTCACTCAACACCACAAGATGCAGTGGAAAAAGACCTTTTTTCTGCATGAAATTTAACTGCAAGACTTGAGCAAAAACATGTCTGCAGGGGAGGGTTGGAAGGACCAGCTGGCCAGGCAAACCGATAGGGAATTGCATCCCAAGCTGCTTGGCACTGCTGGAGCTTCCTGCCTTCTTGTGTGTTCAGGCTGTGCCAGTTTTGTGACGCTTCCCTAGATCATTTCAGTCTAAACATTTTGGGTTAACACAAATCTGCTGTTTTAAACAGCTCAAATTCACCTGCTTGTTTGGCTAGAATGAGCTCAGAACAGCTTAAGTGTTTGGGAGAGCAGATCTGAAATGGCAGGAGGCTCTGGCTGGGGAACAGCTGGGGCATCATGCTGTCCCTGGACCAGCTGGGTTCTGAGCTCCAGGTGTTCCAGGCCATCTCCTCTGGGAGCATCAGGCAACGTGCTGAAGTTGCAGCACATATTTTGTTCCTGATTTTTCCTCAACCAGGGCTCTGTTGGAACATTAAGCACAGCATCCAGCTGTCAGGGTGGGCTCAGTGGGGCTCTCCCAGCTCCAGGGTCACTTTCCCAGAGTGTGGACTACTACTTCCAGAAGGGTTGAACAAGGTCCTGCTTCTACATGGGGTCACTTTAGGGATCTGCCAGCTGGGAATCTCTTGACCTTCTCATGAGAACTCTGCTGGCTTCACCCAGGGCTGTGTGACCTCATTTAACCTTTTCCATGTATTTAAAATGGGTTTTCCAGCCTGGCACCATGGTGAGGCTGGTCTCTTGGACACAGCCTTGCTGCTGCGCCAGGTCGGGTGAAGGCATCAGATCCCTGATGCTTCCCACCCTTCCCTCGAAGTCTGGTTCCTCTCCTTTTGCCCTATTTCGTTCTCCTGGCCTGGCGCTGTGGTTCCTTCCCGGTTTCCCAGTGCATGACTCGGATAAGGAAGGGTTTCCCCCTTGCATTGCAAAGCAGCTTAAGGACCCTCCTGTACCTTGTTGAGCCGAGCAGGAGTAGGGACAGCCTCAGCAAGGTGGATTCTCTGCCTTCACAGGGAAGATATGTACTCTCTGCACCATTTCATGGAGATTTGAGCTGGAAATGGGCTGTGAATGGAAGGGAAGGTCCATTTTGGAGGGAGTGTGAGCACTATCTAATGTGAATAATCACTGAACAATAAGGTTATTTGAATGCAGATCTGTAAATCTCACCTCCAGCTGCTGATCCACCCGCTCATTAGTCCTCAGTGTCATAATTGCTTCACAACAGACTGGTTTAAATGTCTATGTCCCTGTGGTAATTGGGGATGGGAAAAGGAAGAGTGCTGTGGAAGGGTAGGACAGGCTCTCCTGTCATCTGCACAACAGGACAGAAAGAATCCCAGTGGGGATCAGGGAAGGAATTGCTTCCCTGGCTTCAGTGTGAGCAGTGGGCTGGAATGTTTAGTAACATGTCAAGTTTTATTCTACGCAGAGCAAAAGGGTGGTGGAAATTATTTGAACAGTTTTGTGTTCTATGCGCCTGTCTCCCCCTCTTGCCTGGCTGTTTTTGGGCATGGAACTGATTATAAACCAACAAATCCGAGTGTTTCCATGTTGGACAACACCTGACTCTCAGCAGGAGCCTACAAGCAGTTGTAACACAGCCTCGGGAGCAGTGAGGCAGAGAAGCAGGACCAGGTGATTTGCTCTTGATGCGAAGGTCTTATGAAACCTCCTGTGTTCACCTGCGTGGTTGCAGTTCTGGCAGTGACTCCACCCTGGGAAGGTATTTGCTTTGACAGCCAGACCTGGGCTGCAGGAGCTGCTGCAAGAGGTTCTGCCAGAGCAGTCACATGTGGGTTCTCCCCACCCTCTCTGCTCTTGGCTGCTCCTCCTTTGGAGGTACGGTGTGTCTCCTGCAGTTTCGGCTGCTCCTTCCATGTCCTGTGCTCCTCCCTGGCTGTTCGGAGGGGACTGTGGCAGGGGAACGCTCGTCGTTCTCCTTCTAACTGGAAATGGAGATATTCTAGGGTACTGAGGGCTCTTCATTAATCCCTGGACCTGATGGTTGAGTTTTCTTTTAATAACTTACTTTGCTTAGTGTAGCACTCTGATATCTTGGGTGGTAGGCAGCACATAAGTGACATTCCTCAGAGCAACTTGTGGAAGGGGTAGATATAAGGCAAGCTTGGTACTGCTGCCTTCAGCACTGTTCTCCTTGGAAAGGTAAGGGAAACACCTTTGATGACACCTGGGCTTCAAATTCCCTACAGCCTGTGCTTGGCAAGCACTCGTGCCTGCCTGGTGAAGTTTGGGAATGCTCTGTTGAGCACAGTGAATGCTGCTTGTTAAAATTGCATGTATAACTCCGGGGCTAATGCTCTGGTCTCTATAGAAGGTGCCTCTAAATATGCAAACAATTCCTCTTGGGTTTCTGGGAACTTGAAATGTCTTTCTGCCCACCCCTNCCTGCAGAAAATCACAGATCGGTGCTGCCATGGTGTATGTTATTTTCAACCCAGTTTCTCTCCTGTTATGAAGTCAGGGTTGTTGGGTTTTTTTATGGAAAAGCATCTCAGATGCTGAATTGATCTTGCTTTTTCAAACAAATGTTGGCTGACATCAGCTTTTGACTGATTCAGAGTGAGGGACTTTCTGTTATGGGGCTGATTTAAACACAAGTACAACCAACAAGTAAACAGCGGCTCAAGCACTCTCTGGTTTCCCTCTGTTGTTCTTCTCTTCCCTGTGTTTCAGTGATCTTCCATTTTGTTTGTGCTCAGGCTGGAAAATTGGGGTCTGTCTGTCCTGCAGTGACACAGTGGTAGCCTGTCCCCAGCCCTGTGGCCTGAGGTTACTCAGGAGCCCATGGCTGTGGCTACCTGTGCTTCACACTTTCTGGGATCTGAGCTCTCCTGCTGGGAAGCACTGCAGGGTTGCAGGTAGAGCTGCATCAAACAATGCATTTTTGGTGGTGTTTTCCCCCCCCCCGCCCCTGTCCTGAACATGCTCTTCCCTATGCTGACAGAAATCTGCTTTTTCTTATCAGGGCCTATATCCTCAGTGGAGGTTTGTAGGATGCAGAAGATACATTATTAGCTCTTTGTCCTATGTGTGAAGTGGCTTTTATCTAAAATTCTTTTCCCAATCTCTTACTCTCAGGAGATGGGATTCTTGGCTGAACTTCCCTGTTACCTATGGGGCATTGCCTATTCTGCAGGCACATTACACAGGCTTGTCTGAAGTTGACTGAAAGGTCTGTTGTGCTCCCAAGCTCCACAGTGTCTGACTTGGAGGCTCCAAAAGAAGTCACCTGAGCCCAGGACACTCCTGCCTGCTGGGTGTGGTGGGGCTGGGGCACGTCTCTCTTCTCCATAGGATTTTTTCCATGGAGATCTGCAGTGCTCTTGTCTCTAGTGCTGAAGCTGAGGTGTTCTGGCTCTGGAAATCCTGCCATGGAGTGGGCACCAGCTGGCTTCACTTAGCTCGTGCACACTGATTTATTTTTTTGCAGTGCTAGATTCTGCTCATTGTAAGTGCTCCTCTGTGGTCCATCAGATACCCCAAAACAGCAACATCAGGCAAAGCAGGATCAACAGTCCCCAGATCAGTGCTCTGGTTCTGCTTCGAAAGTGGTTTTTCTGAGTTGGGGGTGGGGTTTTTTTTGTTTTGGTTTGGTTTTTTCACGTGTCCCTTCCCGCCTCCGTGTCCTTCTTGTGCTGTTCTCCAGAGACTCCGGTGCAGTAGGTGGAGCACAGGCCTGTATTGTGTCGCTTTCCTGTGGAGTTGTTGCTCTTGGCCAGCTTTGGTGCCCTTATTTATAGAAGGAAAATCAGAGAGGGGAAAATCCAGCCCATCCAGCTGCTGGAATGGGTCTGGTGATTTCGGGGTGCAGACAGTTGTGAATGTCAGCTCAGTGGGCTGGAAGGTGTTTGTGTTCATGTAATGACTTTTGTCCAGCACCAGTTGCTTCCGAATGAAGATGGGAAAAGGTAGGGGAGCGGTTTGTGTTCATGGGAAAAGCTGTGACACTGCAAAATTAAATTAATATGTGTCTGAGGGAGCTGGGGGCACTCAGCCTGGAGAAAAGGTGGCTCGGGGGGACCTTCTCACTCTCTCCAACTCCCTCACAGGCAGGTGCAGCCAGGTGGGGGTCAGGCTCTGCCCCTGGAGAACAAGGAACAGAACAGGAGGAAATAGTGTCAAGTTGTGCCAGAGGAGGTTCAGGTTGGACATCAGGAGGAATTTATTTGTTTAAGCTATTCATTAACTCTTTAGTTGTCAGTCGCTGGCACAGTCTGTCCAGGGCAGTGGTGGAGTCCCCATCCCTGGAGATGTCCAAGGAATGACTGGACGTGGCACTCAGTGCTCTGGGCTGGTGACAGGGTTGGGATTGGTCACAGATTGGATTCAACGATCTTGGAAGTCTTTTCCAACCTTAACTATTCTGGAATTCTGTTATCTTTGTCTCATCAGGAAGTCCCTTTGGCCTGTTTATGTTGAGAAGCCCACCTGTGTCTCCCCAAGCTGATGTGGGGGCTCAGTAGAGCCACAGACAGAGTCTTGTTCCCTTCTCTGCATGAGTGTGTGTCACCATTCCCAGTGTGGAGTGGGTTGGTGGGAAATGGGAGCTGTTACCTGCAGCACAGAAGTAATTATTTATTCTTTTCCTTCTATTCTGTGCAGCTGAAGAGGTGGATCACACCCCAGGTGATGCCAGCATGGGGGTAGATGTTTTGGAATCAGGTGACACCACACCTCCTACAAAGAGGAAAAGCAAGTTCTCAAGCTTTGGCAAGATTTTCAAACCCTGGAAGTGGAGGAAAAAGAAAAGCAGTGACAAATTCAAGGAGACTTCAGAAGGTAAAGTAACGGGGGCTGGGTGGGTGTCCCTTCCCCCATCCATCTGAGAAGGGCTTGCTGTCACAAGCCTGAGTGCTGACACGTGTAAGAACCAAAATGGGACTCTGGTGATGGGCTGGCACCTGCAGTCTCTCCAGAAACACCTTGCCATGGAGCTGTAGTTTCAGACAGATTAATTCCTTTCTTTCAAGGAAGCTCCCCAGGCAGCTGTGGGGAGGGAGGGTTTGCTCCACGATCAGCAGTGCAGTGTGAAATGCAGGTCTGAACATGCAGTTCCTTCTCTCTCCTCTTAATCCATGCAAAACCAGTGAAATTTGAAGCCCTTTTATTTCCTCTAGAGAATCTCTTTAAAAGAAAAAAATCTTGAACTTCAAGCTTGGCCTGTTTTCTGAGTGCTTTTTTCAATTTAATGTCAGTTTTAGAACGAAAGATTTCTATGCGAAAGCCAAGAGAGGAGCTGGTAAAAAGAGGGGTTCTGTTGGAAGAGCCTGAGCAGGGTGAGTCTGCAAATGAACTTCTCCTGTCTGTGTCTGTGTAGCTGATCTTCCTCTGGCCAGCCTCACCCTTGGGAGACAAATTTAAGGGCTTTCTGCTGAAGTGATTCCTGTCTGCCTTACCCTTTTCAGTGCTCTCTCTTGTCTGTTTTCCCACCTGGAGGAAGGCAGCCTGCTCAAGGAGGAAGATGGTGCTGAGGAAGTGCAATGCCTGCCTGGGACACCTTCCTGCAGGGAGGGAGGGCTGTGCTGTGGTCACTTCCCATCCCATCCCTTTCTGTGTTCTGCTCCAGACACCTTGTGCTGTCCTGTCAGCCTCTGCTGTCACACTGTCACTCACCATCTCCACTGTCCCAGGTGGGAGAGGTGCTGCCCCTGGGGCTCAGGGTGGGAGAAGAATCAGAAATGGATGAATTCTGAGCTGCTTGGGTAGGGCCATATCTTCCATGAAGCACTTCCACACCATGAAGCATCTCATGGTGTGGTGTCATAGTCACCACTAGGCTTAGTAAAGTCTGTGCTGCTGTCTAGGGAGTCTTAACCACTTTTCTTTCATCTTTGATGTCTCCAAGTTGGGATCATGCTGCCAAAATAAGTTGTCAGATCACCATCCAGTCACCTGGCTGGGATTTGTGTGATGAGGAAAGCTGGATCATACTGTTCCTGTCTCCCTTGCTGAAAACTTTGGATAACCAGAGGCAGTTGCTGCTATAAGAATCTCTGGCTCATCCCTTGAGTTGGAGCCCTAGCTGGGGGGGAAACTCCCTCTTGTTGCTGTTTGTGCCTGCTGCATTTCAGGGAAGGGCAGTGAGTGAGCGAGGCAGCAGCATCTGCCAGCTCCTCACAGGAACTGAGGCTGTTTCTTGTGGAAAAGAAATCCTGGGAAGCTTCTGAATAACACCAGGTTAGGGAAGGGGAGGGGAGGTGGTACTTTGGAGGGAGAGGAAAGGTGAGGAGGGCAAAAATCAGAACAGCAGAGTATGCTGGGGTCTAGCACCTGGAGAGCCTGGATGTAACACACTCCAATTCCTTCAGAGATGGAAGACAGAATTGAAAAATATTTTTAATCAAAGGGTGATGTATTTATTCAAGTTTTCTTGAGTTGAAAATCAGTCCAAATGGGCAATTTCACCTTAGAGGCGGATGCTGAGTCTTTTTTTGAGAGTAATACTGTAAAAAATTTGTCATGTCAGGGCAATTACAGAGAATGGTGGAGTATTTCCTCATGGGGCTTAGGAGTTTCAGGACCCTCAAAAGCATGGGTTAGATTGGATGGGGTTTTTTCCCAAAAAGAAGTCTTGGTTCTAACACTGGGAACCTCCATGCTAGAATTTGTAAAAGCAGAAATAGTCAAAGTGAGCTACATCAAATTCTAGAGCTGTGTCATTATATCTGATTAAAGCAAAGGTAAAGGCAGGAAATCTGCCTTGTTGATGTTTCGGGTTGAGCAGCGATTTTTGTGCCAAATCCAGGGTAGAAACAAGGAAAACAGAGGTGCTTCCACTAATCTGAAGACTTTATGAAAGTCTATTATTGCACGTGCAGTAGATGGCTCATGTTGGAATCTGCATTGCAGCAGGGAATTGGTGACTGCTCCGTGATGGAGGGTGGATACAAAAGCTGCTGGAGATTATGATTTCAGTTACAGCTTCCTTGTGCTGCAGCACAGCACTGGGCACACTGATCTGTAACACAAGAGCAAGGGCAGGACAGGGAGAAGAAAAACCCTCGATAGCATACAGTGCTGTGTGATTTACTCGTTGATAATGAAATCAAGGGCTCTCAGCTCCAGCTGGTTGGGTTGCTGTCCTGTCCTGTGCAGAAGTGACTGAAGACCAGCTGTTTCAGAAGCCAGAAAGAAGTTGGTGTGGCTCCATGGTGGTTGAGTCAGCTCAGCCACCTCTCCTCTCCCCTGCCTTCTGAGTGTTTTCTCTTTGCTTCTCTCTCCTCCCACCCCCTTGCAGATGGTGAAGAGCCAGAGAAGCTGAACCCACCTGCACTGAAGAATGGCCACACTGTCCCCATTGGGGGCCCCAAGGTCTGTAACCTGCCCAGCAAGGAGGAAGAGGCCACAAAGCCATCCAGCCTTAGGAAGCCTGTTCCAGTGGAGGAACCAAAGAAGAGGCAGGGTAAGAAACCAGATATGTGCAAAATCAGGGCTTCACATTCTCCTGTAGCCAGTTTTGAATTCTCATCTGATCCTACCCACCCTCAGTAGGCCCTCCAGTGCCTTCAACTGAGCTGCCTCCCTTTGCAGGCTCCTCCAGCAGCCACCCTGGGCCCGAACTGGAATCACCTCAGGAGCCACATGTTCCCAGACAACCTCTGCTTCCTCCAAAAAGACCTCCCTCCACTTCCCAGGAGGCAAATGAATTGCAGGCTAAGGATCCAACACCTGCCAGCAGCACTGCAAGAACTGCCCCCTTCAGCACTGCCCCCACGGCAGCAAAGACAGTCAGCTCCACAGCTGCCCCTTCCCCAGCCCCCAGGACTCTGCTCCCTGCTCCTGCCAGTGCCAACACTACTGCTCCCGCCAATACAACCAGCACAGCTCCTGCCAAACAGCCTCCCATCCCTCCTCCCAAACCCGTCAACAGAAATAGCAACTCACTAATAGGTAAGTGACCCCATAAGCTGGTTTTTGTACCCTGAGATGTTCTGGAGCCACTGCTCCAAGACTCCCTTCCCTTCATACGGGAAGATTTTTAGTTGTATCAGAATGTCTGACCATCATTCCTGGAAACAGTCCAGTTTGGACTCAAATCTGCCAGTGTTTAGCCAGGACACACTTGTTCTGGGAACAGTGTAATTACTGGAGTCTTCTGCCATGAGCTATCCAGTCTGTTCCTAGCAGCTACCTGCAGGAAGGAATCCCTGCCTGCCTGTTCTCTGTCAACTCTAATACAGTGTCTGAATGTTGATGCTTCACTGGGGGCTGGGATTCAGCTGGGGCTGGAGAGTGGTGGATGAGGTTTTGTGGTTAGTGACAACTCCTTCTTTCAGCTGCTTTTGGAAAAAAAACAAAACAAAACAAAAAAAAAAACAAAGAAACCAAACCAACAAACAAACAAACCCGAAAAATCCAGATCACACCAAACAATGTCTGGCATGGCTGTCACTGCCAGGCCACGTGGTTTGCACTTAGGGCAGAGACCAGGAGCTGGCAGGGATAATTCAGACTTCCCTGGTTATATTCAGGCACCTCCTCTAAGGTCTGTGGCTGGGCTATTGACATATAAGTCTTGTCCCTATGTCTTGTCCCATGGATAAATTGGCTCAACTGTAATTTGAATTGAATCTTCCCATTTAGAGAATTAAATGTTTTTATCTTCGTAACTTTTCTAAGCAGAAGATTTGGTGAGAGTTTCTTAAAGCTCATTTAATCTCTGTTCCCTCTCTGTTCTCTGTGGGAGTTCTGGGGATCTTAAAGATGCAACACTGAGACTTGTGATGACTTCCATGTAGCAATGGCCTGTTGGCATTTCAGGCAGTTCTTTCACAGACACTTCCTAATCTTTGAACAGGGTTAGCAGAGGTTAGCACAGATCAGGAGGGAGGCTCCTGGGAAGATCAATCTGACAGGTCTGCACTGTTATCACAGAAACTGGAGGTGTTACCCACCAGGTAGGTGGGAGGTGTGGTTTGAGAGGCAGTGCTAGTTGTGCAAGTTGCCATCTGAAATAGCCTGGGCCACTGCTTTCAGTGTGGACAGATGGCTCTGCTCTGCTTGGGGCTCACCTTACTCTGGCCGGTTTTGCAAGTGACCTTGGTATGGTATTAACAATCCCCATGTGCCAGACCAGCTTGATTAGCCTGACCATGCTTGAGCACTCCATGAAATGCCTTCTTGTTTTCTTTAAGCTGCTTGCACACACTGCAGGTGGCATTTGAAATGCCCCAGCGCTAATTGCAGGAGGTACTTGTGGAACAAAAAATGTGGCTGGAAACAGCAGTGTACCCAACACGTTTAGAGCCATCCTGCCTCTTCCCCACAGCATGGGCTGGGCTGGGAGCACCTCTGGGGTGTGCAGGGGAGGAGAGAACCGGCAGTTCTCCTTTGTCCCCTGGGTATGAACGCAGATGTAGAGGAGGCTCCACAGCCCTCTGGTCTGGCAGGATGGAGCTGGAGCTGCAGGGTTGCTGTGTGAGCCTTGTGTTGTCATTGTTGTTGAACAGGAGTGGAATTGGCTTTGTGAGCTCTCCATGGGTCTTTGGTGCCTGCTCTGACTGCAGGAGTGTTCTCCTGTGCCACTGTTACAGCCTGAGGCTTGGGAGGGAGTTGCTGTGAGGTCACCCCTTTGTCCCCAGGATGCTCATTCCCTGAGCAGTTCTGGTGTCTCAAGCAGCAGCTTCCTTCTGCCAGCTCCTCCCTCCCTTTCAAATTTTGCTCTTACCCAGAGGTGCCTCATGCCTGGTCCTGACAGGCTCGCAGCACTGCTCAGGAGACACTGGAGTCCCTTGGTCGGGAGCTGAGGGCACTCTGTGTTTTGCACAATCTGGCCCTTAATCTACAAGGGGAAAGTCTAAAAATGCTAAGCATCTCACAAATGTGCCCACCTCTCTCCAGTTATGTGGCCTTATCTGGAGAAACTCTCCCACTTGCAGCACCTTCTCGTGGTGTCTGCACCGCAGATTCCCCCAGCTCTGTTCTGGGGGCATCCATGTGTGGCCATCACCAGAAGCCATGGATACATGGATGTTAAAAGCTGCAAACTCCTAAAGCAAGAGCAGTCTTTACTGGTGCAATTTCCCTAGGAACTGAGCAGAGTTTGAGGATCCTGTTACTGCCCACTACAGGCGTTTTTCATATGTCTGTTTCATCCTCTCTTCTCCATTAAACAGCAAATATTTAGACTAAAGGCTTTAGGTATTTTTCGAGTTTTTCTAATTACTTTGTAGTGGCAGATGAGTTTTTGTGGGGCTTAAGGAACAGAGTTCAGAGGGAGTAAAGCAGAACCTTATCCTGAGGAGCTGCTGGCAGTGGGGTGTTCTTGGGCTGGGTCTGATGGATGAATACAAGGTGGGGGAGCACACTGCTGCCTGCAGCTGTGCTGATTTTTGCCTCTGAGTGAAAAATAAGACTTTAAGACTTTTTGAGTCTTCCCAATAAGTTCTTTAATGTGCAGGGGAGCCGTTAACACAACTGGAGTCTGGGGTGTCCTGGCTGTGTTGGATTCCTTTTATGCTGTAAATACAGCCATAAAGTGCCCACATAATTGCATTCCTGGGCAGGCTCCTGGGCTGTCTTTCAAGGGGTGGTGCCATTCGTCTCTCTCTGAAGCAGCAGGATGCACAAACCTGTCTAAGCCTGCTTGTTTTTGGCTGCTCTCCCAAGTCTTACCTTTGCTGCTGGAAGGACAAACTAGGGCCTTGCAACCTGGCTATTTCTGGTATGATACTCCAGTAAAAAGTAGGAGAGAGTCCTTAGTCAAAGGCTCTGAGTGCATTGCTGTGCTTTTTCCACACTGGTGAAGGTTATCTGGAAAATACCCCGTTAAACATTGTGGCTTTTGTCGTTTTTATTTTCAGCTGAACTTTCCCAAGTAATGACCAGTGGTACAGCCTTGTCCAAGCCTTCCCCTCCTCTCCCCCCAAAGAGAGGCCTCCTGCCTAACAACACGTCAGAGGCTGTCACCTCCAAGCCCCCAAATGACAGGACAGTGACAGGGAGTCGCCCCGCACCGATTCCACTGCACGTGACCTCAGCCTATCCACCACCTTCGCCCTCGCCGCCGCTGCCCACCCACGTACCCCCTGAACCTCCACGCGTGGCCCTGCCCACCTCCACCCCTGTCCTAGACCCACCACGCTCCCCGGACCTGCCCAAGGAGACTCCTCCTCCTCCTCCTCCCGAAGACTTCAGGTCCATGGAAGTGTCAAAGAGGACGTCAGAGCAAGGGTTTGGCGAACCCCACGTGCTGCCTCGCCTGCCCCAAATCCCACTGCACATTCGTATCCAGCAGGCTCTGGCCAGCCCTCTGCCTGTCACCCCACCTCCCGAGGGGTCCCACAGGGCTCACTCACTGCTCTTTGAGAACGATGGTTTTGGAGAAGACAATGGCACTCTGGGCAGGACGAGATCCCTGCCTGTCACCATTGAGATGCTCAAAGTGTGAGTACCTCCTTGTATGTGTGCCAGCTCTCCCAGCTCCTGCAGTGCTGTGATGGTGGGGATGGCTCTGGGCAGGGCTTAGGTCTCTGCTGAAACCATTTTCCCTGTTGGCCAAATCTGTGTTTCAGGCTCTTAAGAGCCAGAGCATCTTCCCCATGAAATTACCCCTGGCTTTGGGATTTTATTGCTCACAAAGGGAAGTGGGTTCTGGGCTACAAACACAGGCTGATGCCAGGAATCCAGGCCTGGACTGTCTGTAACTGCACCAAGACCAGACAAGGTCCCAGATTCCATCCATCTGTGGCCTTCCTTAGCCTTTCATTTTGCCACATAAGTGGGAAAAGGACTGTCTTGTGTTATAGCAGAGCTGAATCTCCAAGTCACAAAGTAGTGGGGTCAGAGGGCTGTTTGGTTCTGCAGAACCTGCCTCTGTCATTTCCTCAGCCAGAGCTCCCTGTGCTTTGAAGAGAGGGGACAGTGCAGGATCCTGCGGTGGCTCTTGCACCTCTGGTTCCTGGGCTTCCCTGAGGAGACCTAAGGACGTATTGATTCTAGGGACATTCTGCAGCCCCTGTGCCAGGTGTTCAGAGGTGTAATGGAGTGCTTCTCGTTAGTCCAGATGATGAGGAGGAGGAAGAAGATGACCAGGAAGAGGAACAGAATTCAGGTCCTCGTGTGTATATTGGAGATGTGCCATCTGTCACAGTCATCCCCAAACTGGTACCCCAGGTCCTCCCGGAGGAGCAGGAAGGAGACGAAGGGATGAGCGACTCTGACTCGGAGGGGCCCATCCTGTATAAAGATGATGAGGATGAGGAAGAAGATGAAAGCCATAACAGTAAGGCTTTGACATTGTAGGTGGCTTTTTTATTCCTCTGCTGGACTCGTGCCTGGCTGCACTGAGGTCTGGATCAAAGCACTGGTTCCCACAGCGCTTCAGAGCAGCTCGTTCTTGGTTGCATGACGTAGCACATGTCCTCTGCCTTGCTTTTTCCAAGGCTCTGCAGCCAAACCTGTGCACTCACCTGCTGAGTGCACCCCTTCAGTTGGAGATGGCTCCTGTGACAGCCTGTGCTGTCCCAGCCCCTCAGGTAGGACAGCATTAGGTGAGCATCTGGTGTCACAAGAGTGCTGGCTGCTGCTGCTGTGCAGTGAGTGCAGAGCTTGGGAAGAGCAAGGAGAGAGGACAGCTCTCCCTCAGGGAGAGCACAACTCCCAGGGGCACACGGCTGGGATTGCTGTGGCAGGCTCGGTAGCCTTGAGCTGCATGCTGTTGCACTCCCTCCCCACAGGCACGCTGGCCAACAAAGTGAAGAGGAAAGATACACTGGCTATAAAGCTGGGGAACGCAACCGCAGCACAGGAGGAGAAGATTGCCTTCCCTCGGAAGAGCAAGGAGGAGTGGAACGAAATCCGTCACCAGATTGGGACAACGCTGATCAGGTGCAGATAATGATGATGATCAGTGTGGGTTGCCGGCATGGTGCATGTGCAGTGGCATTGGACAAAGTCAGTGCCTTGTCCAAGCAGCTTGTGCTGGAATAGGGTGGGTGGATGGGCATGGTAGCTGGAGCAGGGCTGGGAGGTTGAGCGTTGCTGTTCCTCCCCCATTCGAAAAGTTGGGAGTTCCTCCTGGAGTTGAACAATATCCCGCTAACAGGCCCCTGTTTCCAGAGGTTAAATGGACTGAGAGGGGAAAATCTCAAGGATTACAGACATGTAAAACATGGGTGTGGATGGATGCAGGGTGGGTGCTGGTGGTGGATGGAGCTGGGGCTGGTGACAGTCCAGGCTCTGCTGTCTGAGCTCCTTGCAAAGCTGCTTCTGAGCTGGAGAGCCCATAGCCCTTCCTGAAGCTGTGCCAGTGGCCAAGCAGCTGTTTGAGCAGAGCATAATGTAAAACAGGGCAGCAGTGATCCTCAGTGGTGAGTGAGGAGTGTGGAGGAGGCTGTCTAGTGCACTGAAACCAGAGTGACCAGATACAACATTCTGCACTTGTCACACTTCTCTTCAGGCGACTGAGTCAGAGACCAACTGCAGAAGAACTGGAACAGAGGAACATTCTTCAGCGTGAGTAGCACTTCTCTGGTGGTCCTGAGAAATACCATAAAGTTTGCCTTTAACATGTTAATGTATCAGGTGGGGACGGTTTTAAATTGAAAGAGATTTTGATCAGATGTTAGGAACAAATTCTTCCCTGTGAGGGTGGTGCGGCCCTGGCACAGGTTGCCCAGAGCAGCTGTGGCTGCCCCTGAATCCCTGGAAGTGCCCAAGGCCAGGCTGGACAAGGCTTGGAGCAGCCTGGGACAGTGGGAGGTGTCCCTGCCCATGGCAGGGGTGGGACTTGGTGATCATTGAGGTCTCTTCCAACTAAACCCATTTTGGGATCATTTGATTATGGACAGAATAGCTGACTCATGCCTGCCATCTCAGAGAAGAGTGTGTGGGCTGGTTCAGACTGCTGTTACACAGCAAGGACTGTGAAAGGTGTTTTTCTTTGGGCTGGACTTTCATGTTCCAGACATTACAGCATTGCCTTATATGATCTCTAAAGCAGCAGTGCATCACGAAGTCAGGACTGTTTCTCTTGGCCATATCTTGTTCTCCAAAAGTTTAAAATAAACATCTCAAGGAAATGGGAATGTCAGTTCAGGAAGTTCCCATTTAAAATATCTATCTGTGCTGTTATTTTCTTTTAAACTGTAATAGCTTTGTGAAGAAGCAAGCGGCACCATGGCTTGGATGTATTTTGGAGATATGAATTGACATGAATGACTCACTGGTGCTGCATAAGGGGCATATTTGCCCCTGCCAGTTCAGGTGGTGACACAGGGTATTGAGTTGTACTGCGCTCTCTGCCTGTCCTAAGCCTTTAGATCTCTAGATAATCTGATCCAGCTCAATACTCTCCTTTGTTCGAGCCTAGAAAGCACTTTTCAAAGCCTGATGCTTCCATGAAAAATGGGTTTTTTTCCCCTTGGCAGCGAAAAATGAAGCTGACCGTCAAGCTGAGAAGCGCGAGATCAAGCGCCGGCTCACCAGAAAGGTACTGCTGGCTCCCCCGGTGACAGCCACCTGGCAGGGCTGGGGCACGCTGCCAGTCAGCACACTGTAGGTACAGTGCTGTGGGCCAAGTCACAGGGCTCTTGTGTAAGTGCCCCCCGTGCCCTCAGACTGCAGTGACTTTGGAATGTGGACTGTCAGCCACGGTGAGCCGTTGGCACCAGGGCTATGTTTTTGTCAGTGACAGATCTGAGCTGGCAGCAAGTGTAACAAGCAAGAAGAGAACTAAATTTGGCACCTGATACTTGAAAGGTTTGCTAGCTTGGCTGCTTTAACACAGTGCTTCAGCAGCCACGACTTCCCACCAGGCTCCCTAAAATCCATTTCTAAAGTAACAGCAGTGTGGGAGCTGAGCAGAGTAACAGCTGCTTTTAGCTGTTACATCCAAGTTACTTGTGATTGTTACTCATGTCTGGGAAAAGCTTCCCCAAGGCCTGTGTGTGTGAAGTGTGAGTGCTTCCATTGCTGATGCTGTGTTTAGGGTTGTCATGCAGGGCTCACCCTTGTAGTGGCTGTTCCCACACCCCTCAGTGTCCTTCTCCATGATAGTGTGGCCCAGGTCCTGCCCTAGCCTGGCTTTGTGATCCCAGTGGGACTATCCAGTCTGTAAGAGGTTTACCTATTCCCTTGCAGGCTGCAAGCAGGATCTGGTAGTGTCTGTTGTTAAGGCACAGTGAGGGACCTGGTTTTAGTTTTGCTTGGAGTGCTTAGTCCTGGATTTGCTTTGTGGACAAGGCTCAGACTAACCTCCTTTGTTTTTGCTGGTGTTCAGCTTAGCCAAAGGCCTACAGTGGCAGAGCTGCAGGCCAGGAAGATCCTGAGGTTTAATGAATATGTGGAAGTAACAGATGCTCAAGACTATGACCGGCGAGCAGATAAGCCATGGACAAAGCTGACACCAGCTGACAAGGTAACTGAGAGCGTCCTCTCCCCAGGGAAGAGGAGCCAAACCAGGGTGTTCCATGCAAAAGGGTGTGAGCCAAGGAGATTTCACCTCTCCACTTGCCCTCTGCCCCCCCACCTGTGTCCCTTCACTTGCATGTGCTCTCCCAGCTCTGCTTCCTGCTGCCTCATGGCAAGGTGGAGCCCACGTGGGCACACTCTGAAGGCCAGCATGGCTTCTGCCTCAGCTTCTGAGTGATGTAAGAATCATAAAATCATGGAATCATTAAGGTTGGAAAAGCCCTTGAAGATCATGTGAGTCCAACTGTTTATCCAGCATCACCATGTTCACTGCTAAACCATGTCCCCAGGTGCCCCATCTGCACATTTTTGAACACTTCCAGGGGTGGTGATTCTACCACAGCACTTTCCATGAAGAAATTCTTCCATGTATCTCATCTAAACTTCCTATGGCTCAACCTGAGGCAGTTTCCCCTTGTTCTGTCACTTGTTACCTGGGAGAAGTGACCAACCCCCAGCTGTCTTGACCCTCCTGTCAGGGAGTTGTAGAGAGCAAGAAGGTCCCCTCTGAGCCTTCTTTTCTCCAGGCTCAGCCTTCCCACCTCACTCAGCTGCTCCAGACCCTTCCCCAGCCCCATTCTCTTTTCTCGACACAGCAAGGATACTGGGTATTGGTCACAGCAGTGCAGTTCCCTGCAGGCTCGAGAAGCTGGCAGGGAACCATCTGTCCCAGTCCTCCCCTGCTGCCTCTGGGGACTGCCCAGCCCTCATCGTGGAGGGGCAGATAACGTTCAGCTTGGTGTTAATGGACTGTGAAAGCTGGGATGGCTGCTGCAATCTGAGCCTTTTTATTTCCAAAAAAATCTCCCTCTCTGTGCAGGCAGCCATCAGGAAGGAGCTGAATGAGTTTAAGAGCTGTGAAATGGAAGTGCATGAGGAGAGCAAGCAGTTCACGAGGTGAGAATGTGTTAACTTACCAGTTTTGGTCTTGTTAGAGCTGTCAGAGCTGTGCTGCAAGGACAGTGCTGGTGGCAAAACACTAAAACCTTAGAAAAAACATTAGTGCAGCAGTTGGAGATTGAATGTCCCTTTCTGTCTCGGTGCTGGGGGGTGACTGGAGCAGTACCAGACACAAAGTGGGTTGTTTTGCCTTAAACTGGGGCTTCCATCCTGGAGGCTCAGTGACCAGTGTCTAGTTTGAGGTGTATCTGAAACTAGTGTGAAGCTGCAGCTGGAGTGAGCTTTTCTGGGGCTAGAGATGTGCAGCCACAGCCACAAAACAACTTGGTAATGAGTTACCTTGGATGTAGTGTGTGTGACTGTGTAGTCACCTCTGGATCATGGCCCAAGTGGTTCCTTTCCTTCCAGCTCTGTGTGGCAAAGTTGAGTGCAGAGCACAGGAGGTGAAATTGTTTGCTGTTAACAGCTTCCCTGAGGGCTGAGAGTTCTGAGATAATTCAATTTACTCTCTTTGGCCATCTGTAGTGCTCAAGTAACCATTTAACCTGAGTTCCAAGGATAACACTCAGATTTTTCACTTGGCTTTCAGATACCATCGACCGTAATATTCCAAGGAGGGAGCAAGAAACCCGGGAGGGCTGGAAGTTCTCTGCATCCCTCTCCTGGGCAATACAGTGAGGGTGGAACCTCAGCTCTTCCAAGATTTGCCTTCCAAACGTATCCAGAAAAGGGCTTTCGGCCAGGGAAGGGGAATCCTGTCTGAATGTAGCATTTCACTGGAACAAACACATCTCTCATGCCATCAGGCTGGAACTGACACTATACCTCGTGTGGCTCAGCAATAACCATGACTCTGCCAGGAGACCGTGCCCAGGGGAACCACCCCTTCCTTACCAAGTTGTACAGACTTGTCTTGGGGGTGCAGTTCCTCATTTCCTCCTCCTTTCCATGAGGAAGGGAGATTACAAAAAAAAGGCAGCTGTAATGTTGGGAAGCTGAGGAGAGCATGTGCTCAGAAGCATGTGTGTGTATATTAGCTGTGTACAGAGAACCCTGGCAGACAATTGACATGGCACTCGTTGTTTTTTGGGGGGTTTTGCTTTTTTCTGTCATGTCCTTAATGCCCTGAATCACTACTGACCAACGGTTTGTTGTCCTGGAAGGGAATTGTATAGATATTAACATATGCTGCATCTTTTTGTAAAAAAAAAAAAAAAGAAAAAAAACCCAACAGATGTATAAAATGTTTGCTCTGCACTCTCTCACACTTGCTGTGATCTTAATAACAGATCTTGAGATATCTAGGCTTGTTTAACAAATTACAGAACCAGGAAAAATGCCTGTTGCCTTTTTAAAACTTTTTAATTTGGGGAAGCTGTGAGAGTAGTCAGTCCTTTTTGTTGTGGCTTTCTCTCAGATGTTTTTTACTCTCCCAAATCAGGGTTGAAGCTTGCCTTTTTCTCATTTTTACAGCTAAACCTACTGGAAACTTGATAATTTCACTGTGTGGGTCAAAAGGAGGGGAAGAACAGGTTTCAAAAGTGACCTTAAAAGATGGTATTTCTCTTCTGGGAGAAAAATTCTTCCTCAATGCAGGTTTAAAAAAAAATCTGGTAGGGCCACTGCTGTAATTATGCACAAAACTAAACTATGTGTGAGATGCCACTTGAGCGGGTGTTCGGGGGTGGGGGGAGGGAGAGGAGAACTTTGTCTTGTTCACAGGAAAGCGTGGCAACACGCCGGCCACGGCCCAGCATCCGCTGGGGGCTCTTCCCTCACAGCATTCCCTGTACAGCCGCCATTACATTGTATATCAGTCTCCTCAGCAACAGATTTTAATTATTAAATAAAGGTATTTTAGAATTTTTTTTTCTTAAACCCTGCTTGTGTGGTGGTGTCTTTTCCAGTGCTCTCAGCAGGAGCGTCACCGGCGGCTCCTGAGGGGGGCGGAGCGCGGCTCCGCCATAGCGGCGCCTGCCCTGAGGCCGCGGCTTTTCGCGCCCTTCCGACTGCGCGTGTGCCAACCGCCCCTCCCGCCATTGCGCAGGCGCTTCTGGCCCCGCCCCTTCCGCCGGGTGTTGGGCCCGGCGCCTATGCCCATATACGGTTTATGCCCGCCCCTCGCGCGGGGTGCGCTCGCGCGTTTTAGCCCCGCCCCCGCGCACTATAAAAGTCGCCGCGCGGGGCGGCTCGGCCTCTTTCACCCGGGGGAGCGGCGTGGTGTGCAGGTAGCGTTATCCTTTTTACCCTTTACCTTGCTGAGGCGTGAGGTCCTGCTGACCGCGCAGTTAGCGGATGCCCGCTGCATCCCCATTTAACGCTAAAATATACCGTGAGTTACACGTGGCTGTGAGTGATGCGGGGTCACCCCGCGCCGCCTCAGCCGCCCCTCAGAGCCATTTCCTTTTTCCTGCAGCTTTCACCAAAGCCTGTTTAGCTTGGTTTGTCCAGCTCGCTCCAGTGTGAGTATCCGTCATGTTGGCCGCGCCGTGTGGTCGGCGGAGCGGGGACGCGCTGGGGTTTTGGGCGGTCCAGGTGGTTATAAATGTTTAAAAAAGGGTCCGACGTGGATATCCGGAGAAGTCGCTCTCTCTCGGCTCTGTCCGTGTGGCGCACGGGAGCGCAGGCCCTCGGGCCCGTGACGTACAGTCCCTTTCCACGACGTTGGAGAGCAAGCCGGGCCCCGAGCCTGCAGCCTGCATATTCCTACTGCTTCTCTGAGCCCTTGGGCCGTGACAGAGGAGACAAACCATGCAGGAAACACTGACACCTGGGGTGGGACCCGGGAGCACGTGTGGAGCTGGGAGGGACAAACAAAAAGAAGCTGCTAAGCAAATCCTTAAAGTGCGTGTTTTTTTTTTTTTGTTTCCAGTACCAAAATTCAAGTTAAACAGGAATTTTGAAGGTAATAACTGCGTTTAAAATGTAATGCGTGTAGTTCCGCTTTGTTTGTGTGATGTGGGTCGCGAGAAAAAAGCAAAAAAAAAAACCTCATTCCTAAAATCTTGCAGAAAGCGCTGGGGCGAAGTGACAAGTCAAAATCCACCTTCAGTGGGAGATGGTAAGTATATTCAAGAATCTGCTCAAATTAGGGCTTTGTCCAAGTCCTGTTAGTGCGATGTGTGCTGCTAAAATGCAGCCACAGGGATCAAAAGGCGATGGAACCAGGGATGCGTGAATTTGGTGGTCTGTTCAGTGTGTCCCTGGTCCCTTGGTGGGACGTGCAGTTCCTGGAGTTTGTGCAGCAGAGCCTGGTGTTCAACACGGTAAGCTGCCCGGGAAGGAAAGACAGACCCGCAGGATGGGGGATTGGCTGAAGCGCAGCTGAAGGGCAGACGTGGGGCTGGCTGGTCCCGCAAGGAGCTGCTTTTGGGATGCTTAAAACTGGGGATG
>VXAX01006845.1:314179-333274 GCA_013399835.1 Leptocoma aspasia
GGGGGAGGTAGGGGATATGTAAGATAAGATGTGCTCTCCTGTGGACTACGCTGAAAAACTTCCCCATCTATTCCACCTTGTGGGGCCAGGATATTAAAGGGGAGGTGATACTGAAAGTGGGTGGATTATATAGGATGTGGGTGGAAGCAGCAGTTGGTGTGTTTAGGCACTGAATTACAGCCCCTGACTCATGTTAATATCTAAATCTGTACCTGGTCACAGTAGACAACTCAATAAACTGAACTTGCTTGGCTTGGCGTCTGTTTTTGCTGAGTGATCTGAATACTGTGGAAAACTTCATGAAAACTTCATGCTCCTGGTGATGCCTCTTGTGTAGAAGTATAGTTGTGGGCTGCTGACCCATCTCAGAAAAGGAAAGTGTATAAATTCTCTGTCATGCTCTGTTGGGCTGGATTTAGGAGTAGGTCCAGTCCGGGTTGGGATCATCTTGGGGCACAAAACTCTTGACACTGTTAAGGGCTGAGTCACGAAGGGTTGATGGGGTCTGTTATCCCGGGGTGGGGGAGCACGCGTCGTTCTCTCACCCATTAGTGAGGGGAGTGATGCTAGTGGGTGGGTTTAGGGGGGGTGCTGGAGTGGATCGGGTGACACGGGCAGCAGCAGGTGGCCGGATGGCTTGTCCTTGGCCGTGCAGTCCCCAGGGAAGGGTCCGGGAATGGCTGTGTATCTGCTCATCAAACAGTCCCCCGCATGAGCCTGGGGCAAATACTCGGAGGTGATGCCTCTCGAAGGTTTTCCAATTGCATGAGCTCTGGGTCACCCCTGGGGATCAAGGTCTGTAAATAAGCAGATGAGGCTGGTGTACCAGCCAAGATTGTAATTGGGAACTTGATTTTATTAGTGAAAATTTAAGCTATTATGGCTAGATGCTGGCCTCTGGACTGGAACAGCAGAATTAGTAAGTGGAATAAGGGCGATTCATCCCACTGGATGAAGGGGAAGCTCGGAAGTTTTCTGTCTTCCAGTTAAACTGAGTTTAGTCTGGTTCCTGTTTCAAAAGTAAATATGTATTTTCCACATCAAGTACGTTGCTTGATAATGTGGGAGCTCAGCCTTGCCGGATTTCAGTACTCGGTTGTCATTGTTGTGTGCGTTACATTACTGTTCTTGGCAGCAGCCGTGTTCCATCACGGCTGGCTGCGGCCTCGCAGGCTGGAGGCACCTCTGGGCGTTGGAAGCAGGATGAGCTACTGACACGGATTTATTGTCCGGCGGCCAACGTATTTGCCACCCGCCAGCCCTGCCCTGTGCTGCCTGTCCTGTGTCTTTCTGTCCCCTTGTCCTGCACTACCTCTCCTCGTTACATCCGCATATCCCGCCTCTCTTCCTGTCCCTCCTGTCCTGTCCCTCCTGTCCTGTCCCGCCTGTCCTGTCCGTCTGTCCCGCCTGTCCTGCGGGGGGAGTGACCTGGCGGGGGAGCCGCCGGCCGGCAGGGGGCGTAGCGCCGCCAGGAGCCCTGGTGCATGCCGCCCGCGCATGCGCGGGGCGGGGCAGGGCCGGCGGGCGGTGAGTGACCGCGGCGGGCTCGGTCCGGGGGAGCGGCGGGAGGGACCGGGGGGGACGGCGATGGCGACACCGACACGGACACAGGGGGCACGGCGAGCCCCGGGCCGCCCTCGGCGCAGCCGACCGGCCAGCAGGAGGAACTGCAGGCCGCGGGAGAAGCGGCCGGTCCGGACCGTGGCCTGCGCGGCCCCACGTGAGGCGGCGCCGCGGGGAATTCGAACGGCGGGAAGGGGCGGGGGGCGGTGTCGGGCCATGCGGCGCGGAGCGGTGAGGACGCGGATACGGCTCGGCTGCGATTCTTCCCTTTCCCCCCTTGCGCGTTCTCCCTCTTCTTTCTTTTTCCCTTCCCTCTCTCCCTCGTCTGCCTGGACCTGAAATCTGGAGAGGTTTACATCTGCATGAGGTAGGGAGTATGGATAAAACACATAAGGCGAAACTTTCCACTTTCCCAGAGTAGGAGGAGGGATCAGTGTTCAAATCCCAACTCAGTCACCAGTCTCTCAGGTGGTTTTTTAAGGTGTGAGTGGACACCCCAAACAGTAAATAGCCCAGTGGGTGACCCCTTACAGACTCTTTTTGCCGTTTAGATTCCAAGATGCCAGGAAAACGCAGTGTGAAGAATCCGGTGCCAGAAGAAGAGTCTCCTGAGACGAAGAAGGTTAAAGGTAAGAAAAATCCCTGGGAATTTTCCTTCCGCTTTCCCAGGGGTGATTTTTACCAGGAGACTTGGATGCCCACATGTTCTTTCTCCCCCTCCCACCCCGCAGTCAGCCACCCATCACACCGCTCACAGCCTGGGCTGGTGCTGACACTGGGCCAGGGTAATGTCGGCCAGCTGGGCCTGGGTGAGGACATCATGGAGAGGAAGAAGCCAGCTCTGGTCACACTGCCGGAGATGGTGGTGCAGGTGGAAGCTGGAGGGATGCACACGGTGTGCCTCAGCCAGACGGGAAAGGTGAGTGCCGTGAGTTCTGGGATGTGTTCTGGAATGGTAGGAATCAGCCACTGCTCTGCCCCACATCTTGTTTCAGCTCTAGGGGTGAGCATGGTCTCATATAATCCAGTAAATTTTAGGGAGTCAAAAGGAGGACCTGAAAGGAGCCTGCAAGAGGATTGGAGAGGGACTTTGGACAAGAGCATGGAGTGATAGGACAAGGGGGAATGGCTTCACACTGACAGAGTAGATGGGTGACACTGCCATTTTAGATGTCATATTGGGAAGAAGTTCTTCCCTGTGAAGGTGGTGAGGCTCTGGTATAGAGAAGCTCTGGCTGTCTCATCCCTGGAAGTGTTCCAGGCCAGTTTGGACAGGGTTGAGAACAACCTGATCTAGTGGAAGGTGTTCCTGCCCATGGCAGGGGGTGGCCTGATTGATATGAGCTTTAAGATCCCTTCTAACCCAAACCATTCCCTGATTCTGTGATAATTCAGGCTGGTGAGTCTCTGTCCCCTGACTTCATACTCGGCCTGTTTCCCCTCTGGGCTCCATCCTGACCACTTGCACCCAATCTGCAGATCTACACCTTTGGCTGCAACGATGAAGGTGCCCTGGGACGCGACACCTCAGCTGAAGGGTCTGAGACCTCTCCAGGGCCAGTGGAGCTGCAGGAGAAGGTGGTGCAGGTGTCAGCAGGGGACAGCCACACAGCTGCACTGACTGAGGACGGCAGGGTCTTTGTCTGGGGCTCCTTCCGGGTATGCCAATTGCTCAGGTGCTGGAAGCTCTGCTGGTGGCTGCTGCTCCTGTGGCTCATTTCTGTCTCTCTCTTCCATCAGGATAACAATGGAGTGATTGGCTTGCTGGAGCCCATGAAGACGAGTTCTGTTCCTTTGCTGCTCCAGCTCAATGCGCCTGTTGTTAAAATAGTTTCAGGTGAGCAGGGCCCTGGGGTGTGCAGGGTCAGGCAGGTACACAAGGCTGTCACAACCCTTGAGGAATGTCCGTGACCTTTTCCTCCCTCTTGGCTTGCTCCGAGTCGGGTATAAGGGTGTACTTGCTCATCTCTGACTCTCCAGAGAACAGACCTTTTAGTCCAAACAGATATTTTAGCCCCAACAGATTCACATATTGAGTTAATATTTGACCAGTCTAATGTGGAATGCCTTCCAAGAGTGGCCCGAACTATGACCCTGTGGGGCCAGAGCACTTGCTTTCTAATGAGGCCTGGGGAAGCTGAGCACAGCAGCCAGGGACCTTGTCCAGGGCCCAGGGGAAGTTGGAGCACACCTGTGTCCTTAACGCGTTCCCAGAAAAACTGCTTTGAATTCCTGGAATCAGGAAGAGGGAGATCCTGGAGTTTTAGTTGGTGGTACAATGGGTGTCAAGGTATCCAGTGCAGTAAACCCTGCAAGCTGGGACAACTGGGGTTTACCTGTGGAATCTCAGCCACCGGGACTTGCTGAAGACTTCTCCATGACTTTTCTTTCCTTCCTGTCCCAGGAAATGACCACTTGGTGATGCTGACAGTGGATGGCGACCTGTTCACATGTGGCTGCGGTGAACAGGGCCAGCTGGGCAGAGTGCCAGCCCTCTTTGCCAACCGAGGAGGACGGAAAGGGCTGCGTGAGTGGATTTAGTTCTCAGAGGTGCATCCTTTGGCTCCAACTCTGCCCTTTGCGGAGGAACAAAGGGACTCAGTCCCTGAAGCTCAAGGGCTTATGTGTAATCATTGACCTAAATGCAGTGAGCCAGATCCTTAGGTGCAGGGAGCATGTAAATCCTTAGTCCTTGTATTAACACCTTGTCTCCTGCCCCAGAGCGGCTGCTGGTCCCCCAGCTTGTCCCTGTCAGAGGCAAAGGGAGAAGAGGCAAAATGCGCTTCCAGGACGCTTTCTGCGGGGCGTATTTCACCTTCGCTGTCACACGTGAGGGACACATCTACGGGTTTGGCCTCTCCAACTACCACCAGCTGGGTGAGCCTCACCTCTGTCCGTCCAGATCTCCTGCCAGTCCACTGCTGCCCTGGTCTGGTGGGGGAAGCTTGCTGGGTGCCCCAAAACCTAAACACTGGATGCACCGGAGCGGGAAATGGGGGTGGGGCTCACCCTGCATAGCTCTGGGTTTAGGTCCCAGCCCATGTGCCCACTGGGTTTGAGCAGAAATTAGATTTTGGGTCTGGGCAGCTGTATTGGTCTCTGGTGGACTGAGCCCCAGGGTGGATGGCTCAGTGACGGAGCCTGGCCTGGGCTGTCCATGCCCGTGGACCTGATCCGCCCGGCTTTGTGCGTCCCACCCTGCAGGGACCCAGGACACCGAGCCCTGCTTCTCCCCGCAGAACCTCACGTGCTTCAAGAACTCCACCAAGTCTTGGGTTGGGTTCTCCGGCGGGCAGCACCACACGGTCTGTGTCGACTCCGAGGGTGAGTACACTTGTGACAGGTGGGCTGGGAGTCACACAGAGCAGGGTGGGAGGATCCCATGGCCCTCATCCTGGCAAAGGAGCTGTTGGGATGAGGGTGATATGTTGGAGCCCTCCAAACTCAGTGTTCAAGGAAACAAGGTTGGTGTGAGGTAGCAGTGAAGGGAAGCTGATAACAGGAACCTGGACTCAGTTGTGAACTCTGCTCTTGCACCTATCCATCTTACTGATTTTGGAGAGCTGGAGGGTCTCTATCCCACCCTGCCCCTTCTGGATGGGTCTCAGGGTGTGGTGTGGAGGAGTGATGCTCCTTCAGAAGTCAGATCTGGGAAGAGGTACTGGTCTGCTTTGGCCCTGCTGCAGCTTCTGTCCCTCTCAGTTCTGTCCTGTGTATCCACTGTGCTCCAGGTAAAGCCTACAGCCTGGGCAGGGCAGAGTATGGCCGGCTGGGCCTTGGGACAGGGGCAGAGGAGAAGAGCACACCCACAGTTATCCCAGAGCTCCCCAGTATCACCTCGGTGGCCTGCGGAGCATCGGTTGGTTATGCCGTCAGCAGTGATGGTGAGTGCCGGGGTTTGGGAACGCTGCCTTCTGTACCTTCTTCATCCCTCCATCCAGCCCTGCACACCATCACCACACACTGCCAGCTGCATTTGGACTGGAGCCAGGTCCTGGTGCCCATCACCTGGGGCATCTGGGCAGTGGCTGCTCAAATGTGTTTGTGGGCCTGTGGCAGCAGGGTTGGTCATGTCTTGTTGACTAAGAGGGGGTTGCTGGCCTGACAATCTCTTCTCTGACTCTGCTGATGTCAGACCTCTGTGCTCCGACGCTGCATCTGCCTGTGTGCAGTGTCTGCAGGAAGGAAGGTTTGGAGTGGGATGTGGATTTAGATTTCTTTCCCAAAAGGATAAAAAGTTCCTTGGCTCTGTGATGGAACATGTGTTTGAGTTGCAAGTGCTCCTTGTCTTCCTCCTGCTTGCGTTTTGGACTCATAGAAACTCACTGCCTGGGTGTGAGGTCCTCTTGGGTTTGGGTGCTGGCTCCCCTTCCCGTTGTGCAACTACTTGGAGCTCAAAGCTTGCTTTCAACTCTGTTGCAGGACGAGCGTTTGCCTGGGGAATGGGCACTAACTACCAGCTGGGCACCGGGGAGGAGGATGATGTCTGGAGCCCCGTGGAGATGACGGGGAAGCAGCTGGAGAACCGGCGGGTGCTGGCCGTGTCCAGCGGCGGGCAGCACACGGTGCTGCTGGTCAGTGACAAGGAGCAGAGCTGATGAAGCAACGCCACAGCCGAGTCCAGCGGGATCACAGCACCCCCAGACCCCCCACAACTTCTGCCTGGGTTTGGGGGAGCTGCTTGGGGAGGGCAGGAGGCTCATGGAGCTCAGCCCAGCAGCGCCTGCGTGGCTGGAACAGGTTGCCCATGGGTTCTCCCTGCAAGCGTTTGTCTGTTTTCCTGTGGTGCCCAATGCTCTGTCAGCTCCCCTGGTCATCTTGGTCCTAAACTGATCCCAGTTCCATGCCTGGATGGATTTCCACTTCTTCTCATCTGGTTTTTTAACATTTCCTGGCCTAGTAAAGCCGAGGGTCTTGTTCTTCACTCTGCAATCAGGTTTGGGTATCAGTCTCCCTGAGCTCCCCATGTTCCGCACATCTGGATGCTTTTCCACCCCCTTCACCTAAATATACCTCTCTGGCCTGGATTTGTCTGCTGCCACCCACCAAACCCCTCTGAGCCCGTTCCAGGCAGATCTGCATCCAACAGGAATGTGCCCAGGAAGCTCTATCCTCTAATCCAGAACTTATGGCTACTGTGGGGATATTCTGCCTGGAGAGGGAGAATGCTGCTGGATGATGCCTAGCACACTGTGACCACTGGAAAAGGGAAGGGAGGCTCCTGCAGTGAGGCCAGGAGCGGGTTTCCCCACTCCCCATGGCCTGGAGCAGCCACCTCCAGCACTGCTTTTTGCAGTCCTGGCCACTCCCTCTTTGCCATTGCCTTTGGAAACCCAACCAAATCCATCCCACGGGTGGGAACACTGTTAACTTTAATTTTTTCTCTTTCGCTTGCTGAGGAAGGAACTTCATTTGCTGTTAGGGCCTTGCTGGGCAGACACCCAGACCGCAGCTATGCATGGAGTCGCTGGAAACAACAGGACTCCTCCCCCGTCGCCTCCCTGATCCAACTGGTCTTGCTTCCTGTGCCCAGCCTGCTCCATCCTCTCCTTACAGGAGGTGCCTTCCGGGTACCTGGAGTGAGGGGAGGCCTGCAAAGAGCTAAATTATAGCACTGGGGNAATGGGTTGGATTTTTTAAAAAAGAAAATGTATTTTGGTTGATTAATCAAGGCAGAAAGGACAAAAAACTCATCTTTTAACATTTGGAATAAACTGAGTTTTGATAAACCCAGGCCTTTTCTGTGCTTTGGAGGGGTGGCCAGCTCTCCCATGGGGACAGTCGGGACGCGTGGCTGCTCTTTGGGGCGCTGTCCCGGTCCCGGCGGTGTCCGAGTGCTCTGCACAGGGGACACGGCCGCCGGAGGGCAGCGGGAGAACGCGCTGGCAGCTGCGGGGCCACGGGACTGGGGAGAACTGGGACAGGGAGAGGGGATGGCCCTTGTCTCTGTCACTGCCTCTTCAGTTCCCTGCCTGTCTGACGGGTCACCCCTGCTGTGTTTGGGTCTCCAGGGACACAACCAAGGTTGTGGCACAGCTGGAAGGATCCTGGCATGTCCCTGCTGGGTGCTCCTAGCTGGAGCTGAGCCAGACATGTGTCTGGAGACTGGAAGCCACGGGGCAAATTCCCACATCTTGGTGTGATTGGAGCCCCAGGTCGCTGTTGACACTTAATTCATATGGGCAGGAGCAGGTTCCTTAATGAGCCTCCGGGCAGGGATGGGCTCTGGGCACTGACAGCAGCTCAGGCTGTTGGCAGTTCTGCTGTTCCCATGTGGGATGAGCTTGGATTTACAACCAGGGATGGCCTCCGTGGGTCCAGCTCTAGCTGGGGGTACCCACCTCCCATCAGGTGGGTTTGTTTTGGTGGTTGCAATCCTGAGCTTGCAAAGGACTTTATTTTTCCCTCTAACTGTGAAGTTGAGATGTGGGCCCATGGGGAATGTTGTATTGCGAGGGATCGAGCCCATATTTTACCATCAACTGCAGGCTGAACCCATGGGCAAGTGGTCTCTAATCTTGTGGCTAATTCTGCTCACTGGGGACCACCACCATTTGATGCTCTTCAGTGAAATGTGAGCTGCTGGATACCTGATGGAGAAGCTGCTCTTTGTCTTGGGCTTGATTCCCAGCAACAACATTAATCCAAAAACAGCCTCAGCTGCTGGGGAGATCCCACATCCCAGTGCTCCCAGTTCAATCTCCCATGTTTGGGCAATTCCTTGCAGCAGGAACAGGATCAGTGGTGGCACCACTGTGTGGTCACCACAGGGTTGAATACTGCCAGGAGCCAATGCAATTCCTTGCTACAGCTCCTGCAGGTGCGGAGAAAATCCAGATCATTCCCAAATGAGATGGGATTGTAGCCATACTTGAGGGGCTGGTCCTATTCTTGGAAAGGGGAAAACATGTCTTTGTGAATGGGGAGCTTGTTATTTTCAAGAAATGGGGGGAGAGGGCTGGGGGAGAACAATAAGTTTTAAAATATTCAGAACTGATGAATCAGCCATTGTCTTGGGAGCCAGAGTGACACTTCAGTAGGAAGCTGCTGGAAACTGGGGGAAGGATGAACCCCCACACAGGAGGGAGAGGGTGGGCGAAGGAAAACAGTTTAATTGAGGAAAGGGAAATGTCTCATTAACGAGGTTTTATGATCACAGAGTGACTGGGGGCATTTTGAGGATGAGGAATTTAGGGGTGGAGTGGACCCCTGGCTGTGTCAGGATCCAACCTCAGTCTATGGTGGAGGTTTTCCAGAGCTGACACCTCCAGACTCTCCCTCATCACCAGTTGGCAGCTCCAATCCCACACTCTGGTCTCCATCTGTTGCCATTGGAAGTACATAAAAGGCTTTTGATTTACAGACAAAAGCTAGGAGAGTGGAATTTGAGGGCTTTAGCATCCATGGAGGATGAGGCTTGGCAGTGTGAAGATCTTTTGGGCCCAGAATAAAAACACTTTGAGTGTTGTTTGCAGGGGTTGTGAGGGATTTTTTTTTCCCATGCTTTTTAACATGTTGCTGTTTTAGATACAAAATTTCTGCCTATGCAGTGGTGCTGCAGGATCTGCGGAGAGGGAATTGCTCTTCAGGAGGGTTTGGAGGATACTGAGATTGTTTTCTTGTTCTTCCTTTCCTGCCTCTAAGAGGAAACGAGCTTCAATTATGGCCAAGCTGCCTGTGACGGGGTTTAATGACGGGTCTGCAAGCGACAGTTTGGTCAATGTACAGGGCTGTCTCTCCCTGAATCCAATCATTAATGCTGGTACCTGGCCAGTATATCCCAGGATAACTGGCACGTGCAGTGCTCTGGTGTGGCTCCTCTGTGCTTGGGTCTCTTTAGGATGAGAACTGGGCTGAAATAGTGATGTGGGGGTGTCTCTGCCCCCTCCCCAAACTGCTGAATTCCTGGCTCCTTTCCCATTACAACACACCAAAAATAAGGAAAGTCTCATATGGCTCACACAACTCTTGGGAGCAGGGGAAGGGGATCCTGGCTCCATCCCCACCTGGACAAGCCCCAGTGCTCACACAGAATCCCAGACATCCCCCATCCTGATTTTATTTTACTTTATTTTAATATTTAGAAAGCAGGGTTCCTGTACAGAAATGCCACTGTAAGGCAAAAATCCCAAGGGTTGGAGCTGGAAATAGTGGCTGAAGTACTTTGTGACATGCTATGGATCTGGCATATTCAGCTTTATCACACATGGAGCAGCTGTTGATGGGAGGCCTTGGGGTCACTTTAACTTCATACAGCTATAGACAGACATATATATTTATAAAAGTACACAAAGGGTTCCCTCCGAGCATCCTGGCTACAACAAGGCTCAGTCTGGGCAGGCAGGATCTCCCAGTGCTGTTTCCCTGCACTAGGATTTGTCCCCAGCTTCCCAGCCCAGAGGAAGAGCTGGAGGAGCTGGTTTTTAGGTGGGAAGAAGCTGAATCAGCCCCCAAATCCCTGCAGGGATGCTGCCGGGATGGGGGCAGCTTCAGACATGCCCTGCTCCATCCCTTGGCCATACCCATATTCCCAGCATCATATCCATGTCCAGGGCAGCCTGAGCTGCAGTCAGAGGTCTCTAAATAACACAGTAATTACATTAACAGTAAAAAGCTTTCTCTGGGAGCAATCCCAGTTTGGGGGACTCCAGAAGAATTTTTACAATGGATCTGGAGCTTTTTGAAAACAGTGTCTCTGAAGTGGCACAAGTTTCTCTTCCCATGTCCAGTTGTCTTTTGGAGGGGGATGGAATGAGGTCCCATGATGTTTCAGAGAAAATGGCCTCAAGTCATTCCAGGGGAGGATTAGGCTGGATATTAGGGAATGTTTCTTCCTTGAAAGGGGGGTCCATCCCTGGCACAGCTGCCCAGGGCAGTGGTGGAGTAACCATCACTGAAGAGATTTAACCATCACTGTGTGGATGTGGCACTTGGGGACATGGGCTAGTGGTGGCCTTTATAGTGGTAGAAGAACAGTTGAACTTGATGATCTTGGAGGGCTTTTCCAACCTCAATAATTCTGTGATCCTATGATCACCTCCTGGCACAGTTCCCTTCTGCCAAGTGAGTGTTTCCCCTCTTGCCATGGGCTGTGGTGTCATCCTGGCCCATGCAGGAGGAGAAGCATGTGGACATTGCAGTTCTGGTTCCCTGGGCTCTGCCAAGAGCCACATGTTGGAGGGTGACAGTCACTGCTGGGTGTTATTGGTTGAGGTGGTGGCAGCAGCGGAGCATCTTTGCCCAACTTGCCTCTTGTTCTAGTCCTCTCCCTACATCATTTGGTGAGTCCCAATTCTCCCATTTTTCTTTCCCAGGATGAAAAAAGTCTTTGCAGTCAGTCTGTATGCAAACCCAGCAGTGTTTTCTGAGCAGCACCCAGGCCACCATTCTGCTACAGCTCTGTGGTGGTGACCTGGGTGACTTCTGAGCGCAGCTCATCTCCCCCATGTCCCCGGCAGCCCCGCTGGGGGCTGCCCACGCCTAGTCATGCCGGCTTGTTGCGGGATTCAGAAGGGGTGCAGGTGGAGACGTGCTCCCGCGTGGTGCTCCTGGCGCGGGAGAAGCTGTTCTGGTCCACACGGGCTCGGAAAGGCAGGCAGAACTCGCGGAAGCACCTCTTGAAGTTTTCATCCAGGAAAGCATAAAGCACAGGGTTGAGGCTGCTGTTGGTGTAGCCCAGAGCAATGCAGAAGTGCAGACTGGCCACCACGTAGGGGTTCTTCTTGTCTATGTCCACCAGTGTCCAGATGATGACGAAGATGTGGATGGGTGTCCAGCAGATGATGAAGGCTGCCACCACCACCAGCACCATGCGTGTGATGCGCCGCAAGTTGCGATCCTTCTCCTTAGAGCCAGACAGGAGCCGGACGCTCTTCAGGCGAAGGATCATCAGCCCGTAGCAGATGGTGATGACCAAAATGGGGACCAGGAAGGCAAAGATGAAGACACAGATCTTAGTCACGGTGTCCCAGTAGATGGGAGGGTCAGGAAACTGCAGAGTGCACAGGACCATACCATCTGTAGGAGAGATGAGGGTTGAAGAGGGAGCTGGTCTCAGTGTCTGCTGAGAATATTCTGCTTTCTCCTCAGTCACGACTTGTTAAAATCCCAGGGAGATATACTCCCACCTGCCTGCTCTTGGCAGAGGTTCCCCAGGACCTCTGTGCCATCAGACCCTTGTCCACAAGACACTGTGGGGATACAGTGACCCTGGAACCTTTTCCCTGCAGAGCCTCCTGCGCCGTTCAAGGCCAACCCTGCCTTCTCCCAACCCCCATAGTGGACATCCCCATGTTACATCCCATATCACCCTCCACTGAGATCTGCCCACTTCCTCGAGATGCCCAGAGCTTTCCTAGCAGCCAAGGGCCAGTGTCCCAACACAGGAGCTGCAGATCTTAATGTGGGCCACTTGGAGACTTTGCAGCATCCATGGGGGTTTTTTTAGGCACCTGTTTTGCATTCCAGGAGAGGCACTGGTTGGACTGGAGATGGGGAAAGGTGTGGCATCCCTACCCTTAAGGGGAAGGGAGGACAGCTTCTGGGACAGTTTCCAAGATGGGAAATAACACCGTGATGCTTTTTCCAAGACAGAGCACATCTATGGTGTCACAGAGAGATGCCCACCACTGATCCCAAATCTGCTACAGGACCAGAGGTCAAGCCTGCCAGGTCACCCGTGGGATGGACTGATAGGACAGGAGGGGACATGTCCCCAGAGACACTTGCCTTTTGACTTGGTGACCGCCATGACCATGATGGGCACCCCAATGAGGGAGGAAAGCACCCAGATGCAGACATTGATGATCTTGGCTTTGGCCGGCGTGCGGAAGTCCAGGGCCTTGACCGGGTGGCACACGGCGATGTAGCGGTCCACGCTCATCATGGTGAGGGTGAAGATGCTGGTGAACATGTTGTAGTAGTCAATGGAGAGCACAACCTTGCAGAGCAGCTCCCCGAAGGGCCAGGTCTCCATGAGGTACTTGGCGCTCTGGAAGGGCAGTGTACTGGTGGCCAGGGCATCAGCCAGCGCCAGGTTGAAGATGTAGATGTTGGTAGCTGTCTTCATCTTGGTGTACCTGGGGGTGGCATGTTACGGGTGATCAGGGCACTTGATGTGGTGAGGAGGGGGCACACCTGTCTCGTCACAAGGTGACACCAGCCTTGGGGGGCAAAAGTGTTGTGATGTGCCTTTCTGCAGCACCAGTGTGCTCAGCAACTTTCCAGGTGCACCAGGGAGCACATTGAAGGACATGGAGCTGTTGGAGCAAGTCCAGGGAGGCCACCAAGATGACTAGAGGGATGAAGCACCTCTGCTATGAGAAAAGGTTGAGAGAATTGGGATTGCTCAACCTGGGGAAGAGAAGCTTCGGGGTGACTAATTGTGGCCTTCCAGTCCCTGAAGGACCCACAAGAAACATGGGGAGAGACTCCTTACGAGGGCCTAGAGTGACAGGATATTAGATGGGATGCTGGGAAGAAATCCTTCTCTGCGAGCGTGGTGAGGCCCTGGTACAGGTTGCCCAGAGAAGCTGTGGCTACCCTGGAAGTGTCCAAGGACAGGTTGGATGGGACTTGGAGCAATCTGGTCTAATGGAAGTTGTCCCTGCCCATGGCAGGGAGTGGAACTGGAGAAGTTTTAAGGTCCCTTTTAACCCAAGCCATTCTATGATTCTATACTTGTATTCTTGTGTGTTGAAGTCATAAAATCGCAGAATCCCAAAATGGTTTGGGTTGGGAGGGACCTTAAAGCTCATCTCATTTCACTCCTCAGCCATGGGCAGGAAGCCACACACCACATCCTGGTACCCGAGCAGGGGATGGCATCCACATGTGCTGAGCTGGGACCTGCAGAACATGGCTTGGCCCCTGGCACAGTGGTTTTGCTGCACCTGACCAGGGAGGTGACACTCATTTCATGCCTGCTTTTATTCGAAGGAATAAAGAACTTTCCAGAGAACTCAATTCTCCAGTGAGATTGAGTCGCTCCATTTCCCTGAACCAGTTGTGCAATGTCCTTTATCCCCTCAACCCTCCTTCATCTGATTTTCCACCTAGTAAATTGTGATTATCCAGCCTGCTTCCCTGTCAAGTTTGCTTGCAGAAATTGGATCGATTACCCCCGGAAACAGGCCATCTGGAAGCAGCCCAATTAGCCAGCCTGGAGCTCCAGAGCCTTTGGGGAAGCCTGGCTGTATCCCCCAGGGCATTTGGGAAGGGCTGGCTCTGCTTCTGGTTCTTGTCACACCATGGCAAGAGAAATGCCTGGTCTCTCATGTCCAAACCTTTCCTGAAGAGATGAGGCAAAGTTATGGCAGATGCCAGAGAAGCAGGGATGTGTGTGTGTGTGTGTCCCAGGAGCATCCGGTCCTGCAAGTGTTGGTCAAAGGGATGCTTTGAATGGTGTGGTGGCTTGGAAATAGATCCTGAGGGATCAGCTGGGCACCCCCAAAGGGCAACACATGTGGGGTGGGAGTGGCTCTGTGGAAGACCCTGCTCTTTGCAGGGCTACACCAGCAGCTCCAACTCTTCCCGTGCTCCCTTCCAGCAAATCCCCATTGCTCAGAGAGAGCACCCTCCCCAGCCCCAAGCTTTTTTAGGTGCACCCTAATTAATTAACATCAGGGGCAGTTTGCACAAAACCATCTCTGTGCATGGCTAAACCTGCCTGTAGCAGCACTGGGGTAGGGCACAGAGGGGGAGATGACCCTTTTGTTGCTGGGATGAAAGGATTGTTTTCCTTGGTGTACTTATAAAATACATAGAAAGGGACTTTTCACATGTGTGATAGGGGTAAGAGAGTTTTAAACTGACTGAGGGCAGGTTTGGATCAGATCTGAGGGTGGTGATAACCTGGCACAGGTTGCCCAGAGAATCTGTGGCTGCCCTATTCCTGGAAGTGTTCCAGGCCTGGTTGGACGGGGCTTGGAGCAACCTGGGATAGTGGAAGGTGTCCCTGCCCAAGGCAGGGAGTGGGGTGAGACAGGCTTTAAGGTCATTTCCAATCTAAAGCATTCTAGGATTCTGTGATAATTGGTACAGCTCATCACATGTTGGGGGTACATGGAATAAATTGATGGGGTGATTGAGTGGCTCCCATCTCAGGTGGTCTTGCCCTGGCTGGAGCCCAGGACAGCAGGCTGGTGTGGGAAAGAGGCTCCTGGGGTTGATGGTGGTACTCAATCCCTTCCTCTTATCCTTTCTCCATCCCAGCAGGGTCAGGAGAGTGTATTGGTGGGGACAGAGACCCACCAGGTTCCACTGTCAATAGAACTGGGAACTGGAGCTGAAAAACTCATTTCTCTCTGGGAGAAAATAGAAAACAGCAGCTCAACCTAGCTCCCAGCTCCAAGAGCATTCCTGTCTCCTTCACCATGGCTGCAAATGGCAGCCCGTTGCCCAAGGGTGGAAATATTCAAGCTGAGCTCTTTTTTTAATTTAAATATGGCATTAAAAATGTCTTGTCCTTGAAAAGTCCTTTTCCGTTCTCTTTAGTGTTATTTTCCAAGCGCTTTTGCAGAAAAGTTTCCTCCCAGGTTAAACAAAAAGCTGAGAATTTGTGGTATTGTCAGGTTTTGCCTCTCCTGTGTGAACAGTCAGTTCAGGTAGATTCACACATTTTTGGTCTCTGTTTATTGAGTAAAATGGTAAAAAAAAAATCTGTTATTTATTCCATGGTCTGCCAGATGTGCTTAGCTGCGCTGGGTAAGCACTTCCCAACCCCCTGCCAGATGTGCCAGGGGTGGGGGACTGGAGGGCCAGCGCTGTCACCCATCCCCAGGCAGGATGGGGCTGGTGAGGTCAAAGAATTGACAGGGATGACTGGGATTATAATGGGAATGTCTGGCATGATGGGTTGACTCTGCTGATGCATTTGACTGGAATGATGGGGATAACTGGGATGAGGATGGGGATATGACATAACTAGGATGATGGGGTTGATGGGAAAGAGTTGGGATGGTGATAGGGATGACTGGGACAATAAGGATGGCAATTTACCATCCAGCACTGGGGTTTTGGGGCAAGATTCAGCCCCCTCCAGGTTTGGGCTGAAGTTTCACCCCCCTGCACAGGGTGAGGCGTCCATCCTGGTGATGCTCCTGAGCTGCAAATGAAACTGCTGCTCCAGGAAAGAGGTTTATTGCCCACATTAGAGCAAACCATCCACTGCTGCTGATGGAGCTCCCCAGGCTGCCAAACCCATTGTAATTGAGTGCCTTGATTGGGAAGTTATGCACTTGAACAGAACAATCTGGGAAGGGCTGATGGAGAGAAGAGATGGAAGGGGATGGGGCAAGAACAGGGCAGCTCCACATTCCGGTCTTGACTCCCAAGTAGGGATGCCCTCTCCAAACCTCTTGGAAAATAAATAAGTGAAAGGAAAGTGAATAATAAATGTAAAGAAAAACTCCTGGAGCTGCTAAAAGCTGCTGGCTGAAAGAGCCTGGCTTGACAAAGCCTGCACCCAGCTGTCCCAGCAGCCTGTGTGGGAGCTGGTGGGGGGCTGATGGGCTCAGTGGGGATGAAGGCACTTGCAGCCTTGAGCTCACAACTGCAAATTGCTTCCAGGAGTATTTTTAAAAGCATCTGACAATGCAGCGAGCATGGCAGTGCTGGTCAGAGCTGTGGTGGGGAGGGTGCTGGGTGTGCTGGGCTCCCTCCAGGTGTGCAGATGAGTTAGGCTGCTCTGGAGAGGGATTTATTTGGAGTCTGGCTGTGCTCAGCTCATGGTGTGTCCATCCACAGAGGGTCACATACCAGGGTCCTGTGTCTGCATCTGCCAGCTCCAGGCACTCATGGACTTTGTGGCAAACTCAGTGTGGTCCCAGAGGTCCCTGACCTCCAGGATGTGCTCCAGCCATGCTTCCAGACTGCCTGGACACCCTGCCTGGACCCCAAGGGCACTGAGAGGTGGCACTAGGAGAGCACGAGGCAAACACCCAGAATCTCCCTGGCAGTGAGGTCCAAATCCGAGCTGATCCCAGCTCATAGCCCTTTCTTGTACGGACACAGGCCTCCCCAAGTCCTGGCCTAAACCCTGTTGACATGGAGCAACTCTGACAAGGACCCCCGGGAAACTCCAGGTGGCTTTAGCCATGGAAGGTGGCTTTAGCTCATTTCATGGGAGATGTTCTTCATCCCTGGAAGTGTTCAAGGCCAGCTTGGACAGGGCTTGGAGCCACCTGGTCTAGTGGAAGGCAACCCTGCTTATGGCATGGTAGTAGAACAAGATGGTCTATAAGGTCATTTCCAACCCAAAGCACTCTGTGATTCTGTGTTTAATTCCATCATCAGTCGGGAAATGGGGGGCTAAAAGCTGTGGTGATGGGATCTGTGGCTCTCAGGCTTGCTAAAGCCTAGCTAGCATGCTGGTACTCAGTGACTAAAATAGGGAGGATGTTGTTTGCACATGAAATCACTCTCTTTAAAATGGCCTCCCTCTCCTCTCTGAGCAGAACCAGCTGGAGGGGGTCTAATAACACTCATCCTTCACCCTGACATCGCTCATGGCATCTGTCTCTGCCGCAATTACCTCAATTTGCTTTTTCAGACCAGGGCTCATTTTTAATGCCACTTTGAGTGGATGAAAAATCCCATTAGGGGTCAGGTCGGGTCAGCAAGTTACTCCCCCATCTCAGTCCCCATCGCCCACTCTCTTGGATTGTTAAAAACACACCGCAGAGCCCCACAGAGAGTGGGAGAAGGGGCAGTAGAGCCTGATACCAAGGCAATGGGCACTCCAGGTGGCTCATGGACACGTTTCAGGATGGTTTCCTTCCCCCCAGTGAGTCACCACATTTATTTGTATGCAGCTAGTGCCAGGTTGTGCTGACCTCCTGTAACAATAGCATGGACTGAAAGGGATGGGGAAATGAGGGTGGAAATGGTTAAAAAATGTGAATTTGGAGGGGTTGTTTAAATCCAGCTACCAGCTCTGGTTTGGCTCTAGGGTTTTGTTCAAGCTGGGGTTACAGCACCACCTGAGGCAATGGGAATTGGAATTACCCCACAAATTCTGGACCTTCAGGACCAAGCCCCCTCCAGTGCAGAGGGGGCAGCTGCGAAGCCCAGGCATGCAGTGAGACCCTTCTGCTCCCTCCTGCCAGGATGGAGGTGCTGGGGTCTGTGCCTTCACAGAGTGTGACTGCAAGCACAGGCCCATCCTTTGCTGCTGGCAGGGTTGTGGAGGAGCTCTAGCAGCCCTCGCTGCTGGCACTGGTCCTATGCTCTGCAAGACTTTATGGTCCCATTTTCCACGTCAACCCAACTTTACCAGGCAGGACCAACCAGTGTCTCGGACAAAGGGACTGATGAGATTTTGTACCTTAGCACAAGTGCCTGGCTGGATACAGCAGCATCTTGCCATGTCCCATCTTTAAAATAGGGGGCATTTGAGTCATGTTGCTTGTCCTGGGGTGCAGAGACCCCGCAGACCCTGTCTCTGCCCAGGGAAAGCTTCACCACAGGTGTCAAGGTCTTGGATGGAGCCGAAGTAGGTCTCTCGGCTGCTGGAGGTGGTACCCCACACTGAGGGGAAAGAGGCCAGCTCAGCTGTTGAGGGAGATGGGGCTGTGCCGTGCGGCTTCTGCTCTTTGTTAGAGAAAAACATAAGTCAGGCAGCTGCAGGAGGTGCTGGCGCAAGAAGGAACTGGGAATGGGCTGGGTCGGTAATTCCCACTGATGGAGTGAGGTGGCAGCAGAGGGAACCCACCAGCTCCTGTCTGGGGGGCGACGGGGGTGGGTCTGGACCCACCCTGCAAACAGGGCAGCTCCCAGCCCGCAGCGTGACCAGCCCTGCGGCTTCTCTTCCTCACAAAGGACAAGGGGCACCCGCTTGGGGTCGGGCTGTGTCCCCCATGCTCCCCCTCCCCCTAAACGCAGCTCCCTTGCACTCCCCGAGCTGCTCCAGGCACGCATGGCCTCTGCTTTCACCCCTCGCACAGCACCTGCACGCCCCCGCTTGCACAGGTTGCACACGCACTGCTCACACACACCGCACCCGCCGGGAACGCCCGTCTCGATGCTGCCCGCGCACAAGCAGCCGGTGCACACCCAACCCTCCTCCTGCTGCTGGCTCACACTCGGTGCACACTCACACGTGCGGCAAACTCATATCCAGCGCAGACCCATACCTGGTGCACGCTCACAACCGCTGCACACTCACTCCTGGTGCACACTTACTTCTGCTGCTGTTTGACACGCAGCACACACTCACCCCTGTGCACGTTCTCTTAGTGCAAACTCCCTCCTGGTCCTGTCTCAGCTCTGGCGCACATTCACCCCTAGTGCACACCCACTCCTGGTGCACACTCGCTCAGTGTTACCATCTCACACCTTCCATGTGCTGCAGTGACCCCTGGCACAGCCTGGCTCCACCGCTGCTCTCACACTTGGTGCCCGCTCACCCCAAGAGCTCCCTCGCTCCCTGCACCCCCCCCGCCCCTCGTGGGCAGCGGCCGGGGTGCCCAGCCCTCACCTGACGATGCCGTACATGACCAGGACGTTGCCCAGCAGCCCCACCACGCACACCAC
>VXAX01006845.1:333650-374039 GCA_013399835.1 Leptocoma aspasia
CCCGCTGTCCCCAATCCCTGCCTCTTTTCCCACCACCCAGTTCCTTACCTGCACCCCCTCTCCCCTATTCCTGCCTCTACCTCCCCTCCCTGCTTGCCTTCCTAACCCCTGTCTCTCCCCCCAGCCCCTCCCAGTCCCTGCCTCCCCCCCCATCCCTGCCTGTCGCCCATCTCCGGAGCCCGCAAGGGCCCCCGGCCTGGAGGGGGAGGGCGGTGGATCCCGGCGCTATGACTGNCTGCTCCAGGCACGCATGGCCTCTGCTTTCACCCCTCGCACAGCACCTGCACGCCCCCGCTTGCACAGGTTGCACACGCACTGCTCACACACACCGCACCCGCCGGGAACGCCCGTCTCGATGCTGCCCGCGCACAAGCAGCCGGTGCACACCCAACCCTCCTCCTGCTGCTGGCTCACACTCGGTGCACACTCACACGTGCGGCAAACTCATATCCAGCGCAGACCCATACCTGGTGCACGCTCACAACCGCTGCACACTCACTCCTGGTGCACACTTACTTCTGCTGCTGTTTGACACGCAGCACACACTCACCCCTGTGCACGTTCTCTTAGTGCAAACTCCCTCCTGGTCCTGTCTCAGCTCTGGCGCACATTCACCCCTAGTGCACACCCACTCCTGGTGCACACTCGCTCAGTGTTACCATCTCACACCTTCCATGTGCTGCAGTGACCCCTGGCACAGCCTGGCTCCACCGCTGCTCTCACACTTGGTGCCCGCTCACCCCAAGAGCTCCCTCGCTCCCTGCACCCCCCCCGCCCCTCGTGGGCAGCGGCCGGGGTGCCCAGCTCTCACCTGACGATGCCGTACATGACCAGGACGTTGCCCAGCAGCCCCACCACGCACACCACGGAGTAGAGCGCAGTGATGACGATGGCGATGAAGATGGATGTAGCGTTCTTGGCCCGCTGCGGGCCCGTGTCGTTGACTCCGTGTCCGGGCAGGGGACCCCAGGCGGTGCCGTTGTCCCAGGGGGTGGCAGTGGCTGTGGGCAGCACCGAGGGCAGCTCCACGGGCACATCCACGGTCACATCCATGGGCAGCTCCATGGCCCGCGGGCGGCCGTGGCCCCGCTGGAACCTCCGGGCGCATCCGAGCACCGCGGGTTCGAGCCCCGCTCCCGGCCGGCGCCGCCGCCTCCCGCACTCGCGCGGGCCCGGAACGCTTTATAAACCCGCGTGTTCCCCAAGCCACGTGGGGCGGGGGGCGGCCCTGCTGGCCCGCCCGCCCCCTCGCCTGTCTGCGCCCCTCCCGCTCCCTGTCTGCTCCCCAGATCCCTGCCTGCTGTTCTCCCCCTTGCTCCCTACCTGTGCCCCTCGTCCCCGCCTTCCTCCACCTCGGCCGCTGTCTGCCTTTCTCCACTCGGCAGGTCCTTGTCTTCCCTCCACGGTCCCGATTTCCCCGCATCCCTGTCTGCCTCTCCCCATCCCTGCCTGCCTCGCCCCATGCTTCCATTGCNTTTGTCTGTAAGAAAGCAGGGGTCTAACAGCCCCCTTGTCCACAAAGCAAAGCCGGGCGGTCTCCAGTTCCCCCTTGCTCTCTGCTTTTTTTCTTCTTCTTTTTCACTCTCTCCATCCTGTGTTGTGGGGTTAGGGGGTGCTGGATGGGTTTGGGGCCACTGAGAAGGTCTGGGAGGATGTTGCAGGGGGATTCAAGAGGGATATTGTAGGGTGAGGGAAGGAATTGGAGGGGTGCTGGGGGGAGAATGATGCGGGAATGCTGAGGAGGGATTTGGGGAGCAATGTTGGGGGGATTTAGGAGGAATGCTTGGAAGGCAATAAGTAGGGATGCTGGGGTTTCTGGGGGGCTTAGGAGGGATGCTGCTGGAGGCTAAGGGATTTAGGGAGATGCTACAGAGTGAAGGTGCAAATACAGACCCAGCAGCAGCACCTGCTTAGCTGGGCTTTGTGGGATGTTGAGGGTCACCCTCCCCTTTCCAAGGATCCTTTCCAGCCTTGGGGCAGGACCACCTTCCTCTGGCATGGCTCCCCCTTTTCAGGGTCTGCAAAGCTGAGAGGCAGGAGCCTTATTTTTCCTGGAGCCCAAATGGAGGTGGAGGCTGTGGGTACACACACTTGGGGTATCCCCATCTCCTATTTGCTTTGGGGGTAGATTAATTCATTGCCCTGTGCCCTGGACAGCACTGGCTCAGACAGAGAGGATGATTTGCTGCAATTTTGGGTACATTTGGCTCCAGATGGACTGAGCAGGGGACACAGGACATGGGGGAGAGGCCAGCAGCTTGTTCAACCCTGGAGATGGGGTTTTCAGTCTGCACAGAGCTTTGCCAGCATCAAACTCCTGCGCTGCTGAAGCATCCAGACATTTCATCAAGAGCCTCATAAAAATGCCCAGGAGGGAATTAATGGCTTTTCATTCATCCCTTGGTTCAGATGGTAACCAGCTCCAGGGTCGCTGAGCAGGGAGGCAAGAACAATGTGTTGTGTGTTTCTGTCCTCACAGTGTGAGGTGGCCATGGTCCTGGCTGTGTCCCACAGGGCTGGTGGGATGGGTAAAGGCAAGAATTAGGAGCATAGGGATGGATTTAATGTGTATATCTTGGTTCCTGCATTTTGGATGCATCAGTCTCCTCACTTGGAGGGTGTTGCCATTCCTGCAGTGGTTTTACAAGCCCAGGCAGGATAGAGGGGGATGTTCTGCACCTGTGTGTGGTCCAGAGTACAGGATTTAAACACCTTCCTGGGTGAAAAGAGCCTCCCAGACCCAGAGTGAGGTGGTGAGTATCTGTTGTGCCCAGCTCCGATGCAGGCCGGTTGCTGATCTCTCCCAGTGGGAAGGAAACATCAGGCTGGGGAGTGTAAAATAGCTTTTAGCGTGGCTGAGGAGCTCTCTGGAAAAGAACTCATCCCTTCGCTTGGCTCCTGGCATGGCCAGAGCCCCCACACTGACCCTTTTCCAATGGGTTATCTGCAAAGGACTAATCATCCTGGCAGGTTCCAGCAAACACGTCCTCTCAGCTCAGCTCCAGCATTTCTTTAGGAATTTTTTTCAGCTGGAATGTTAAAAATAAACCCAGTGGACACATAAAACAAATGGAAAATCTTTAAAGGGCTTTGGTGCTCATCTGCCTGCTCTTAGCTATTGCTGCTCCAGCTGCCAAGCCCGGCTGCTCCTGTGAATGGTGTTCCAAAACTGAGGAAACTGAGGCATGTTGGAGGGGAGAGCACCACCCTAATGCAGTGCATGCAGCCTGGTGGGTCTGACCTCCAGCAGTGGTCCTGGGACTTCTCATTGCATCCCGAGTTTGATCAATGGCACTTTATCTTCCCCAGGAGAGTGGTGAGGCCCTGGCACAGGGTGCTCAGAGCAGCTGTGGCTGCCCTGGAAGTGCCCCAAGGCCAGGCTGGAAAAGGCTTGGAGCAGCTTGGGACAGTGGGAGGTGTCCCTGCCTATGGCAGGGGTGACACTGGAGGAGCTTTAAGGTCCCTTCCAGCCTGAGCCATTCTGTGGTTCTGTGATCTTGGATTGAGTCCTGCCCTCCTGTGGGGATTTCTTCTCTTAGGAAGTTCTGTGTGGCAATGCCTTAGCTCTTATTTTCTCCCCCACACCCTGAAAAATAAATAATATATCAAATTGAGATGGTGAGAGCAATGCTGAAGCCGTCAAGGAGCACAATTCATGTTGCTCCTTTGCCTGGTGAGCTAAGGTCCATCCAAGGGGATTTACAGCTGGAGCCACTAATGGTAGTGTTTTGATTAACTCAGGGACTGCAAACTTGACAAAGTGCATTTCATGGTGAGAAAACCCTCTCCTCTGGAATTTATTTGTTTTAATCAAAATGGACTGGATTCCTTCCTTCCTTCCTTCCTTCCTTCCTTCCTTCCTTCCTTCCATCCTTCCTTCCTTCCTTCCCCAGCAGTAATGTAAATATGTTTTCTTAAATTTCTTGGTGAAGTAATGANAAGTGATGTACCAACTCTTGCAGAGGGATTTACCAGCCTCCTCTCCTCCCCCTGAGCTGCTGTCACCATTCTCCAGTGCCTGATCCCACCCATCCCAACTCAGAAAACCAAAAAGTCAGCACAATAGGGCCACCAGGATGGAGATCCGCTTGTGGTGAACCATTTTGGGGGGGGCTCCACTGGCATCTAGCTCCCCTCATTTTATAAGGATGAGCTGGGACATGTACAAAATCACACCTTGGGGAATTGCAGCAGAAAACGTCACTTTGTTTTCTGTAAATCTGAGAGGTTTTGGGGCTTGGGAGAGAATGGACCAGATGCTCAATGAGCCCAACTGCACTGGTAACCACCAAGCTGCGAGTCCAGACTGCTCCTCCATCTCCCCAGGGCTCATCACTTCCCCTCTCTCCACTGACAGCTCCAGATAAATCAGCCTTGAAGAGGAAAATGGGCTGATTTGTGTGTTTTGTTTTCCCATGTCAACATATCTGAGTGTTTTCATACCTTGCGGGGCAGCTGCTGCAAAGAACAAAGCCCATCCGTCAGGGGAGTTAAAATTAGATGAGATTCTTCTCTGCCTCACCATTCTGCATGGCTGCATGTGAAGTGGGGGGTTTGCAGCATTATTTCCTCAGCATGGTGTGTGGAGAGGCTGTCTCTCAGGGCAGGGTGTCTGCACACGGAGATGGCCAGAGTCGGAGTTGAGTCCAGAGGCTGGATGGAAAATCTCTGCTCACCACTTTGCAGGCAACAACCCCTCTCCCAGAGGTTGGGGATGTCTCGAGGGTGATGCCACCAGTATCCCTGAGATGTTCTTGGGACATGAGAGGGGCTGTCCCCCAGCCAGGCTCAAGCTGGTGGCAGTGCCAGCCTGCCCCAAGCCCGCTGCTTCCACCCAAGGTTGGAGTCAGTGGGGCTCCTTGCAAATACAGGGTGAGTGCATCTGCTAGTTCATCCTTTTCATGAAAAATGCCTCCAAAGTGATGATTATTTCATCGGAGGGGTTAATGAGCCCTTTTCCTTCACCCAGGCTCATGCCTGGCCTCGTGGCAGGGCCAGGGACAGGGACAGCGATAGCGAATGGCTAGTGGGCACCAAGCTGTGCTGGCAGTGAAGGAAGGATGGGCATCACACCCCATGCCTGGGGAACTCAATCCCCACAGGAGCCTTTTTCTCTGATTGTTGCTTATTTAGGTATTTTCATCACCTCACTGCCCCCCTCTCTGCTGCCTCTGTCTGACAATGGAGCATTGACTGGGAACTGGCAGCATCTCCCTGGATTTTGGGGAGCTGGGAGCCTGAGCTGTGCCCCCCTCAGCTGGCGCTCAGAGGTGGCAGCGCTGCTTCCATCCGATGGGAGTGCTAACAACCTGTGAGTCATCTCAGAAAGAAATCATCGTGGGGAGCAGGGGGATCCAGGGCAGCATGCTGCTCCCAGACAGAGCCAGGCTGGAAAAAGAAAGCTTTTTACTGATGGTGGAAGGAATTGGTGTCAATGTGACTCCTGGGCGCCCTGAGGGTATGGGTTTTCCTGGACAAGGAGCAGGTCCTTTGAGACTGAGACATGGGGACTCTGTGTTCTGTTGCTTGGGGCTGGTTGTAACATGGGGACCATGTGTCCTGGTGCCTGGGGCTGGTCGTGACATGCTGGAGGGCCAAGGACCCTGTGCACATGGGTAGACACACATGTAGCACTATCAATGGACAGGGAGGAGTGTTAGGTCTGGGTTTCCCTAGGGATAAGGTCTGTTTATCTGTCTCCTGTGAGTCTGAGAGGAGATTTGCCAGTTACAGTCTGTTACTGTACCAACAGGATGGGGGTTAGACCCATGCCAAACGCGGCTTAAACTCCCCAGGCCACCTTTGACCACCCTGATCATGAAGGAGGCAGGCTTTTTTCTCAGCATATAAATGTTACATTTTGTGCAGCTTTTTAGCTCTGAGCCACAGTGCAGGGGAGATGGTCCTGCCATCAGCTGCAGCCCTGTGTGCCAGTGCTGGATGGGATGGACACGTGGCTGTTCAGCTCATTGATTCACCTCCTTGGAGGGCTCTGGAGATGCTGGGGAAGAAGCGGGTGTTGCCTTTGATGTTGGGAATCCAGGTCAGCTGCAATCCTGCTGCTCTCTAGCTGTGCCAAATCACAGAGTGCAGCTTCAGAGACTCTTGCTCTGGACCCAGACCCTGGGTCTTCCCTCCCCTTTTCCATGCTCCTGCAGAAGTCCATAGGATGATTTGGTTTGGGGTTGTCAGAGCTGGGGATCTGGCTTTGCTTCAGTTCCCACCATGATACCACCAGATGCCTGCTCCCATTTGTCCTGGCTGGTCCTAGTGGCCTTGGGAGAGCACCCAGGGAGGGCTGCATGCCCTTCATCCACAGGGACACAGATGGTGGCTGCCCAAGGCTGTATTTTTCCAAGACAGCCACCTGCTTCCCTCCCTGCTGACAGGGGCAATGCCAAGACATGGGGCAGAGCCTCTGCCAGCATTCCCAGTCCATCAGCCAGCACTGGGAGCCTCTGGAGAGCAGGTGAGATGGCATGGCTCTTCCATGATCATGGTGTTACCCAGGGAAAAGCAAGAGACACCACGGAAAGGAATGGAAACCCATCAGTGCTGGGTCTTAGAGGAAATCTCTGGCTCTGTTTGTACCCTGCCATGAGAGCATCGCTGGCATCCCAATGTTGGGTGTTTTGGCCATCCTGAGGGTGGGCTCCCAATCCAGGATGAGGACAGGGAACAGGAAAGAGCCAGAGGAAGAGGAGCAGTGACAGCAAAGGCTGCTGTGCTCAGCCTCTCCCAGCTTCAAAGGCAGCATCCCGTCTTCCAGCCTCTCCAGCCTGCAGAACCTCAGGCAGCTGATCAGAGAAGGTGATTTCTCTCCCTCTTTTCTTTCTTCTTCTGAAAGGCACAAAACCCACCCTTTCACTCCCTTCATCTTGCAAACATGCTGGGATTTTCCTCCCACCTGCTCTCCCACTCTTCCTCCCTGAAAATATTCCAGCCTAGCAGGAAGCCAGGATCACACTCCAGCCATGTCATTGTCCCCTTCCTGAATGCCTTGGGAAGACATTTTCAGTGAAGGTTTCCTCTTTGATTATCAGATTGGGGTCATTTTTTTTTCTTAAGACCCCTTTTAGAGCTGCAAACCTGCTGGGCTCAGCTGGGCTGTCCCCGGGGAGCACTTGGCCAGCCTGGCCTGTGGTTAAATGAATACTAGTAATAAGGAAAAATTGAAAGTGGTGATTTAATGATTGGAACAGCTCTTCTTCCACAGGTATCTGTCTGCCTATCTAAATACAGATATATATTTTCTAAACACAAAGTGCCAACATCCCTGCTCTGAGATAGGTGAAGCAGCTGAGAGCCAAACACAAGGATTTAAAAGAGCAATATTAAATAACTGATGTCCAATGAAAGCCTTAGGCAGAAGGAAATGCTCTGCCAATAGATACTTATTTACATCGAGAGGAAAACAGCTGGAAACAGATTTTTTCCCCTCTCCCAAGGTTTCAGCTTCAGCAGTTTGAGGGAGAGGATATTTGATGTGTAAATCCCTTCCCGCTGCCGGGTTTGGCGGAGGCAGAGCCATGTTGGGAGCAGCCCTGGCTCAGGGAAATGTTGGCTTAGATAAAGTGTTGTTGATTTAAAGGATTTTTTTTTAATTTGGGTTTTTAACTTGCCCTTCTTGGCTTGCCCTCCCATGGCACAGTAGGGAGCAAAACTTGGTAGGGGTGGCCACAGTTCCCAGGAGCTGTCCCTCTGTCCCCATCAAGGAGCAACACACACACATCCATATGGATGTGGCAGAGTGACTGGGAGCATCAGAGCAGCAATGTTGCCAGGGATGAAGGGAGGCAGTGTTTGCCCATAACCACCTTCAAGGTGATGCCCCAGCCTAATTCCCAATCCCAGAATGGATTTTTCCCATCAGCCTGATAGAAAGATCCATCCTCCTCCCTTCCACTAATAACTGCGCTCCATTAACAACTTGAATATTCTAGGCTAAGTGTTCCCATTTCTCCCAAAAATGGGGCCCTTCTTGCTCACCCAAGAGCACAACACCCGCTCCTCCCTATGGCTGTGGGACCAGAGCTGAAGGTGGGTGCCAAGGGGACAGTTTTTATTCCTTGCTGTAACCGAGATATTTTCTGAGCAAAGCAATTTTTTGTCTTGCCTTGTGCTTCTACCTTCCCTGTATCTAAGCACAGCCGGGATCCTCTGAGGGCCCAGATGACTCACCACGGTGGAGATGTAAGGGCATTAGCATGATTCCTCCCTGGGCTCTGCATCTCCCACCATCAGGAGTTTTTATATTCCAAGCATCTTTCCTGCCCTGAGGAAATGTCACGTTTACCTGCAAAACGGCTGGGCAGAGGGAGGACGTCGAGGAGACAGCAGGGATGGGGGCTGGACGAGGGAGGGTGGTGTAGGGATCAGAGAGATGCGAGCACACACACGCAGTGTCACAGCCTCGCTGATGGCAGCGTGACCCACGTGTCCCCAGCGCAGTTAGTGCCCTTATCCTGAGTTATAGCCGGAAGCTCCAGCGGGTCTCTCCTCCGTGGCTGCTCCGTCGCCTCTTTCCCCGCAGCCCCAGCACTGTGGCGGGTGCAGTTGGCTCACTAATTACATGCCATGCCCAGACCGGCTGCTTTGCACAGCGCTATTAATTAGCATTTGGTTCCCTGACGGCTGCTGACCCTGCCAGAGTTGGGAATAAGTTGGCTGCTGTGGGTAATGGGTTTGCTGCGAGTGGCCGGCGCTGGTGGCACAGCTCCTGGGAAATGGCATCATTACAGGACCATCTATTTATATTCTCATTTTGGAAAGACAAGGTGGTTTGTTGGAAGAAGGTGGCCCTCAGTGCCAGCTGCTCTCAACTTTCAGGGCTTCCAGAGACCTTGGAGAAAAGGCAAAGAGCTGAGACAGTTGGGATTGTTCAGCCTGGAAAAGAGGCTTTGAGGTCACCTAATTGTGGCCTTCCAGTACCTGAAGGAGCTGTCAAGAACGACAGACAGAGACTATTTACAAGGGTCTGGAGTGGCAGGACAAGGGGGAATGGCTTTCCACTGCCAGAGGGCAGGGTTAGATGGGATATTGGGAAGGAGTTCTTGCTTATGAGGGTTGTGAGGCCCTGGCACAGGGTGTCCAGAGCAGCTGTGGCTGCCCCTGGATAAATGGAAGTGTCCAACGCCAGGCTGGACAGGGCTTGGAGCAGCCTGGGACAGTGGAAGGTGTCCCTGCCCATGGCAGGGGGTGGGATGGGATGGGCTTTAAGGTCCCCTCACACTCCAATGACTCCGCGATTCTATGACTGTGAAAGGGGGCACAGATATGGCTGGGGGAAGAGCTTGGGACCTGTCCAACCTCCCCTGCTGGGGTATTTTTCCTCAATAAATAATTGATGTGGGGCTGGGAGACTCTGGGATGGTGTAAAGCAGGTAGAAAGATACTTTGGGGACGTTACAATCAAATCAGGGTTAGAAAATGTGCAAAGATCATTTTTCCTCTGCAACACAAGCCTGGTCCATGCATTTTGATGCAGAGGATCATGGAGTAGGGATGAGCCTGAATATCCCATTGAGCCCCACAGGCTCCTCCGCCTCTTCCCCATCACCTTGGGTGCTCTACCTGCACTAAACCTGTCCTAAACCATGTANCACAGCTCCTAATTGCTGAGCGCCCAAGAGCTCCTGGCAGGGAGGGAAAAAAAGTGTCAGGCAAAAGAGCCGATGTCTTTTTTTTCCTCTGCAATATTTAGGTCGGCCTACTGATGTGGGAAGCACAGAGATGGGAATTTGTGAGGTTTGAGGGAGTTGGGGGGTTTTATAGCATTTATTGGGGTTTTTTCACTGTCATCTCCTCCATCCTGGCTGTAAGAGGGAAGAGTGTGCATGATTCCAGCTGAAAGTGAGGAAAAATTGTATTTTGTGGAGGCATTTTTACTTTTTATGGGGGATATTTGCTCAGTTCTCTGCGTATTCAGCTAAGGGGGGGGGAAGCTCTGTGCCAAGCACAAGGCTTAGATCAAAATGCTCTGCAGACTCAACAAACCTCTCTGGCCAGGAAAAAAAGGGGCATGGCGTTTTTCTTTAGGAAAAGTATATTCTGTAATTTTCCATGCAACACATTTCACTTTAGAAATAAAGGTCTGGGTCCAGTTTGGGCTCTTTTGATGCTTTTCATCATCACAAAGCCTGGTGTGCAGAATTGCAGCCATACACGTCAACGAATTATTTCCTTCCAATGGACTGCAAACACTGCAGATGAAAACTGATTTTCCTCATCTTTATATTTATCTTTTTTTTTTTTTTTTTCAGGAAAAACACCCCACAGCAAATACCCAGTCAGCTCAAATCCATGGCTTTGCTCCAAGTATTTTGGCTTGGCTGAAGATCCAGGCTGGATCATGTGGCTGTCCTGGGCAATCACTAATTTTTTCAGAGCTGCTCCAAAGCAATTGAATCACTCACATCAAGACAGAACAATGAAAGACAAAGGAAATTCCATTCGTATCCCAACCTGGGACTGCAACCAGAACTGGGAGGCTCAGCAATTTTTTCCTCTTATTTCAGTGCTATTTGTGTATCATTCAGTGCTGGGAGTGTCCTGCTGGATACCCCTGCCTGGTTCCTCCAGGTGCTTTGGGACCACCATACCACTGCATCCTTTGACAACCATCTCTATGGAATCCAGATCCAAAGCCCTGCATACCCCATCTTCCCCTGCCCCTGTAGCAGAGGCAGCACCTTGTGCTTAGGAAAACCAGTGCTTAGTGGTTTATTAAAACAAAAAGCTGAATAAAAAGCCCAGAGTTTGGAAGGCTTTGGCTGAGCCACAGCTCAAAGTGAGTGCAGCAGCTGAGGTTTCCTTAAAAAATGTAGGGTCTCTACAGCTCTTGTGTTCATTTAGCATCAAGTCCCAGGTTGGTGCAGGGTCTGTTCAGCTTTTGGGGTACTGACCAGCCTTTTGGGATTTGGGGAAGAGCTGTTGGAGTCCAAGTATTGGGGGCACATCGGGCACCTTTCCCGTGTCACCAAGGCACAGGGAGTTTTTTGGACACCCCCCAACCCACACAGCACCTTCTGCATCATTCCTGCCCTCCCTAAACCACCCCAGTGCTGTGTTTCCCTGCGTTTTAAAGGAAGTCAGCCCAATTCCTGAGCAGGGCTGTCCCCTTGCCCTGTGCCCACCAGGCTGAGCATCACCCCGGTGTCCTCACCTGTGGGACAAGCCACGATGCGGAGGTGGGAGTTATGGGTGGTTTTCCCAGGAGATCTGAATCTTGTCTACTGACGACAGCAAAGTGAGTCGTGCCGAGAGCCTGTGCTGTCACCAGATAAATATTGCATGTGGATTTGAGGTCTGGGGAGGCAGCGAGCACCAGCGAGCCTAAGGGATCCTTACCTATTGATTGGAAGCATGGGAATGGGCAGGGGAATCTACTCAGTTTGTTAGAGAGGCTGCCAGTCATGGAATCATGGAATGATTTTAGTTGGAAGGGACCTTAAAGCTCATCCAGTGCCACTCCTGCCATGGGCAGGGATATCTTCCCTATCCCAGGTTGCCCCAAGCCCTGTCCAACCTGGCCTTGGACACTGCCAGAGATGAGGCAGCCGCAGCTTTTCTGGGTAACTTGTGCACAGCAGGAGCACTAGGACCCACACAGAGAGGTAAAGACCGACTCCAAAACTGCTCTAATTCAGTTCAGTTCAGAGACACGAACCACCACCAGCTACTCCATTCCTTTCCATGAAGCCCAGGAGTTTGGGAAGCACCGGCTGAGGGTCCCTCCAGGATCAGCTGTCCTGTGGTGGACAGGACATATCACCTCCTGCTCCATCCCTGTGCACAGGGACCTGCCACTGTGCTTTGGGGGTCGGTGACTGGGGCCAGGGGAGTTATAGATCCATAAAGTGAGAGGATGAGGAAATGGGTTGCCAAGGAAACCACAGAACAGCAAAGTTCTGATTGTTTCCTCAAGGTTGGAAAAATGCGGGGGAGAAGGGCAGTGGCAAAGCCCCGTGCCGCGGGTGAGCTGGGGGGGCTGGAGTAGAGGGGTGTGACCCCTGGCCAAGCCAGGATTGCAAAGTAAAACTGGCCATGTGCCAGATTCTGTGGAACAGGGTGCCCCTGAGGTGGCTGAGGGCAGTCCTTGGGCAAGGGATGTGTATGGTCTGGCAGCAGCAGTAGTGGCTGTCCCCTCATGGGGAAGCCTGGCTGGGGTTGGACACTGCGGAGTTGTTTAAAGTGTTGCAGATTGGAGGTTGAATATAAAAACTCCATTAGAGAGAAGATTGAGAATCTCCTTGGAGTCACCTGGAGGGATTTAAAAGATGTGTTGATGTGGCACTGGGGACATGTAGTTAGTGGTGGGCTTGGCAGTGCTGGGACAGCAGTTGGGCTCAATTATCTTGGAGGTCTTTTCCAACTGAAATGGTTCCGTGATTCATGCAGAGACAGGCAGAGAGAGGCAGGAAGAGACACCAGCCTCTGCTGAAGCTTTGGAGCATCCAAACCTGGAGCCTCAGGGTGGGTAAATCAACCCCTGGCAGGGACTGTAAGGGTCTCTCCATCATTGCATGGTCATGACTAGCCCCACATGGGGCTGGAGCTGCGACAGAGGTCCTGAAGTCCTGAGGTCTTGTCTGTACCTCCTGCCCACAGAAGGCAGCGGGGGCCAATATCAGCATTTGCTGGTGCAGCCATGGTTCCAGCTCTCCAGCTGATGAGAAAGGAGAACTGAAGTGCCCACTTTCCCAAAGTTCAAGAGAGAGCTGAGTGCTGGCAGGATGGTCAGCTGCCAGGGATCTTCCCTGCTCCTTGTCCTCAGCAGGCTGGGGGATGTGGAGGGGAGGAGGGGACCATCACTTGGGGAGGAGAGAGGGGAAAGCTCCAGGGACCTCTGGAGCTGAGGGGCGGGGAGAAAATGGCAGGATGTCCTGGAGGCCTCAGTCCCCAGTTTGGGACTGAAAGTTTGGGAATTGGATTTTTGAAATACACACACACACGTGTTTGTGTCCTTCCTGTGGAGCAGGTCAGAGGCTCACGTGGGGAATGGAGCCTGTAAACAGCTGCATACCAGAGAGCCCCTCACTGTCCCCTGCCCCAGCGACACCCACTGTGCTGCAGGGGGACACATACTGCACCTCCCCAGAGGCTGGAGCAGTCCTCAGGACCATGAGCTCTTCAAGCCCAGGCAAGTGAAAAAAGCTCTCCCTGGGTGTGTGGGGGGAACATCCTTGCATGGATCTCAGCAGAGCCCCTGCTTTCCCAGCTCTCCAGTTTGCCCTCCCTTTCCTTCTCCAGGATTTCCCAGGGAACCTGTTGAGTGGGCACAGGGTGACATTTTCCCTGGGGACAAGTCCACAGGGGGACAGAAGGACACAGAGGGATGCCAGGAGATTCACCATAACGTGGTTGGAGTCTGGCTCCCTCTGGTATCACTTAAACATCTTTATTAGACTGGACTGCAAAAAAATATAGGTCCAAATCCCCCTATTTCAACCTTGTCCCAGGCAAGCATGCCCTGAGGCACCCTGGGGACAGCGAGGAGCCCCAGTCCTGCCCTTCCTGTGCTCCCCTCATAGCTCAAGTCACACTGATGTTTTATTCATCCCCTACAATCCACTATATTCCTTAATTGCAGCCACACACACTGTCACAAGGATAAATAATTGCCATGGATGCTCATTAATCACTTCAGCATGTTAATGAGCACCACAGCCCAGGGAGCTCTCTCAGGGGGTCAAGGGTGGCGGGGACCCCCAAACACGGAGGGTTTAGCACCCAAGTCTGGGTGCAAATGGCACCGTCTGTGAAAAAATTCACACCTCAGCCCAAGATTAAAAGATTAATGATGAGTTAATTAACAGCTTCACCATCCTTCTCTGCTCTCACCCTCTGGCTCATGTAGGCACGGGAGCAGCACCCTCATCCCCATCCATGGTCACCCATGGTCACCATGATCCTTTCTGTGTCCCCACATCACAGCTCACTGCCACTGGAAGAGGCTGGTGGTAACGAGGGATGGGCTCAGTGTCAGAACTTCCTTAGCCAAAGGGATGTCTCCCAGCTGGTCCCTGACGCCTTTTGCCTGGAAAACACTCCCCGCTGTTGGTGAAAAGTTCTGCCCTGCCAAAAGGGCAGAAAGGGCAGCCTGCAGCAACCAGACCAAGCCAGGGAGCTGCTCCAGCCTTAATTAAAGGTTGTTAATCACCAGTCAGATGATGGATGAGCAGCAAGTCATGGTTATATCCAAGCTGGGGCTGGTGGATTTGAGATACATGTTGGAATTCAGTGAGGGACCTTGGACGACCTTGAGGCTCAAGCTGGGGAGCTAAAAACTGGAGACAGATGTCCCAGACCCACCTTAGGAAACAGTCTGTGCTGCAGAGATAGTTCACACCTTTATTACTCTGGCCGGAAGGGTTCTTCCTCACTCCTCTCCCTGCCATCCTTCTTTCTTTCCTGGGACATGGTGCCTTCAAGCCAGGATGGATGGTCCATTCGTTACAGAGCAGAAGGACACCTTGGCATCCCAACAGCATCTGGAGATGCTGCAACCACCCTGTCCCCTCCATGTCCTCCCTCTGTGTGCACTTAGGAGAGGAAGAAGGTGTTTGGGTTGAAATCTGGCCCTCTGCCACCCTCAACTCCCAGGCACAGCCCCATGTCCATGGAGCAATGTCTCTCCTGCCCCCAAATCATCCAAGTCCAGATTTCTCTCAGGGAAGGACATGCTGCCCAGGCTGTACCAGCCTCCCTTTCCAGGAATGAGTCTGTTCCCAGTGGGATCCCAGCACACTCCAATCAAAGGGCAGGTATTTGCAGGGAAGAACCATTGAATTCACAGGGACCTTTTCAAGTGAACTCGGCGTTGCTGGAGGCCAGTTCCCCAGGAGATGTTTGAGAGAGCCCGGTGCAAGGGAACAAGGAGCTGGAGTTTAGGGACTGGTGCCACCCTGACCCCTCCTCCCCAAGCTGCCCAATGGGGTGTCACAGCATCTTGTCTTCCACCACGTTCCTTCCAGCCCAATTGCCAGCAGCGTCAGCAGAACTGCAGGAGAAGCAGAGCCCAGGGCAGGTAGTAAGCCCTCACCCAGCCCCCAAAGCACCACTTCAAGGGGCTCTGCCACCCCCGAAGGCTAGCAAAGGGCCGGGCTGCCCAGAGCTTCTCCCCAGATGGTTACAGACCTTCCAGCGGTTCCCACACTCATTGCACAGCACGAATGTTGTCATAGGCTCGTCAGCACTGCGCGTCTGTACCTGGGGTGGAGCAGCACCGGGTCAGTGGAGACCTGTCCAGTGTCCCCCAAGCCAAGGTCCCCTGTGGACCAGGCCTGACCTGGTTGTACGTGCAGTTCTTCTTCTTGCACTTGCCGCACTGGAAGAGGTCAGTGACAGTGCCACCTGTCTTGGCCATCTGGTGCTCCCGGATGGCCTCCTGGGTCATGGCATTCCGCAGCTTCTTCAGCTCATCACTGGCCATCTCCTGACACCAGCATTGGCCCGGATGGGTCAGTGTGGCCACGCCTCTGCTCACATCCAAGTACTACAGTCCAACACCTTCCCCATCCTCTCCCAAAACAGGATTAATCCTGCTGCCTGTGCTTGCTGGAGGGCTCGGACCCATCCAGATGAAAAAATCACCCCATCTTCAAACTAAAACTGCTGCCTGCAGGGATCTGTCTCCCCACAGGGAAAACTGGGCTTCTGATTTGTAGACCCTGGTTGAGGAGGACATATGGGGACACTCTAGCCTGATTCCTGCCAGTGTGACAACCCACACTGGCACGGCTCTAAGGGGACCCGGCAGTGCAGCCAGCTTTCTCCTAATGCTCCCTGTGCCTCATTCAGCACTGGGGTGGGACAGGGAGGTGCTGGGACAACCCCACTGTGGACAGCACCAAGCCAAGACCCAGCACTTGGGCACCACAGAGGCAGCATGGAAGAGATCCATGGGCACCAGCCCCATGCACCCCACTGCCCACCTCAGCAGTCATGCGGGCGATGAGGCTGGGCTCGATGGCCCCACACAGCACATTCCTCCGCAGACCAGGGTTCTTGGGGTCCTTCAGGTTGCTGATCCTGCTCCGCACCCGGTTGCGATACTTCATGTCTGTGCTCTTCAGCTCCTGGAAGATATGTGGGGTCTGTCAAGGAATCAAGGCAGGGGATGCCAGCTTGGGTGCTGCTGTCACCAGGGCCAATGGTCACGTGGAGGTGGCTGATCTCAGTGGGACTTTCCTCCCTGTGAGAAGTGTCCCCATCCTTGGCTTTAAGAGGATGAAGCACAGCTTGAGATGTGGGGAGGAAAATGATTTTGCATTGCCTTGGAATATCTAACATCCAGGCAAGGCTATGGGGCTCAGGGACTGTCACCAAGCCCTGTGCTGGGACAAAAGTTCATGGTGCAGAGGACTCGTCTACTCCCTCCTCCCAAGAACACGGGTATGGACAGGTTGATGCAGCAGCTTTGGGCAGAGTCTGGGATGCACCAAAAAGGGCACACAGGAGGGGAACCACCCTGTGGTTGGTCCTGGCCTCAGGGGGCTGCCAGGAGAACCCCAAGCCTTGAGTTGGGGATGGGCAGAGGTGCCTCCAACCCTGCCAGCAGGGCACAGCCTGGACATTATGACAGACTGGTTCTGGCAGGAGACACAGGCACCTACAGCAGGCTCATGGAAAAAGCTTTGGTTGGGTTTGGATTTATTTCCCCAGGGATGAAGGCAGGTCCCTGACCAGAGGGGACTCGGGGGGACCGACCCCTGCACGAAGGCGGGTGCTCCGGAGATGCTTTGCTCAGCATCAGCTTCAGCCTCAGCATCCTCTAACTGAGGTCTGGGCTCCCTCTGCAGGCAACGAGCACCGCAGAGTCTGTCACCCTCTGTCCTTGTCCCTGTCACCCTCTGTCCTGTCCCCAGCAGCACTCTTGAGCCCACGTACACCCCCCGAGCAGATGGAGCCTGGGGACCCCTAGCCCCGCAAAGGATATGGTCTTCAATCTCCGATGCCATCTTCTCACAGTTGACACTGAACTCCTTGTAGTCGTCTAAAGGGTAGAGAGGTTAAGGGCTGATGACCTTCAGGTGTGAAACCAGTCACAGGTCTCACTGTACCTCCCCCAGAAAATTTCACCTCTCCCCCTGTACTTGCCCCAGACACTCCATCCCTAAAATACCTATTTTTACCCATCTTGAACCTTACAAAGCTGCATCCTCACATCCAACCCCCTTATCAGAGACCCTACCAACCTCCTTATCTTTCCTTTTGGGGCTGAATGCTCCTATCAGGACTGTCCCGTAGGAGAAACAGCCCATCCTGGGGTCCAGCACCCTCAGAACTGCTCACCATCCATGCGGAGTGCAGCTGTCAGCATCTCAATGCACTTGTCCCGCACTGAGTCCCCCGTGAGGTAGCAGGGGGCCAGGAAGCAGGGGCTGGGAGAGAAGGATGGGCTGGTGGGGGTTCGTGGCACCTCAGGTTTGACCTTGCTGCTGTTGGCTCTGCAGGGGCACATGGAGGGGCACGGGCAGGTGGTAGGGTCCTGGCACAGCTGCAGGGACATGCCGAGGTCCCTTGGAAGTGGAGTGGGTCTCTCCTACCTTTCCTCCTCTCTCCTACCTTTCCTCCTTGCTGTCACTGGAGTTTTTCTGGGAGCTGGTGGGAGCTGGAGAGAGGCTGGTGCCCACAGAGGCTCTCCTGGGAGTGCATGGAACGGGACAGTGGGCATGACACCAGACACTGGGCAGGCAGGACAGGGGGCAGGGACTGGTGGCAGGACCTCAGCCATCAGAACATCAATGAGAACGCTCAGAAGCCAACAGGAATCTCCCCAGGGGAGGATTTGCTCCTCCCAGGGAATATCGCAGTGCTATAGCAGATCAGGGCTCCCAGCCACTTCTCAACCCCTCCAGGGTCAGGGCATCCCCAAGGGGGACCCTAAAAGCATCCCCAGGCTGCCCAGGGACACCCCCTCCTTACCTCTCCCCTGACAGTCTCTTCTGTGGGGAAGAAGAGGAGGAGATGGTTGAGGACCTGGAGTCAGCAGAGGCTCTCCTGGCAGGACAAGTCCCATATCAGAGGGCAGCAATTGGGACAAGTGGTGGATCTACACCCCCAACCACAGCCCAGTAAAGGGCTAGGGTCTCGCCTCTTCCATCTTCACCCAGCCCAGCACTCACCTGTTTTTCTTGCCATCCAGAGGTGGTTTCTTGGAGCACACAGTGGGGCTCTGGCCATCACTGGACTCTCTTCACCACGGAGGCCCAAAGGAAGGGAGAGAAGCTCTCAGCAAACCCAGCATACTCTGGCAACCTGTGAGCTGGATCCTGTCCATCTGCATCCCCCAACCCTGAGCCCCACCCCAGTTTGTCAGCAAAGCCTCCCCTGGGCTGGCAGTGCCTGGCAGAGCCTGACATGAGGGTCAGGGCACCCTTCAGCAGGTACCTCTCTGGGCTGGAACTGGCAGAGTGGCCCTGGGTGGTGGTGGCATGAGAGTCACACTTGCTGGGCTTCCTAGGGACAGAGAGAGCAGGGGTCAGATGAGTGCTGTCCAAAATGATCTCATCCAAGGAATAATTAGTTTTAGAGAAGGGAAAATAAAAAATGGCCACTTCTCCCTCCTCCAAAAACTGCCATGGTGTTGTCCCAGAGGCAGTTTGGTCTCCAGAGCTGCATGGGTAGGCAGAGATGAATAAACTCTTAAGGACCAAGCAGAGGGTGGTCTCATATCGGCCCTGCTGCCCCCCAGCAGCAGGCAGGAGCCCTCACCTCTCCTTGTGCTTCTCAGCTGTATTCTTACTGTGCTTCACCCTTTCACTTGAGCAGCTGGAAACATCCAGCCCCTTCTTCTTCTCCTTGTCTCCATCTGTGTCCTTCTCCTTCTTCCCATCTGTATCCTTCTCTTTTTTTGTTGTGGTGGACTCTGGGGGAAGGATTTGGGTGTCACAGTCACAGCCCAAAACAGCACAGGGCACCTGCAGAGCTGCATCCTGGGGTGGGGAATGATTGTGGAGATCCTCACCCCTTGGTGGGCCACACACTGATTTACACCACTCCATCCCAGAGTGAAAACAAGCCCTTGGAAAATCTGGTTTACAGGTCATAGGAGCCTGTACATCCTAGCTCTGGGCTGATTCCACTCCATCCCCCCCGAAAGCACTGGGGCTTGAGGTGCAGGGATGGCCCAGGGAGGATTGAGGCTCTGGAGGGTTCTTGCCTCCCCCCAGCATCACTCACCCAGAAGCCGCTTCCAGTTTTTGATGAGGATTTTGGCTGAGGCCACCACCTCTTCATCTGAGCAGTGTTTCCGCACTGAGTTCACAGCCACTCCGATCCGTGTGGTCTGGGGACACACACCAGGGACACGTCCTTAGGGATGTGCTGGCTGGCACGGGGCACAGGACAAGCTACCCCATGGGGTGTCCCCCCACCCAAACCCCCTCACCTGGAGCAGCTGGATGGTCATGGTGTAGCCGGTAAGGGATTTGAGCAGATCCAGTGCCCCTTCCTACAGCAGGGAGAAGCCACGGGAGCCCTTGAGGAGGCACCAGGCAGCACCAGGAAGGGAATGACAGGAGAACCCAAAGCAGCCCTGGGCTGCTCCCTGGGATTGCCTGATCCTCTGTGTCAACACACCGATAGAAAAGTCCCACACCCAAATCCTGCTGGACCATCCTAGCACCAGGTCACATCTCCAGCTGGGTAGCAGGAGTTTTTCTTAAAACTTGGGAAAATCCCATCTGCAAGAAAAATCTGGGCTGGTGGGAGCTAGGGACAGCTGGGGGATTTCCCAGTGTCCCCCACCCAGGGGTGCGAAGGTCCATGGGACACAAGCCACGGGATTTCATCCTGACGCCCTGCAGTGACAGCTGGGATAAAGATAGTCCAGCATAGAGCCTTCCTCCTCCTCCCTCTCTTCCTTCTCCTTGTCCTTGGTATTTTTAGAGCCCCAGCAGCAGACACCAGTTCCCAGGTATCCCCCCCCGGGACACTGTTCCATGGACTCCCACCAAGAGGGGCTGGATCAGACCCCCCCGGTTTGATGGGTGCAGGGACATTCCTGTGCTGTAGTTGGACCCTGTCTCTGTCCCATCCCAAAGTGTAGCAGGAGAGGTGTGGAACACCCCTGTCCCTTGACCCCTGGGTAATTCCTGGCAGCAAGCAGAGCCATGGGATCTGGTTTGATACCAAGGACTGGCATCCCAAAAAGCCACCAGATCCAGTGAGGCGGCAGTGCTGCCCCCCTAGCCAGGAGCCTGCACCTTGTCAGGGCAAAGGCCGGTGGAAACAGTCAAATATTAACTCTGAGGGCTGCGCTTGGCACACATAACTGGCTCACCAGGATCTCCAGATGGATCCTCACTTGGGATAAGGGTGGCAGGGCTGAAACCTGGCTTCCCCAGCACACAACCACCAAAACCACCCAGGAAACAGTGACTGACCCCCGCCCCTCCCTTTCCACACTTGTGCAACAGGTAGGGCTGTGCTGGGTGCATTGAGGGTGTTACATCCCACAGCCCAGAGCCTTTCCTTGCATGTACGCGAGCCTCTGGGCCTGGCACTGATCGGGGTTGGTGCACAGGCTGGGGGCCAAACACCTGTTGCCCACAATCCAGCACTGCCAAGCGGTGTCAGGAGCTGCCACCCATGGGACAAACGCCCCCTTACCCCCAAATCCCAGTGTCTGGGAGCAATGGAGTACAGGAGAGACCCAAATCAGAGGCAAAATTAAATCGCCTGGGTGCTGACTATCATGTCCTGAGGCTGGGCTTGGGTGACACAGGCAGCACTCCTTAAATCCACGCAGCCCATCCAGGGACAACATGAGGGGTGTGAAAAGCAAACCTCCCTCTTTCCCAAGCCATGCAACAACATTCAAACATGCATGTAAACAAGCACGTGTGTAAATAAGCATGAGTGTAAATATGCACACGTGCAAATATGCATGTGTGTAAATATGCACACACACCCCGAGGAGCTCGGCCACCTTACCGTGCTCTTCCTGGCCACCATCTTATCCAACTTTTTGGCAATCCGGACCAGCTCCTCAGCGGGCCCCATGGCGGGGGCTCCAGCGGAGCAGGACGCTGGCTGCGGGCACCGCGGGGCACTGCTGACATGGGGGTCCTGGGCAGCCGGGTGGAAGGGAGCAGAGAGGAGGGGAAAAGGGGGAAAGGGAAGGGAAGGGAAGGGAAGAGAAGGGAGAGAAAGCAGAAAGGAGGTGTGGCTGTCCCGGCCAGTTATAAACTCCTGCCGGGAAAGCGAAATAGCACGGGGGAGGGCTAAATATAGCCGAGAACCACAACTGCGAGAGCGGGGGAGGTGCGCGTCGGGGCGCTCCGGGACGCGCGGATGTGGCGGCCATGGGGAGCCCGGGGTGCCGAGGGACAGGACCCGGGATGGAGCTTTGTCATCGGGCTGGCTTAGCTAGGGAATCCTGAGGGGCACGGGTACAGTGTGCCGCAAGTTCTATTTTTGCCAAAGTTGATGCAGCAGCAAGATCCCTGGAGGAATAATCTTTATACTCCACGCATTGAAACGTTCCAATATACGTGGAATTCCAGTATATAGGAATAGTTCTTATATTGGAGTACTCCACGTATTTGAGTATTTTGGTACTGAGAATACCATATCCCTGGAAATGTCCAAGGTCAGGCTGCACAGGCTTGGAGCAACTTGGTCTAGTGGAAGGTGTCCCTCCTGTGTCAGGGGATGGAAGGAACGATCTTTAAGGCCCATTCCAACATTCCGTGATTGTGCGATGACAAATGACACGCTGCAGTCCTTGAAGCGCAGCAGAGCCCTGCCAGCTGATGGTGTGCCAGAGGCCACTGGGATATGTAGGTGACAACCTTGCCATCCTTGCTTGTCCCTGCTCCAGCACTCACATGGGGTGGCTGTAGGATGAGCATCCTACTCTGGATCCATCCCAGCACATTGGGAAGGTGCCCATGTCCCAGCCCACCCCTACATGGCTGCCCCCAAGGGTGATCACAGATGCCAGTGACTGGGAGCCTTGGGGACACATCAGCAGCATCACCCTACTGCGAACTGCCAGCGCAGGGGTTGTACTCCCCAACACACGCCCAGGTGCTTAAAAAATGGTGGTTTATTAGAAATCAGAGACAGAAAACATATAAAAAAAGAATTTTTTGAGATGAGGCATTTGACACAGAAATGAGAAGGGTAAAGTGAGGGGGTATGGAGGCAGATGGCTCCCAAGGGACACTGGTACAGGGGTATTCTGGTCCTAGAAAAAGCTGCAAAACCCCCTCTGAGAGCCCCCCAGGGAAGAGGCGGTGATCCAGCGCTCACCCCACATGAGGAACATGGGGCAGGGGCTCTGTGGTACCACCTGAAACATCCCCTGCCCTCCAAATCAGGGAATGGCATTTCGCTTTTGTAGAAGCTTTGGAGCATCCCCGAACTCCACCAGTCCAGGCAGCTCCCAGAGCCTGGGGTGGGGGATGGACACAAAAAAGAACCCCTCCTAGTTCTTCCCCATCCCAAAGGCTTCACAGTTGGGGTACGGAAGGAGGCTGGCAGACCATGGCTGCCCCCAGGATGAGGAGGAGGCTTCATGACTATCTGGCAGAGGGTGGGAGATACCAAATACAGCTCCCCCATCCCCAATTCCTTGCAGAGAAGGAAGAAGAAAACCCAAGGGATGAGCAGAGCCCACAGGAATGATGGAGGAGCAGCGAGAGCAGGGGCTGGCACAGAAACCTCAGCCCACCAGCACAGCAAGCATGTCAATTCTCTGCTCTTCAGCTCCCCACCGCCGCCATCCATGGACCATTTTCCCAATGCAAGAGGTCTCTGGGCCCCCTTGGAGGGCAGCGGTCTCATGCCAGGGTCCTGGACACACGTCCCTTGTGGCCGGCTCTACCAAGCCCCAGCAGGGAGCTGCCTCTACTCCCAGCCAATGGGACAGTGACAAATGGGCCACCCCCACATGGTCAGTCTTGCAAGAGGTGGACAAAACTGGCAGGGAAGACTCCGGTGCGGGAGCCATCGCCCTCAATGAAGCCGACCTGGGGGTGCAGAAAGAGGGTTCAGGGGAGCGTGAGTCTTATCTTGAGATATCAGCCCCAAAACTTCTTCCCTGCTCAATTCCAACAGGGAGGCGAAGCTGTGGTGACACGAGTGGAGCCCTCCCAGCCCTCCTCCATGCACACATGGGGCAGAAGTCCCCCATCCATGCCCCCCATAAAAACCCAGCCTCCTTTAGAAGAGAACCGGAGGGGGAAAAGGACCAGGATTTGGATCCCAGCACCTGTCCATGCCATGGTGACTCACCCAGATCTGCTCATCCTCCTCCCGTGTCACCACGATGACCTCCCCCTTGGAGAAGGTCAGCTCTCGTGCCTTGTCCCCCTTGCAGTCAGCTACTGCCTTTACCCGCTTCTTCCTCCCCTTGGCCTGAAATGGGATGAAAAGGGGGTGACAGACCCACCCCGAGGCCGTCCAAATGGCGGCAACAGGGATATGACCCCCTGATCACTCCATCTGCCGCCCCAGGATAAGAGGAGCTGGAATGCTTGGGGATGCAGAGAGGAGGATTTGCACCTACCGGAGCAAATCTCCTGGGCATGGGCACAGGGGGCACCTTGCTGAGAGCAGGGTCCTTGGGGCCATCAGGGCTCTGGGGGGACCCAGCTGACCCCATTTTGCCCACCATGCCACCAATGCGCCGGTACGAGCGGGTGCTCTCTGAGCTGTGGGTGACAGTGGGAACAGTGTCACCCCCCCTCTGCTGTTGCCTTCCCCCTCCCTGTTCTCCATCCTGCAAGGTCTCAGGGCTTCCCCCATGAGACCTGGATCCCACCCACAGCCCCCTGGATGCTGATGGAATGGGTCCCAGTGCCCAAACTCCCTCAAATGAGCCCATCCCACCACATTTTCCCAAAAGAGAGAAAAAATACATATGATCATTTGCGGAGGATCTTGGTGTCCTCCCAGATAATCTGCATCATTGTCTCCAAGGACAACCCAGCATCCCCACAGCTGTTCTTGTCTCCTCCTGCATCCCAGGGTCACCATCAGTTTCTTTGGAGACCCGAGAGGGTGGGGACCCCTTTGTTTCACAGCAATCCTCCATGCCCGTGGGGGTGGCAGAGGTTGAAGCTCACCCACCAGCACTGTGCAATGACCCCCCCAGCACCAAGTGCAACCCCAGTCTGGAGCAGGGTCCCTACCCAAACTTGACAGGGGGCATGTCAGGGACTGCGCTTCCTGGCAGGGGCTGCGCGGGCGGGGGACTCGGCTCTGGCCCCCGCCGACTGCTGCTCGTGTCCGTCTCGGAGCGGGTTTCCCAGTACACTGCCCGCTGGCTCTCGGTGGGGCTGCGGCTGCTGGGGGTGCCATCCAGGGCACCCATGCTGCTGGCACAAGGCAGGCTGCAGGGTGCCAGTGCCTCCACTGGCCCAGAGGAGTGGGGCTCCGATCCCTGCCGGGGCAGTTCAGGGCGCTCTGGGGGAACACATGCAATGGGGACAATAAACTTGGTCACTGAGGGAAGGCACAGCCCCACCATGATGACCCCCCACTCTGACTCACCGGTGGGGCTGTGGCTGGGTTTGGGGTGAGAGCTGCCCCGTGTAGGGTTTTTGAGGGGCAGTGGTGGGGGAATCTCCTCGCTGTGGGCCCGACGGGGTGCAGGGCGCAAAGGCACCAGGATGCTCTCGTAGGTCTTGTTAGTGATGTCCATCCCCATGCAGCTCCAGCGGGTCTGGGGACAGGCAGGCAGCAGGCTGGCAGCCAGTGGTGATGTGCCCTTGAAGGAATGCTGGAGGGGGCTGACCTGGAGGTACACACGCAGCTCCAGAGATGTCCCGCTGCCACCAGCCCCCCAAAAGGGTCTGCACACCCCCAGCTCCCTTACTGGGGATGTGGAGGCCCCACCACCACCATCCCACAGGTACCTTCTCCTCCAGCTCATCCTCACTGTCATAGGGGAACTCTGATGGGGGCTCCCAGTCATAGTCCACATGGATTTGCAGGGAGAGCTTCCCTGCCTGCGCCTGCTCCAGCTGCCAGAGGGATGGGGCAGGTCAGGGGGAATCTCAGGATGGGGCAGCCCACAGGGGTCTCGGCACTGGAAGGACACATCCCAGAAGCCCCCCACTTTCATGCCAGCCCTCCTTAGGTGCTTGCTTGGTCCCCTCTCCCCAGTCTGAGCTTCTCCCCCATTCCTCCATCCCACCTACCAGCTCCTCACACTCGCTGTATTTCAGCCTCCTTGCCATGTCTAGAGCTGTCTCGCCTGCCGCGTTCACTGCCCGAGGGACAAAAGGGGGACAAATCCAAGTTGCAGCCTTACCACCCCTACCAAAGAACCCCAAAACCCCCATCCCAGCCTCATACCTGTGGTGAAGGTGGCTTTGCCTTTCAGGAGCAGCTTGAGGCAGTTGGGCTGGTTGTACAGCACACCATAGTGCAAGGCCGTGTTCCCGTTCTGCGTCACCCGGTCCAGTGTTCCCCTGTGCAGGGTCGACAGCAGGAAAGTCAAGGCTTGAGAACACACAAGCATCCTGTACATTCCTCCTGTGAGGGAGAGGGGCAGGGAACACTGGGAGCACTTGGGGACGCACCCATTCTGGATGATGAAGTCTACCAAGGGAAGGGATGATCTATCGGCGTGGCGCACAGCCATGTGCAGAGGCAGCTCACCTGCATCCTGACAAGAGATGGGAGGGAGAGATGACCCTGAGAATGCTCATCTTTCCTCAGGATGAAGGGAAAAGAAGTACTGGGTCCAAGAATGCTCATCTTCCCCCCTGAATGAAGGGAAAAGGAGTGCTGGACACATGTATGCTCATCTCCTCCAAGATGGAAGGGAAAGGAGAGCTGGACCCAAGGATGCTTCATCTCCCAAGATATGGAAGGGAGAGGAGAGCTGGCCTCAACAATGCTTCATCTCCTACGTGTAGGAAGAAGAAAGCTGGACCTGAGGATGCTCATCTTCCAACCAGCACATCCCTGCCCAGAGCCCAGGACAACTCCAAGCACAGCCACCCAGAGAGGGAAAATCCATTCCCTGTCAGGTGCAGGCCTCACCTGACCCTCAGGGCTGGCCAGGGGCTTGGTCAGGTCATGCCCCTCAGCAAAGGCCTTGAGCAGGGCCAGGAGGTCACGGGCTTGAATGGCTTCCCAGAGGCCATGGGGGTTGTCCTGGCCGCTTTTCTGCACGTAGCGTCGCTCCATGTACTTGGCCATGATGTATTCCTTGCGCGCAGCCCTGCCGGGAGGGGAGCTTGGATGGGCATGGAGCTGGTGTGTGGGGCCCTGTGCTCCTGCCTCCTCCTGAAGCCTCAGGATCAAGGGTAAACCTCCGAAGAGGTGCAAATCCCCACCACAATCCAGCAGTGACACCGGGATGTCTCATCCCAGGGCTGTCTTAGAGCTGATGGGCAGTGGCAGCAGGGGGACAAGAACAGGACACACACCATGCACTCCTTTTCCTTCTCCTTCTCTTCTTCCCAGCACACTCAAGTCCCTGACTCACATATCACTGCTGGCCGAAGGCTTGGGACAGTCCTGTGTGGGTAGCATGGCCTCCATGATCTCATTGAAGCGAGTGTTCCCAATGCTAACAGCCAGCTAGGAAGAGAGGAGAACAGAGGGACATAAACCCCCCTAACTAACCAGGGTTAGCCACACTAACTGCTCCAGCCAGATCCCAGCCCAGAAGGAAGGAATCCACTGGATCCACCCAGGGCTTTCCCAGAGCAGCATCTCTGCCTGGATGATGCTTTCTTATGGCAATGGAAATCTGTTTTAGGAGGGACAAAATCCTGAGGAGCTGCCAGCAGCCTCCTGCTTAGCAAACGGCTTTGCAGAGCCCCCCTTGCCCACACCACTGTGCTGGGGAAACTGAGGCAAGTTTGCAAGCCCTGGAGCAAACTGGGGACAGATGGGATGGAGGAGAAGGAATGAACCCTGCATCACAGGAGGTTTGGGAGACACAGAGGGTGGTTCCCAGGGGCCAGGTGACTTCTGGGCTCAGAGAGCAGCTTACCAGTAGCTCAGAGGTGCTGAGAACATCCAGAGTGAGGGACTGGATGCGGGAATAATGCACACCCAGCTCCCGATGGATACCAGAGCACTCAATGCACGTCAGGATGCCAAGGTTGGTAGAGAGCCACGTGGGATCTGCAGTGGGTGCGGTGCGGAACTCAGCACCACGCCCAGCCCCCAGAGATGCTGTGAGCCCCATGACAGCTGACTCACACCCAGGGCAGGGGGACACCCCAGGCCCTGACATACCTGGGGCACCGCAGTCACAACACTGCTTGTTTCCTGGCATGTTCTTCACCTCACTGATAACCAGCCTGGTGAGCTCCTGCATGCTGCCGTCCACCCCGGTGCCTGCCGCCACCCCACCACTGCCCCCATCCCCCTTGAAGGCATTGCTCAGGGCTTCATCCTTGCTGTTCTGCAGCACCGAGACCCACCTGGGCAGGAAGGAGGAGGAAGAGGAGGATGGGGAAGCCAGAGCAGGATCTGGTACATCAAGGAGGAGGGATGGGCTGTGGCACTTACACAACACATTCTTGCTCATCCTCTGCTTGGAAGTGATATGTCCTATTGTCTGCAGGGCGGGGGAGAGAGGGGAGAAGGTGAAAGGAGAGAAGCTGTGTCTGCCACATCCCTTGAATTGTTTAAGCTTGGACAGGGCTTGGAGCAATCTGGTCTAGTGGAAGATGTCCCTGCCCATGGTGCCAGGGTGGAACAAGACAGTCTATAAGGTTGCTTCCAACCTAAACCATTCTAGGATTCTACAGTCTAGGGATGCCCAGGACAGCAGGAATCAGCTGAAATCTCTTCAAAGGAGCTGTTTAATCACAAATTAAATCACTGTACATCACTCTCCCATCACCTGAGCCCTGTCACAACCTCTTTTTGTCTCAGCTTTCTAGATCTCCTTGGAGATTGGTCCTTCATCTGTAACGAAAGCCAGGAAGACACCCATAGCGAGATTAAAAGCACTTAAAGAGGGTGCCACGGTGTTTCAGAGGGAAAACCCACTCCGAAAAGGGAGAGATTCCACCACAGCCTCTGCCTCCAGGTCAAACACCTCACCCCAGCCACAGCACCTCATCCCAGGTACTCACGTGTCACCAGGTCAAAGCATTTTTTCTCCTCGGCATGGGGCCGCACCTGACAGGTGAGGAGATTCAGCTTCACGGGAGGACGGTTTATCTGCAGGGTGAGAGGACCGAGGTGGGTTAAAGGACCAGGAAAGGATGGGATGGGCATCACCAAGGGATGGGCATCATCGTCTCCGGTGGCAACTGTGGTGGTACAACCACCACCACAGACGGTTTCTCTTGGGATAACCATGCAAATCAGACCCCGTCTGACCCATTTTAGAAGAACGGGGACCCTTTGCAGGAGAACACGGCTCCAAGATGTCCCTCTGTCCCTCCTGCAGTTTCCAGCCTCCAACGCCAGGTGGCAGCCCTTCCCTCCCAACCAGCCCCATCCCCTTTGGGCTTGGCTGGACCCTCATCGTCCATCTCGCTGCCCCAGCCAAGTTCACCCTCCTCTGCCATGGACCCCTGTCACACAAGGGGCACCGTCTTTGGAACCCTGTCAGACATGAGGCACCACCTTTGGAACCCTGTCAGACATGGGACTTTCTTTAGACCATCCAGTGCCCTCTTGTACTGAATTTTAAGCCAGATTTGTGACCAGTTTGGGCAAAACTAAACCTGAAATCCAATGGACACCAAGCCCCAAAGGGTGCACAAAGAAGGGTCAGGGCTGCAGCCCCCACGCTCCCCACCGTGCTGTGGGAGATGGTCAGGCAGCCATACTTCACACCGCACTTCCTCTTCTGCCACACTTTGCGGATCCTGAGAAGGAGTAAGAGGAGGAGTGAGGACTGCACAGCTGCAATCACCCACATCCACATCCCAACCAGCCATGGCAGAGGCCTGATGGGAGTTCTGGACATAGGGTTGTGCTTTCTCTAACTCATAGACCACTAAATGTCCTGTGAGCTGGATTCCAGCTCTGGGGCCTCCCATTAGCACTGACAATATCGGGATGAAGGCAAGAGGTCTCTGGGATAACACTCATCCTCACCCATCACTCTTCTTGTACAGGAATCCTGACTTCTCCATCCCATACTGCTTGTTGCCTTGGTGCTGGTGGATACTGTAGCCACTGCCAGAGCTCTTCCTGTTCAAATTTTCCTGAAAAAAAGACAATTAAAAAGCAAAGTGAGAGGCACAGAGGCAGCTGCTGGCCTAAGTGACCTTGTCCTTACAGGGGTGCAGTGTGTCTAGCAAGATGCCAGACAGCCCTGTGCCCTCCCAGCATCCAAATGCCTCCAGGTCCCTGGAGAGGTTAACCCAGCTTCCCTCTCCCTTCTGCTCCCCATCCCCAAACTAACCCTAGGGTACCCAGCACCCTCCCAATGCACCTTCTCAACTCTTCCCTGCCCACCCTAGGGGTCTCACCTCCTTGTTCTCCAGCTGCAAGATGTTGCGGAGGGAATCGCGGGTCTGCGTGAGCTGCCTCACCTCCTCCTCCTGTGCTTGGCGCAGCTGGAAAGGGAGCAGCTGCCCTCACTGCTGCGCTGAGCACAGGGGTTCTTGGGCTGGCACAGGGATGGGGGGTGGCATCCTGGGGGACATGTCTGAGGGGCATTGGATGGCAGTGTGAAGGCCTTACCGCATGGAGGGACACAGCCAGCTTCTCAATGAAGGGGTAGAGGTTCTGGGCAGCCTTCCAGCCATCTTGGAAGAAACTGGGTGTTTGTTGAGGGTGATTAAGATGCAGATGGGGAAGATGGAGGAAAAAAGAGGGTCTTTAGAGAAAATGTGGCAGGAGATCATGGCGATCCCCTCCTGGAAAGCTGTGCTTGTTTTGTAGCTCCCTAGCTATGCGGATCTGGAGAAAGCCCAGCAAAGGTCAAGCCCAGCTCATGGGGTTTGGATACCCCAAATATTTGGGGTGTTTGGGATGCAGGATTGGCCTCTTGTTTAATCCCAGCTCTACTCACTGGGGAGCAGTGCTGCCAAAAGTCACATTCTGGGGGGTCCCTGGGTCACAGTCCCAGTCAAAGACATGCTTTTAACCACAGTGACTGTCTCAACCTGCCTCAGTTTCCCCACTTGAGAGCTGGAGGAGATGATCACTCCCACACACTGCTATTCCAGCCTCACAGAGCAACAGGAAAGGCAAGGGGATGTTGATCCTCAGTCCAAACACCCTAATTACAAGCCCCATGGCTAATGCTAGAGCTGCTCAGCTGAGCTCATTCCTGGAAATCTATCCAGAAACCAAATAATCCGATACATCTCAATCCAATGCCCCTCCTGCAGCCCTATGGACACATGGGGGTTTACAGATCCTCAAGACAACAAAGCACATTTCAACTCCCCAGAGAAAACTGAAGAGTGATGCGCTCTGCCCAGCATCTCCATCAACAGCTTTATGGGTCTGGGATGAGAGCAGAAGACCCCAGACCCTCGTGGGACCACCCAAGGGTGACAACCAGCCCTGGGGATGAACCATCTTGACCCAGGTAGCACCTACTTGTGCTGAGCATGGAAAAACTTGATGAGGCTCTGCAGGAAATCTGGTCCCTGCTTCATCTGAGACTCGCTGGCTTTTAGCAGGTACTGGAGGGGGAGAAGACACCTGGTTAGGTGACAGAGACAAGGACCAGCTGAAAATATCCCTGAGGAACGAGCAAGAGCCTGCACAGCCCTTGATTCCCTTCCCAGCACGGGGAGGAAGGTTAAAACACTGGCTGGGTTTCAAGAAGTCGAGTCATGATGTTGGATTTGAAGGCAGCTCGCTGGGGACCACCCTCAAAAAACCTGGCTCTGGAAGTCCTCCAAGACATGGAAAGTTCAAGGACTGAGGCAGGCCTCCAGGGTTTCCAGCCAAGCATGCTTCTCCCAGTCCTCATTACTTCTGGAGTTAATAAATAACCAAAACTCAAGGCAGCTTTTGAAGGGGAAAAAAAAAAAAACCCACAACAAAAAAGGCCAAGTGTTTTTTAAGATATGGCCCTTTTGTTCCCAAAAAATCAGATTCCAAAAAGTGAGCACCTGCAGCAGACCAGTGCTGGAAGTCTGCTGAGGTGCCCCGTGGGATGGGGAATTTCAGCTTTATGCATCAAACCCATCTATCAGCTGCAGGCGAGGAAGGAAAGACACAGCGTCTCACTCACCCTAAGCAAAATAAGGAGGGGAAGAGATTTTCCCCCTGCAAGCTCCTCTGCAGCTGCTGGAATGGTTTTGAATGGGGAGTGAGGGGAGGGGGAGGCAGTCCTGAGCTCTGGGGGCTTTCCAGGGTGGGACAGAGCTCCTGGAATGGAGTCTCCCCATGCCCCAGGCACTCCAGATACCCTGAGGGGTCACTGGACTGGGGACTGGGGATGGTTGTTAAACTGCTCTGTGACAGCTGGAGATGCCAAATCAATGTCAGGGAGCACATCCCACCTAGAAAAGGCCACATGTGCCCAGCTCCCATGGGATGTACCTGGCCTGCCGCCCACATCCCACAGTGACAGTGGCAGCAGAGTGTCCCAAGCAGAGCTGGGCCCATGAACAAAGGGATGCTCCCAGCAGCCCTGGGCCCATGTCCAACTGCTCCCACAGCCCTGAGGGTGTGAGATGGTCCACGACGGGGAGACACAACCACCCCATGGGGTGAAACAGGACCCTGGAAGTAGCAAAACCCACTTTTCTATAAACCCATGTGCATCACATGGCCACCAGCCCCCCAGAAGAACTGCCCTCCCATTTCCAGGGCCAGCAGCAGCTCTCATGCATGCAGAAACGCAGGTGCACATGCCCTGCTCCAGCTCCCACCTCTCCATGTGCTGTTATTTATCCCACAGTGGAGCTATTCAAGGGAGTGACTCATCTGGCTGGGTCTCAGCTCCAAGGCAGGCACAGCCTCCTACCCACAACCCCTGTTCTTTGCTGGGCGGGCATGGGGTGGCACCAGGATCTGGCCCTCGGGAACATGGGAGACCTCTGGGACAGCCCATTGCAGATTTGTTCCATGCTCTGCCACCCTCAACGTTTACGGGGCTGCTAAGTGTCTGGAGCGAAGACACTTGGGTTCCTCCTTGCTGTGGGGCTTTGAAATTGAGTCTTCACCCTTCATTTATTCCCATCTGACCTCCTGAGCATGGACTGCAAGGACCCAGAACTGCCAAGGATTTGGGGTGACTTGTGACCCCCTCACCAAAGCCAGGTGCAGTTTTGAGGGCAGGCAAAAACCACAAGGCCAACCTCACGGATGTTAGCCAGAAAGCCCACTTTTTACCCAAATGCCACCCAAGGAAGGGTAGGAGTGGGGCTAGGGGGACATGGAAAGAACCCCCAGGCCACCCTCATGGGGCACCACGGGTGCCATTTGGAGCTGCATCCCACAAGGACCTCAATATGGGGATGGGATGGGGATCCGAGAGCTGGGACCATGCAGGGGCACAATGGGATGGGGACGGACAAGGGTCTCCCACAGCACACAGGTGGGGCTGCTTTGGTGTCGGATACTGGGACAGGCTCCAATGTCCCTACACAGCTTCTAGCACAGCGGTCCCCCGTGCCCCCCTGGGATTCCTTTCCTGGGCGGGGGAAGTCCCAAATCCCCCTGGCACAGCCCCCACCTCGCACATGTGGAGCTGCAAGAGCCGCCGCTCCTTCTGCATGTCCTCGGCCATCTCCGCTGCTGCTGGCTCGGCCTGGATGACCCCGGCCAAGCGGGCTCGTTCCTTCTCCATCTTCCCCCTGTGGAATGGGATGGAGGTGGGCTGGGGACATGACTGCTCTGAGGGGTGTCCCATGTGGGAGGCTGCAGTGGGGATGGGATCAGGAGAAATATCTCCAGGCCTTCTCCAGCCCCTCTCCCTTTCCCCTTTGGGAAAAGCTGGACCAGAACCCTCCCCATGATAAACTGGCACCATCGGTGCCTGGCTCCAGCCCGGGGACAAAACATCTTTGTGCAGAGTGGGATTAGGTAGATTTTGCCAGAGGCAGCATGTTGCTTACACTTTGGTCTCATAATCCTTCCAGGCCTTTTCAATCTGCTTCTTGGAATCCTGTGGCAAAGGAAAGAGGGGATGGCAGCTGTCAGGGAAAGCAAAGAGCCAGTGGCACTAAAGGGGCCAAGAGCTTTGCTCTGCATTGCTGCACCCCTTGAGGATGATGGGTGTCCCTATCAGGTCTTCACCCCTCACTTCTGTCACTCCCAACCCTCACTGCTTCCTTCCAGCCCCTGGTACTGGCTCCTTCGTTCTCCTGGCCACAGGCATGAGCTGAATCTATACCGGAGGTCTTGCTGCAGAATGTCGCCAAACGAGTGACCCTGGGGACAGGACTTACCAGGCGGCCATCCTTCAGCTGCCCCTTCAACAGGCTGTCCAGGGGGAAGGACACGATGTTATTCAGGTTCTGCACCTGCAGAAGGTAGAGATAGTGTCACCCCATGGTGGGGGAAGCCAGGGAACTGGAGCCCCAGGTCCTTCTTGGTGCCAGGGACCTTCCCCCAGCTCCATCACTGCCCCAAGAAGGGTTAAAGAGGCTGGAAGTGGAGCTGAATCCAGGATCCTGGCAGAGGGCACGCTGGGGCTTGTTGGAACCGGCTGCAAGATGTCTGACAAATGTGGCCCTTCCCACGAACCACAGCAGCGCCACAGCTGCCAAAACCAAAGCTGTCTTCCCCCATCGACACCTCGTTCCCATCCCTGTCCCCAGCACCCAGCAACACAACCAGGCCCTCCGTGGTCCTGTGATACAAAGAGTTCATCCATGTCAAAGGGGCTTCCCAAAATGTCTCCCTTTGCTGGGATCTGGGGATAGCAATGCAGCCACCAGTATCCCTACCAGTGCTGCCCAGGGGTCTGTGGCGGGGACATGGGAGCCCACTGCTGTCCTGACATCCCTCCATGCAGCCGATGGAGCAGCACCCCATTTTAGAGCTGTGAGAGAAGCTCCAGCACCCACATGGGACTTCCCCAGTGCCAGATTTCTTTTAAAGGATTTTGGTCCTCTGCAGCACCTGGGGAGAAACCCAGCCACAGGGCACAGGACCACCCCCAAACCAGGGGTAACGGGGGAGCTCCAGGGAGACTCTAGGAGGGGAAACACAGCTTTTTGGATCTGGTTGAGGGTCTTGGCACAGAACTCACTCAGCAGCATGTAAGGCAGGAGGTGGGGACCCTCAGAACTGGTCCAACTCCTCCATCAGGACAGTTCTGCAGGGCCCTACTGGAGCACAGGAGTCCAGCAGACTATGACAGCCAGGATGGGGAAGGGGAGGAGCAGGGAGGCCCAGATTGGGGTAACTGGGAGAGGAAGATGCCAAAAATCTGAAATTCTTGCTGGGGGAAGGGCAGGAGAAATCAATTTCCTCCTTAAGCACAGCCAGGGGCAAAAAACACCCTTTGGAGAGGGGGATTTGAAAGCGAACGGAGAGGGGGCCACATGGGACCCCCCAGGGATTTGCTGCTGGGCATGGATGAACCCAGCTCCATTCAGGAGCTGAGTTTTCCATCAGAGCCTTTCCTGGCTCGGCTCACAGCCGCCTCTGCGTGCTCCCCATGGCCCCACTGTGCAGCCCAGTGTGGCTTTGATTTACTCTTGGCAAGCGAGATCAGAGATGCAATTGATGTGAGAAAAAACCAAAAAGCAAGAAAAAAGGGAAAAATGAAAATAGCAGCCCCAGCTTCCCATCAGATCCCAGTGTCAATGGCCCCAGGGAGCTGGGAGTGAGCTATAAACCCAGCAACAGATGTATGTATCAGATGGTCTGAGAGCACTGGAAACGTGTCCCTGAGCCCAGGGTCAGAGGCAGAGATTGCTGGATGTGGTGGAGGGCAGCTAAACTGGAAGGAGGGGAGCTGCACTGGTTGGTGGGGGATTCCAAATCCAAGTGGATTTGGGACAGCTTACCAGGTTCTTGAACAGTGCAGTGACCTCGCGGGTGAAGACAGCCAGGTTTAGGAAGCCGGTGGAGAGCTCATGGTTGTTCTGGGAGAGGTGGTTGTTGCCAAAGTTCTCCAGGGCCTCACTGTACTGTTCCTCATTCTCCACATGGGCTGTATGGGGAGACACCAGAGAGGGACATGGGGTGACTCTGCAGCACCTGACACATCACGGTCACACCATCTCTCCATCCCTTTGTAACAGAGCGGGGCTGATCCTGATGCAGGACAGTGCCCCAAAACAACCTCCCTAAGGTTCTCAATTTTCTTTTTTATATATATTTCAGACAGTTTTTGGCATGTAAGCATATTATCAGGTCACATCATGAGGTTCCACCAGCAGCTAGCATCCACCTCCCCATTTTCTTTTTTTGGGTTTGCTACCCACCTCTGTAGCAAAGCTGGACTGATCTTGCTGCACGACAGCACTGGAATATCCAAAACAACCTTCCTAAGGCTTTCTATTTCCCCCTTTATATCATTTTAAGACAATTTTTGGCACCTTAGCATGTTGCCAGACTGGTGGGCTAGTAGCACCCAAGTAGCAAACGACTGCCAGGCTCCCCAGCATGCATGGCTGCCCGGTGTGACCACTGTTGGTGGAGGATGGGACTACCACACACCCCCAGCCCCACGTTCTGGGAATGCCCATCATCTCCCAAAGCCCAACTCACTGAGCCCGGAGATGTGAATGGCTTTCACATATTTCCTGATCCTCTGGAGCACAGCTTGGTCCCCATCCAGGCTCTGGAATAGCAAAGAGAGAAAACAAATGGAGCTCATTAGCCAAGCATGGCTGCCACTCCCCCAGCCCAGCTGGCCCTTGGAAAGGCTGCAGCTCTGCTGTGCAGATGTGTGGGGCGGGATCCAAGCTCCCAGGGCTGGGAAAGGAGCTGGAGGCATCCTGGGGATGCTGGAGCCACAGCATCCAGCCGGTCCCCTGCCAGGGCTGTGGTCCCAATAGCTTTGCTGCCAGGTAGGGCTTTGGCTGGCCCCAGAGAGGAAGGTTTGAGCAAGACAGTAGGAGGAGGTGAGAGGCTCTTTGGATCACAGCAGCTTCTATTAACCATGGAAAATGCCCCACTGGTTCTTGCAGGGACTGTTTCAACCAAGGAGGAGTTGAAGCATCATGCAGTACATCAGCCCATACCCATGGCTCAGAACTAGGTGAGATGTGTGAGGGTGCCCAGCTCTCCACAGAGCCAAAGACAGGACCTATCTCCTGGTGATGGGGACCTAAATCCCATAAACCCTTGTGCTGGATGTGTGCTAAACCACAACAACCCCACAATGAGGAATGTGGCTTTCAAAACCCCCTAAGCTCAAGCAGGGTCTTGCCCATGGTCCCCAGCACCATGACTCTCCCTGTAGCCCCATCGGCCAGATCCTGCTCTGGTTTGGAGCTCTCCCCATCCTCCCATCTCTTCCTACCTGTACAGCCTTGATTTGCCCCCCCAACCATGACAAATTCAACCCCACCCAAGCACTTCGACAAACTCAGCCCCACTCAACCCAAGGGCAAGGGGGTGTGGTGCTGCCAGCACCAGCATCCGAGCGCATGCTGGCCCCAGCGTCAGGAAAGGGTTAAGGGCGTCTTGGCTGCAGGTACCAGAGCCATGATAACAGGCTGGAAATATTTAGAGGGTGTGAACAGCAGAAAGGGCAGGGATGAAACCTCGGAGGAATTGCAGTAAAGAGGCTCTCTCTCTGCTAGAGCTCTGTGGAAGGTTTTCAGGCTGATGTCAAGGCTGATTTCCTGACAGCAGGGTCAGCCTAGCTTCAGCACTACTCTCTTCATCAGATGGGATGCTGCCAGGATGAACCGGCTGGGAGCGGACTGGGGCTGAGGTGGGAGCCAAACCCTCTGCTCAGGGGAGTCTTGCAATGCGTCTACAGTGGGGAGAATGTTGGGGTGCACCAAAGCCCCTCATGGCCCTTCTCTGTATCAAATTCAGATGCACCAAGCTCTCCAGAGCAGAGATATTCCCTGCCTCTGGGGGAACCCAGGGCTGGATGCCTGGATGCTCCAGGCTTGCAAACCTGGCAGAGTCTTAGGAAGGGGAAACTGAGGTAGCATGAGATGCTTTGGAAGCATCACTGGGCAAGTGTGGGAAGACACTCCTTCAAGTGTCCAGGACGGAGCAGCTCATCCTGGTGTCAGCTCACAGCTGCGGGATGCAGAATGTAGGGCTGGTGCAGAGCAGGGATGATCCAGGGAAGGACACAAGGACTTTCAGGAAGGGGTCCATGAGTCTACCAGTGGGCAAGCAGGGACAAGTATCTGGGTGGTAAACACAGAGGGAATCACTGTACAGTGCTGCGGGCAGCACTGGCATCCCCGATGTACCAGGCTGCCGGGAGCATGGTACTTGGCTGCTCAGGAGTGGAGGGGCAGAGATGTCTGGAGCCCCTGGCGGCACCCACCATCCCCCAGGCCCGTCTCAAGGGCTTCTGGTCAGGGGGCAGCTGAGGACATTGCCACAACAGGGACGGCAGCAGGAGGAATTCCCCATGGGATGGAGGAAGGGATGAATGCACACCTGCACCACAGCTAGCTGGGCTTGCAGGCGGGGGACCTCAGGCAGGATGCTCAATGGAGGCCATTCTTCTACCTCCCCCGCTGCTGCCAGCTCGTGCTACCCAGTGAAGGAGCCACCACGGGTGCCAGAGCCAGGGTGCCAAGCTGCCAGGCCAGGAGCAGTTTATGGCACTACTCTGGGGGACAGGGTGAGCTGGGAGCTCATCTCCCAGCAGCCTCTGCCATGTCACCCTGCCCTAGCCCAGAGATGCCCAGTCCCCTCTGACATGCACACAGCACCCAGCACCAACCACCAAGGGCTGGATTCACCCTTCCAAGCCCACTCCAGAGACCTCAGGTTCTGTCTCTGCAGCAGCCCCAAGGATGCTGAAGTCCCATAAACCCTTGGGAGGGGAGAGCCCTCTTTAATCTCAGGAGGTAAACTGAGGCACAAAGTAGCTCTGGCCAGCATCAGGATGTCTCCTCAATGTTGAGCAGCAATCTCCAGTCCTCTCCCTGCTTGCTCCTGCCCCTGATTTGAGACCTGCTCCTATCTTGGGTGCATGTGGCCATGATCTGTCCCAGGGTCCTGGCGGGACAGACTTATCCCTTCCCACCCAGCAGTCACTGGAGTTAGGGCAGCATCCTTCGCTCCCTCCTGCTCGCCAAGCCACTAGCCAGTATGTGGGGTGGTGACAGGAAAGACCATGGCTCGGTTTGGTCACAGAGCATCTCTCCCAGCCCCCAGTGATCCCCAAATCTGCCACTGATTATCCCCCTTGCCTCATGCTATCACCCTCTTGGGGCTCCAAGGATAGCGTGGAGCTGCTTTGCTTGGATTTTCCTCCTCCCCTTGTGCTGGGACAAGGGGGATGCCAAAGGTCCAGCAGTGGTTCGGCCTCCTCCCCAGAGCCTCCAGTGGCATAGAGGGTTCAGCCCTGTGCCCTCCATGGCACATACAGCAGCAGTTATGATTCCCAGTTCTCTCTCATGCTTGTTGGAGCTTTACTAAGCCAATCCCAGAGAACCCCTGTTATTCCCGAGGGATGCATCTCCCCCCATCCCTGCATCCCTTAACCACAGTCTCTCCAAGCAGCCAAACAAAATTCCTGCTCTCTCCAGGCTGGAGCTGCCTGCCCCTTCCCCACTGGGATGAGGATTCATGGCAGTGACCAGCATGTGCTGACAGGGACCAGGATGCTACATGGTGTGTTCCCAGACTGCCAGGCCTAGGACACCCATCCCTCTGCCCCCAGGTATCCCCGCAGCTCTGGCACCTGGGCCCCCCCATTCCCTGCCAGCCCTGGCTCTCCTTCAAAGTCATTCCTTAGCTAAGAGGAGTTGGCAAAAGCTACAAGACCAGCTGGAAACTGCCTTTATTCCAGGCAGGAGAAAAAGGATGAAGGCACCCCACCACCTCTGCCCTTCCCAAAAAAGCTCACGATGATTTCGGGGGGAGGCTGAAAATACTCCGCTGGCTTTGATCAAGGAGGAGACCCCCCAGCGACACCAGATCACATCGGGGCTGGCTCCAGCACAGGAGCTCGACGGTGAATAGAAAGGTGGGGCTGATTCTCTGGGGACATGTCCTGGGCCCCAGAACAAGGGTGGTGTGCTGGTCCCGGTGGGAAAGAAGGATGTCCTGGCCCCGGGGAGGGATACCTTGATCCCCGGGAGAGGCAGGTGGGGATGCCCTGGGCCTAGAATTAAGGAAATAAGCCACCCTGGCTTCGGGGTGGTGGGGGTTATGTCCTGGCCCCGGGGGGTACTTGGAGCTTTAAAGAAGCCTTTGCTCATTTCTACAGGCTTAGCCCCCCATAAAAGTACGCTAGGGCTGCTCGGAAGATGCAAACGGCCCCCCCACCCCAGGGTCCAAAACCACCCTTTTAGGATGACCAGCATAATCTCGGGGTGAAAGGGTGGGCCCTAAAAAACAGAAGCCCGAGGGAGGTGCAAGCATCAAGGGATTAGCACTTCTTGGTGCGGAGGTGGTCCCAGGCGGGATGCGGGGGATGTTCCGCGGTGGGATGTGCAGTCTGACCCCACNCAGCGCCCCGCACCGGGAGCCCCGCGCCCCGCACCGGGAGCCGCTCCGACCCTCCCTCCGCCCGCTCCCGCCCCTCCGCCGTCACGCGGCGGCCCCGCCCAGCCGCACGTTAAAGGCGAAGAGCCGTAGTGCTCCCCAAGAACCGCTCCCACGACCCCCGTTCCGGGACGTAGAGGCTGCGGGGTTCCGTGCTGTGGAGGGACGAACAGAAAACGCTGGGGTGTGGGTGGATCCGCACGCCCAGCCTTGTCTCGGCACCCGGCACCCACCTTTCCCAGGCACCCAGCATGTCCCTAAGTGCAATACCCACATTCCCCAGGCACGAGCACCCCCCTAACGCAAACACTCCCCTTTCCGAGACACCCATCTAACCCAAGCACCCAGGGACCCCAGCATCCACCTCCACCCGGAATCCACCTCACCCCAGCACTCCAGTACTCACCTCTCCCAAGAGACCCCAGCAACCACCCCTTACCATCTTGGTAGGAGATGGAGACACACACAGTGACGTTTTAGGATTATGCCCAGTCCGCTCCAAACACCGGTTTAACTGGAGGTCACCCCCACCCCGCCCTTCCTAGGACCCCGAGGGGACAACCACGGACAGGGGATTATTACTGGGGCCCTCGGCTTTTTGTGCCGCTGGAGGCAACCTCTTTATTCCCTCTCCTGTCCCCTCATTCGTCCCACCTCTTAATGGAATTTGGTGTCCCATTGCTGTTTATTTGCTCTTCACGGAGGACGGGGAAGCCTGGACACCTCAAGAGCAGGCAATTAGGTTGAACAGACACTGAGCACATCCCACTGCAGGGCTGGGATTAGTGACAAACTGGAACAGAAAGGGGCAAAAAGCCTCACTGGGGCTGGTTTGCCATGAGAGAGGCCAACATGGGGGCAACGGGGCTATGCAGACCCCCC
>VXAX01006846.1:0-60373 GCA_013399835.1 Leptocoma aspasia
GCTGGGTCAAGGCAGTGGCAGGAAGAAAAAACAGCAGGGACAGAATCTTGCAGTGACGGCGAAAAACTCCCTCGGTCGCCTGTGTCCTCTCTCGTCCCGTGAAAAAGAACGAGTGAGCAGGAACTGTCCCCCTGCCCCAAATCTGCTGGTGTCCCCACCCTGTCTTCAGCCATCAGCCCCCTGTTAGCAATTTAATGGGAAGAATTCCACAGTAATAAGAAATGAACAGGAGAGGGGAAAAAAAAAAACAAACAAACAAACAAACAAAAAAAAACACCCCAACCCCAAACAGCAAGGAACACTGAATCTATTTTAATATGGTCAGCTATAATTTCGTAAGCTGCAGCATGCTCTGGGGAGTGTGATGTGATGGCTGACTGTGTTGGGTATGCTCAAAATATGTAGAAAAATTCAGTGTTGCATAACATGAAGGATTCTTTAAGAAGTGACTGATGATTTAGGTGTGTGAAGAAAAGTACACAAAACAAGCAAACAGAAAATATTTTCTTGGTCTGACATCACCAAGTAATAGCGCTAAGGGTTGAGAACTGGAGTGAAGCCTGGAATTCCCAAAGCATTTGCATAATATCTGATTAAATCTCACTTAACCATGGATTTACTTATTTGTAGTAGATATGGGACTGATCTGCTCTCTCCCATATAGCTTGTAACTCCCACCTTGGGTATTACAGTGCACTTCATTTGTATCTTGAAATTATATGGCAAGCTGAAATACCTTCTTGTCCTGCCTGCACAAATCCCATCACCTTTAAGGATCTACTGGTGAATGAGCTCAAAGTACTCCCTCAGCCAGCCAGCTCTGTAGGTCACTGGCCATGCTCTTCATTTGGTGTGCAGTCATGCTGTTCCTGCACAGAAGGTATGCTCAGCTGGTGGTGGCTGGAAGTGCTTGAAGCAGTTGGAAGAGACTGTGAGAAAAAAAGCAGACAAAAAGGCAGAAGCAGATGGAAGTTTCTGCTACTAAGCTATAGTAGTATATCCAGGTGAGGAAAACCAATACATTGGACTTTGATGGCTGTCAGAATTCTCCTGCCTGCACAGCAGAAAGATGAACACCTCTAGCGAGTATTAGACTCTTCATCCTGAAGTGGTTGCAGGGATGGATACTTCTCATGTATACCTTACTATAACTTAAATGTCATGTAACGCTTCTCATCCATCCATTGTAAATTCACTTTTGCTTGCACAGCTGAGAAACTTTGAGTTGCGTCTTCTTTAGGTGTTCATTCATATGCAGAAATAAGCTTTCTATTAGTGACGTGATCTGACCTAGCTTTTAAATTTCCTGTTACTTTATTTATATCTCTTATAAAGTAACGGTGGGTTCAGAACTGATGACTGTAACTGAAAAGAAAGACCTTGAATTTACTGTGGATACTTTTGTGAAAATATTAGCTCATTGCATAATGAAAATCAAAAAAGAAACTGGACATTGGGAATTGCTGGTAAGAACATCATTATGCCATTTTTTATATCAAGATATCCATTAGCTCTTCTCTTTTTTTTGGTCACATTATTTCAAAAGATACAGAAACGAAGAAGGATGAAAAGAAGAGATGAAAATGACAGCATTTTTCCTGTGGATTTATGGATACACAGCCTGTCAGTAACGAGAATGGGAAAGCAGTTGTTGTGGGTGCACTGTGTACCTGCATAGCATCTGTGCAGGAAGTAATTGGATTGCATCCAATGATAGCTTGCTAAAATACAGAAGGTGGTTAAATGTACTTCTGGTGAGTGTATTTGTAAATGCTAATGATATTTTTTAGTTCCTATATATATTGTTTAGGACCACGGCTAATCTCCTATTTAAATTCTTGGCATAACATCACAAAACCTGTTATTTGCATTTGTGGTACAAGATGTATAGGCTGGCTGTACAGACCACCCTTCCTGTTTTGCCCTCAAGTATGCATTCAACTTCATTCACACTCTAGATTCTTCGTTCTATGTACAAAGTCATATACATTTAAATGTAGATATATAATCTTGGCATGACCCAACTCCTTCCATTAAAAACAACCAGAGATCTGCATCTGTAAAGCATAAGTGAAATGAATTTAATTTATATTTTTATTCTGTCTGGCTTATTTAATCTTTTCCCAAAATGAACATTTCAAAGAATTACCTTGTATGCTTTGTGCCTTATATTTTCCCAGGAAAAAACCTGCAATCAGTATGAAATTTTAATTATTTTTTCCTTATAAACAAAGAGCAAAAGGTTACTTAACCAGCCACTGATTCATCTAAAGTGCTATTATAATTAGGGGCAGTTCAGCCAATACAGTTGTTGATTCTGAGGGCTGTTCTCCAGTGGAGATGTAAATGTGTCTTGCCTGAAGAGCTGGATTGCTCTCTAGTCTTTACTGCCAGTTCTGAGAGGGAGCTTGGTCCTCTTGCCTAAGGGTAGACTTCTAGTGTTATTTGAGGTGTTTCAGGCTGTCTGGGATGTCTACAGAAGGCGAACGGGTATGATCCAGGGAGATCCTTATCCAACAAAATAGCAGTCACAGGCCAGACAGGTTACTGAGCAAACTTCCATTTACGTTTAGGCAACTAACTCTTCCCTTAGCTCTCCCCTGAAATGTAACAAGAACTTTGATTAAGGCATAAGATACTTGTGCACAAAGGTATCTAAGATTTTTAGTGCAGCTTAGGAGGCTGTAACGTGAACCTAGAGCAGACCCACAGCCATCTGGAGCATCTGCCTGGTGCTCCAGATGGCTGTGGGTCTGCTCTAGGTTCTGTGTCAAGTCTGCCAACCACATGCAGGTACTCTGGATTTCTTACTGTGCCTCGTATTGCACTAGATGCCTAGTTTGAACTACTGGATGAATTAGTTTAGGAAATTAATATTCCATATAAAAAATATTTAGTGCTGCACCTGCTTTTCACTGGGATGTCACTGATGCTTTGAATGGAAGATTAAGAAAAATCTTCTCTAAAAAATCCACAGGCATAAGGAAATCACCTAACTTCTACTTCAGTCTCAATGTTTTCTCTGAAATGATTGTTTCATAAGCTGATGACTGATATTAATATATCTGCTAAACTATAAAGTAAATTGAGACAAGAATTTTTTTTGTTTCTTCTTTTCTTCCAGTAATTAAGTCTTTCCTGTATGCATTGTATCCTGCTCACACTGACTTTCATTTAAAGCTGATGCTTAATACAGCTTTATTCAAATCCAACTGTTCTTGGAATTTTTCTTGCTTTTATACAGAAGAACAATTTAAGTTCATGTAAAATCTGCTGAAACACCCGCAACCCCCACCACCACCCACACATGACAGAAGTATATTTCAGAAAGCTACAGTTTAGATGTTTAGTCAAGCTGCATAAATATTTTTAGAGTCCTTGCTGCCCATATGAAACAGCAAAGGATTTCCTTTTCAGCCTTTTATTTTTTTTTCCTGGGGGCATAATTCTTGCTTCTTTTGACTAAAACTTCCTGGGTATGCAATACAGAGTGATTAGCAACTTAAAAGTTCATCTTTATTATCACATTTTTAGAGCACCCAGAAGCAGGGAGTGAGGGGCTTCCCTGCTTTCTTGTGGTAAAACATTTCATAGTCCATGTATTCCACTGAGAAGGATGTTATGTCATAACACCACTGCCAAGAGCAATGGGATAATGAAGCAGCTACACTGCGTATGTTTTTGGATTTCTCAATGAACCATTTAAATTGAAGGTAAATATTCCAGAATGTGCTTTTCACCTATTTATTTTAAGGTAAATTACTTATTTAGGCTACTAAACTACGGATTGTATTTATTAAGCTTGGCCAGCAGGGCTCTCTCTTGCATTATATTTGAATACAATCAGGCCATTCTAATTTTGTGTGCAAAGTGTCCTTTTCTAGGCAATTTTAACCCTGAAATGATAAAGCACTAGTCTTATTTATGGAACCTATTAGCAAGGAATTAGAATGCCTTTGGATTCCAAGTTACAACAGAAAGATATTTCCAAGACTTTTTCCTTTTCAATTAATTTGATTCTTTCTTAGTGATGATGTGTACATGCAGTTAATGCCTTACACTTTTAACTGCAATGTCTCCTTGGTAATTTAAATAGCCAGAGTCATAAAATTTGAGTACTTGCCACTGAAATATTGAAATCTTAATGTATACTTTCAAGACCTCAGGGGAATCCTGATGGTTGTCCAGATCCCATGTCTAGATAGACAGACACTATGACTCTAGCTTGAATCTGTGCTGGGACAAGACTTAGATACAGAACATTGCTTCATATCTTCTGGTTCTTATGGAAAGAAAATTAATCAGAGGTTCCCTATTTTGAGCAGTCAGGGTGCAGGATTATACTCATAAAAAAGTCAGGCCTACTTTCCCTTTTTACCAACCAGCTAGGCCCATGAACCAGTCAAGGGCCTTCCTCTCACAGGAGTCAGGATTCCCACAGAACAGTGTTCACTGTACATATATGCTGCCTTAGTAAGTAAGATTTCAATTTTTTTTTTACAACATTTAATACCACCACTGCCAAAGATATTCTTGTGTATTTTTATGTGATAATTTTATAATTATATTTGAAAATAAGCACCTTAATAAAACATTGTACTTTTAAATGCATGTAAAGAAAAAATTCCAATGTGAACAGGAAGATCTAGAGACTTAGTGGTCAATAGGAAGATAGTTACCCCATTTATCTCAAATGCCTGTCCAGGGCTTTTAAAAATGCCTGTCTCTCCTCATCAGATACAGCTATACCTGGCTTAGACTAATGACCTATCTGTTTACACAATAAAAAATTATGTGAGATTCTTCCAACTTCCTCTTCCTACAGAAATTTCCGTTTTTATGTCCAGAAACTATATATAGCCTTTAGAAACCAAATCCTTATCATTTTCAGAAACATCTCTGTCATGCAACTGCAAACACTCATGTGAGATAAAGGAGACATAGTAGAGAAGACTACAGAGTCCCAAGAGTACCTAACTCACGTCAGGACAAGTACATTTCCTGGCAGCTGCTAAGACTGACATAAATTCTTTTGCAGGACTGGTGTAATTTTAATACTTGCTGTGATAGAAGTGGGGCTTTTTGCAGGTCCTATTTGTTATTCCTATGTTGTTACTTTGAAGAACTATTTCCTTTGAGTTTGACAAAGAGGCAAACATTCAGCATTTGTAATGACTGTCCTTAAGTTTTTTTTTTTTTAATTATTTACTTTAAGAGGTATCTGTTGTCTTTTTATGGGGCATGTGTATCTCAGTGACCACACAACCTTAACTGTTCTGTTTATACCAACATCATAGAAAGCTTTCAAGTCAGAATTTTAGAGGAGAGATTTTCAGATATAGTTACCTATCCATGTTCTAGAGTAAAATTTTATTCAAAACCCTAGAAAATCTTAGGATGGATTCCAGAATCCTGAACACCCAAGAAATGTTTTTGAATGAAGATACATAAGACAGAATTTAAGCAATTAATTTTCAAAGTCTGAGATTGCAGACTTATATATAGCTAAATATGTTAACTGTATATAACAGCAACCAATGATCCAAGATGGAGCTCATCTAATTTAGATCAATCATCAGTTAGATTAGAGACTCAGAACACAGAATAAGATCAATATCTTCTTGGTTTCTAGCTTTCTCCATTGACTGAAGACAGAACCAAGATGACTGCCTCTGAAACAATTCAAGATAAAAGAAATTAATCCTTTCCTGAGTGACTCTACTGTAATATTTAAATATTGCAAGGATGCAACAAAGTTTCTTTTAAATACTGGATATAATAGAAATAGACAGGGTAAATTAAGATAGAACCAAGGTTTAAGTTAATTCTGAATCACTGGGCAGTCTGGAAATTCTTAATTCTTTGCCTTTGCTTTTAATTTCCTGTTAAGGATTATATCTGTAACCAAGACCCAGAAATGCTAAAATACTGATAGAAAGGCTTTTATTGTAGAATTTCTAGCCTGAATGGGACAAGACCAGAAATACTAGTCTTTTGTTATTATTATGAATAAAGTGAAAGGAATAACAATGTTTTATTCTCAGGGTTCTTCTAATGGGAAGAAAATTAAGTTCCAATAAACCATGGACCTTTATTCAACCAATCCAAAATTGACTACTTCCTACCTCATGGCCTTCTGCCATGGACTACTGAACATAAGCTTAATGACATTGATCAAAATTCCATGTAAATCACAAAACTTTATAGCACATCAGGTATCTCTAGCAGAAACAAGAATTAAGAGCAGAAATTTTATTTAATTTTTTTTACTTTCCACATCAGTGCTGCACAATGCCAGGATTCATTTATGATTCTTTTGTTCAAAAACTTGTTTCTTCACTTCTGCCAAGGTCAACATGCTGTACTAGAGACAGTAACAACAAAACCCAACAGAAATTCCACAGTAAATTTCATTTAAAAATCAAGACCATTTATAAACTCTATCTCTGTAAAAGTATGATTAGTATTTAAGGGAACACATGGACAGTTAAAGGTATATGTAATGAAATTGTAGAAGAAGCATAAAAATATGTAAACTGTCCTTCTATTCTTATTTGTTAGCATCAGTTAATCCTAGCATTTCATGACTGCAATTTTTTCTAGTAGAACCTTATACAAAATTGGTATAGGTTTATTTGAGTAAATCCATATTAATTCAGCAACAGTTTACACTTGCAAGACTCTGTTTAGAGAATTGCAGGGTTGCTGGAAACAGCAGGAGAGGAATTAGGATAACAGTAAGGCGAAGAACATCATTGTCAATTTATCACCCTTTTGGTCTTTCTGTGTTAGAAAAAAAAATAAAAGTGGAGGGGAGTCTGGCATAGGTTCATAAGTTTAATATGGAAATTCAGGACTACCTGAACTTCTGCTAGAAATGTGCACAGAGTCATGAGTGATATTCATGTTAGATATATTTTTGTAGAAATAGGTAAGTAAATGAGCAATTAGCATGATTAACCATTCTACTTCAGCTTGACATCTGCTCACACCTTTAATAATATGCTTTCTACCACCAGGGATCCATATATTGATACATTGGAGGGTTTTTATGTGCGTGTTCTGTTTAAGTGCTTTAAGTAAGAGGTATGCAATTACAGTGAAAACATTAAAAATAAAGAAACAACAATCCAACAAACAAAATAGAAAATAATCAGCACCAGTAAACACTGCGTAGTTGTTCACTGATAAATGATATATAGATGGCATTGGAAATGTAAAAATTGTGGCTGAATTAATAATTTTTTCTGCAGAACAGTAAGGTCACTACTGTATACCAATGACTTTTCAGGTCACAACTTCTCAGATTGTTTTAACCTCACACATATGTTCTTCCAGGCCTGTTTCTGTGGTAAATAGTTTCAGTTCTACCAAGATTCTACAAAGTACATTTTAGAGATAAAATTTATTACAACTTTGACCGTGGTCTGGCTCTGCCTTGTGACTAGCACTTCAAAGTTCAAAGCTGATACCAACTTAAGACAGATCATCCTTCTCTCACAGTGAAAATGATCTACAGTTTTTAGCTAATTGTCTTTTATTTTATCACCGTGGGCCGGCAGGTGTTTAGCTATCTCCAGAAAAGCAGGGATGCAAAACGTGTAACAGTTGCCTGGAAAGACAAACACCATCACTCCAAAGATGTTCCCTTTTCTCCTTCTTCCCTAGCTTTATATGCTGAGCACGATGCCATATAGTGTGAAGCATCCCTTTGGTCAGTGGGGGGTCAGCTGTCCTGGTTGTGTTGCCTCCCAGTTTCTTATGCACCGCCAGCCTCCTCACTGGTGACACACAGAAAATGCCTTGTCTCTGTGTAAGTGCTGCTCAGCACTAACAAAAACATCTTTGCATTATTAACTCTGTTTTCAGCACAAATCCATAACATAGCCTCATGCTAGCTGCTGTGAAAAATTTAAATCTGCCTACCCCAGTCAAAACCAGCACAAATGACAAAAAAAAACCACCTAAATTAAAGCAGCTCTAGTAATTAGATATTGCAGAAAATTGCTTTGATGAGAAATTAATACAATTTTCAGGAAGGTAACTTTGAGGATAGGGTTACAGAAGTCTATTGGGAAGAAGAGAGATGACAGGAGAAAACAAAAATAAACAAAACACATCAAGTCCTACAATCAACAAAAATCAAACAAAATCAAACAAAAAACAATCAAAGAAACACCCCTCTCCCCCAGAAATCATAGCAATAGTCTATATAAAAGATACAAAAACTAGATAGAACAGTATCCACTCGCTTCACTGTGGGAGCCTCCACAGTCTGCAGTGTGGACATCCATGCTGATGTAGTCCTCTCCATGGTAGCACTTCCTTCCCTTAGTTTGCCTCTCACCTTGATGTCTGAAGAGCTGTTTCTTTCAGTTTGTTTGTTGGTTTCTTTTTGTTTGTTTGTGTTTAAATTTTCCACTCACTTCTGCCTCCTGGGGCAGCATTTTGCATTTTCTCAAATACATTTTCTCAGAGGCACCACCATCTCAGCCAAGGGGTTTAGCTGTGTCCTAGGATGGGTCCATTGGAACCCACTGGAACTGTCTATCCAGAATGGGACTTGGAGACTTGAAGCCGGGTGCGATAAATGCTATCCTTTATTGTGGGGTTCTTTTCTTGCTGGTGGTTGAACCCCACACACTGCTGGGAACCTACCCCCTGGGCCCTTGAAGGAGGTTCCCTCTCATGAGTTCTTTGCCAGGGATGAAAAATGAGCAGGACTCATTGATTCTTAGTCTTCAGGTTCTTGTTTATTTTTCTCTTAAGTTCAGTACGCCGTCTGCATGCCAGACTAAGTGTATGAGAAACAAGGTACAAAATGGACAAAATGGCCTCGAGACCCAAACCCCAAAGTCTTTTTAAAGCTAATCAGCCCAATTACTTTCCAACACGTATCTTGTTTTTACTTTACTACCAATAACTTCTACTAATCTACACACGTAGCACCTGTGTTACTACTTTCTCTAACCAATGACTTCTTGCCACCAGTACTACAGAAAATGGAGTGGAAGAAGAACAAGAAAGAGACGAGACAACGCCCAAAATCCTCCACCCCGTCCCCATCCACTCCCATACCAAAATCCTAAAACCCTAAATGCTTCACCCTGTGAAAGACTACCACTGCCACTGCTACTACCTAGCTCACACCTGTGTTCTACAACTCATCCCAAAGCTTTAGCAATTTTTTCCCTGGGACAAAGGTCAAAACCAGTGTCCCGCTGAGAACCAGGGCTTCCCAAAACACACAGAAAACTTTCCCTGTGCCCTGGATTCCAACATCTACTAATTTTCTCTAGACGGTATTTCTACTCTATGTTCTTTTGGTTTCTCTAGATAAAACATGAATCATGGCCACTCCTATGCAGCCACACTGATTAAAGAAAAGAAGAAAATGACCAAAAACTTTCAAAAAATATTGATCAGCGGTATGCAATTAGTGGGTATTTTATAAAATATGGGTCTGTTATTGGGATGCAAAAAACAGACACAAAGTGTTCAAATTTACTGGTGTTGTTTCCCCTGCTCCCTTGAGAGCAGGATTGAGAGTGGTACTCATAAAGAATAAGAAACCTGTAATTACATAATTTTGTAAGTCCATTATATCATACAAAAATTTTCTGTCTTACAAAGGAACTTGTTTTCTTTTGAAGACTGGAAGTTATTATTAACCTCATCTAAAGTGTCTTTAACTGAACCTGAAATGAACAGAAACTTTCAGTGTCACCAAAGGGAAGTAAGGTGGTTTTGAGTTGTTTGTTTATTTGTTTGTTTGTTTTCGGGGGGTTTCTAATGTGAATTAAGGATCAACATAACCTTTATTAAAATAACATGGGATTCTGTGGGCAAGGTATAACTAAGGGGAAATAGGGAAAGTAGTAGGGTTTTTTTCTGTTTCTGTGAAGGATGCAGTGCTTTGAATGAAATTCTTCACATTTGTGAGCAGCAAAGTAGTGAAAGAATTACCTGTATGATAAATAAACTTCATTTCTCTCATCTGTCTGCAAGTGGAACTTGTGCGAGACAAAATGACAAAATGATGAAAATAAAGTCTGGGCCAATTTTCCATTGAATCTTGATCAAATATGACTTTTTCTTATACCTAAATTTTCTGTGCATTTTGTGTAAGTTCTTCTGCCAAGCCTAATCCATGAGTCAACATTCTCAAAACGCGAAGTATTTCAGTGATACTGAACAAAATATGTTCAAACATGAACAAACATCTCCATGAACAAAACTTTAATGAATAATTTTGCACGCTTTCATTGAAGACAGAGGATTTATTGGAGTTGATGACAGTTCTGAAACAATCACTCTAGAAAAAATTCCAAATTTAACAGAGAGCACTGTATTTCTTCATAGACTTTGTCATTGTAGGACAAAACCATTCTCTATTACATATGTAAAATGATCAAATATGCATAGAAATTTCTCTTTTAAATTTTAGACTTTTCCTCAATTAATTTCTAAAAAGAGATACCTCAGTTCTTAATGAATGTTGAGTCTGTATCAATTTCCTAGATTAGGTCTTGACAGTGTTTGGAGTTTTTTTTTGTTTTGTTTTTGCTTTAGTTTTGGGGGGGACATTTTTTCCCTCCATATCTGTCTATTTCCATGGATACTTCGTTCCTTGAATGTTGTATCTATTGTGCCCTTTTTCTGGTTTTTTTTTTTTTTTTTTTTGATTGGGTTTTTTTCACCTAATGTTTTAGTATTTATCTTTGCAATGGACTTTTCCCAAAACACTTCTCATTGATTCACTCAGGAATAGCATGTTTTGCTGCCATTATCCCATCCTTTTCAGAGGGAGGGAACTGGTTCTGCTGCAGTGTACCTCAGTAAGTCTTCCACAATCTACAAGACTACAGGAAATATGTATCTGCTTGCCATTTCTTTAAAAAATATTCTAACCCCAAAATAATTCAGATCCTGTTTACATGTACAATAAAGCCAATGAAAAAGAAAAATAAGAAAGAAAAGAAAAAGATGTGGACATATTTCCAGTACTGGTTCTTATGGCAAACTCAAGAAACATTTCTTTGCTGCGTTTTATTATTTAAAAGCTTTTCTTTCTTAGCAGTATGTTAAAAGCCTTAATATCATCATGGTGTAATGCAACGATAATTTGATGTGATTGGAAAATATTAATAGAACACAATAGTTAATAATGTGATGTGATGGACAGTCATAGTTGTTCACATGTTATGTTGATGGGCCAGTCTAAATAGCTAGTGTTTCAAAAGGCATCATATCAGAAAACATAGACTGCACAGCTTCTCCTGAAACCCTAAGACATGATTATAATAATCAGCTTACTGCTTTGCACTTGCTGGAAGCTGTTTGCTATTTCTATGGGTTCAAACTAGTGCTGTTATGTCATCTCAAAGAAGTTCAGATGAGATTGCATCAGAAAGAGAACTTTTATTTGTAGAGGTTTTATACATTTATGCATCAACATAATGTGCAAAAAGGTATCTTCCAAAAACACATATTGCTTCAGAAATATAATGAAAGAATTTTCGTGAGAAGAAAATATTTTTGAACTTCTCAGTGCATAGCCAATCATACAAATCCTTTTTTCCCCCATAACATGTCAATGTCTTTTATGTCAATGTTTGAATACTTTTCTATTTACTAAGCTTGAAGAATTATTTCAACATTCCAAGGAAAGATTCCCCAAAATCAGTTAACAGAAGAGTTTGATATGAGTTTATATTAATCTTATTAAAGACAAAGTATAAGTGATTTTTTAAAAACCATACAATATTGGAGGAAATAAACACAGCTTTGTATCTTCTTTATATAAGTAATGTCCTTCTTTATATCTTCTGTTACAGTATTAAATGGAATGTCAAATCACTATGCTACAGATTTACGACTACTATGTCTGGGTCTTCCTCCAATGCCTGAATATTCTAGCCTATGGTTACGTTTACAAATTTCCAACGTCTATGGCAATCTTCTGCCATGATTACTTTTCTAAGACCTCTCAATTTCTTACATTTTTTATAAGTCCATATTGCAGTATGTTGGAGAGCAGTTCCTTGGAAAGGGACGTGGGGTTCCTCGTTGATGGCAGGCTGAATGTGAGTCAGCAGTGCCCTGGCAGCCAGGAGGGACAACCCTGTCCTGGGGTGCATCAGGCACCGCATCATCAGCCAGGTAAGGGAGGGGATTGTCCTGCTCTGCCCTGAGCTGGGGTGGCCTCACCTCGAGTGCTGGGGGCAGTTTTGGGTGCCAATATATATAAATGTGAGAGGGTGTTCAAAGGAGGAAAACAAAGATGGTGGAGGGCCTAGAAAGGAAGTTGAATGAGGAGTGGCTGAGGTAATTTGGTCTGTTCAGCCTGGAAAAGAGGAGGCTGAGGCTGGAAGTTGCAGTCTGCAACTTCCTCATGAGGGGAAATGGAGGATCAGGCACTGATCTCTTCCCTGTGGTGACCAGTGATAGGACCTGTAGGAATGGCTTTAAACTGTGTCAGGGGATGTTTAGGTTGGATATTAGAAAGAGGTTCTTCCCCCAGAGGGTGGCTGGGCACTGGAACAGGCTCCCCAGGGAAGTGGTCGCGGGACCAGACTGTCTGAGTTCAAGAAGCATTTGGACAGTGCTCTCAGGCACATGGTGTGACTCTTGGGGATGGTGCTGTGCAGGGCCAGGAGTTGGATTTTGGTGGTGTTTATAGGCCCCTTCAAACTCAGAATCATCTCTGATTTTCTGAAATTCAATGATAAAAAGATACATGAAAAACAAAACTAACATGTCACAGTTGATAGCAACCAAGAAATGAACATAAAGGCTCCAGAAGCTGGTTAAAATTACGGCATGTGCTTGTCATGCATTAATTTATTTTTACAGTCGCCAGAAGTGCAGAAATTAAATTGTCTTAGCTAGCTATGTCTACCATTGTTCTAGACATGAAGGTATTTTGCAAAGTGAAAAGAGTACCTTTTACTTTTCTGAAGTATTTTCCTTATTTATAATATTTTCCTTATTTGTAATTTTTCTTGTCAGTTTACTTAAGCCTTAATATATTCAAAAGTAGGGTTTAAAATACTATTGTTACACATCTGACTTTCTTTAATTTATAAAGAATTAATTCACTACAATGGTCTGAGGAAATATATGTAGTTTAAAACTCACATAACATAAAAAAAACCTCACAAAACATAAAAAGAATGCTTCGAAATTGTTCATAATATTTAAAGTACTGTATTCTGGATATGGCTATGTTGAAGTAAAGGCCTACAGTTTACTTCTTTTCATGTTACTAAAAAAGGAAACAGAATAAGTATGGAAAGGAGAAGAAATAAAATGGATGGTGTTTGAGGGTTTTTTGTAAAGTGCTTTTATTTTTTTTTTTAATTTGGTGAATGTCAGATTAGTTCTTATGTATATATCTAAATCTTTAGTCTCATTTTTTGCCTTAGTCTCCCGTATCAACTATTTATGTCCTATCTCTGAAACACTTTCAAGAAAGAAATAAAAAAGATACAAAGAGAAATGGAAACTCTGTTCAATGTGGAAAAGGACAGGGACTGGTCTCATAGAGTGCTGAGAGCTGTAATGTTAAAAACTGTCAGTCATCATACCTATATGATGGAATTTCTCCCAGAGAACTGACAGAGATTGATGTTAAACATTTGCCAACAGTGTGACCACTAGCTAGATGAAGCTAGACTACCTAGCTAGATCAAGCTAGATCAGCTGGAAGTGGCCTAGGAGATGGAGAGATGTTTCTAAGACCAGGACCACAGGAAGAGCTGGCCATCTGTGGGACCAAAGCCCCAGCCTGCCGGGGGGACTTTGGAGTCTGTGCATGTTGGATGCAGATGGGGAGAATAAGGATCTAGGACCACCTGCTGCGTGGAACCATGAGTTCAAGGACAACTCCTGAGGAATCTGTGGTGTGTCAGTGTGGGGGTGTGTGTGTATGCATGTTCCCTGTGCCCATGTGTGTTAGCAAACGGGATCTGGAGTGGGGCTGTGCTCTCAGGTACTCTCATATGTCCAGGTGATAGCCAGAAAGACTGAGTGTCTGTGTCCAACTCGTGGAGGCAATCCATGTTATACATATGGATAAGTCTTGTACTTATCTTTTGTACAGATAAGTATTACTTATCTGTACAAAAGATGCCTGATAGAAGACAGGCACAGGATGAGGCCATTGATGCTCTGTTCACGTGAGTGCCTTGTGTGGTCTGTGTGGCTGAAGGTGTTTATATGTGCATATGTATTGTAGATGTGAGTTTGTGTGCCTACTGGGAATACAAGCTCAAGCTCATTCTTGTTGGTCCAGGGAACATGGAGCTGTTGACTTGGAGCCTTGACTCAGGCAGCTGGATTTGACTTTCCTCCAAGAGATGCTCCATAGTAAAATATGTCTTTTCCATGATGTCACTTGATCGTTCATCATAGCTCTCTGAACAACACGGTGTCGAGAGATACTTTTCCCTCTGGCCCATCCCTTGCCCATATTGGGAGTGTGGTTTCAGCTCAGCTGGTCTGATAACTAGACTAGGAAAAACTTCTGGGTGTTGTTACTGCCTTGCTCAAGAAACTTGGTCCTAAAGTTGAACTATTGAAACACAGGCTATGACACAGCCATGTGCATGCAGAGATAGCTTAACAGACAGGCAGAAACAGGGAAGAAAACTAGCAACGTTTGTATATTTTAGAATTGTGTCACAAATAAAATTATGCATAATGAAAAAAAAAAAAACAAAGAAAATTAACAAAAAGTATGGCAATAAAAAGGAAAACTATATTATATAAAACAAGTGAGAAGTAATCATAGAAGGTAGGTTGGAAACCAGATTGAAAACTATGAAAGAAGATGAAAAAGGAAGAATATTTACAGAGATGTGATAAAGCCAGTATCTCAAATACCTATGTGAGAAAATCCAAAATGAAGCAATGACAGGCTTATATATTTTGGGGTTTTTTAATTGGAAACATTTAAATAAATGGAAGCAGAGATTTTGCATAGATAGGGATAAGTAGGTGATGGAAGCTGGATTGGAGGGAATTTTAAGAGAAAAGAAACCTAACAACAAAAATCTTAGAGCGCTCCAGACAAAGAGTATTTGGTAAAAGCTAGCAGAACTGTTGCACTGAAAAAGAAGAATAATGATTTTGTCAGAAAGTATTTTGAAATAGAATAAGGTGTCAACTTGTTACTGAATTTTGTCCATTGCAACCATATACACCCAAGCATTCAAAATTTTATCTGAAGCATGTGTAAAGTATCCACTGTAAAAACTCACAAACTACAGCTCACAAAATACTTTGCAGTTTCTGAAACCGAGGAAATCTATATATATGTACTTCAAGTAAGACTAACACTCACAGCTGTGAAGTTCTAGGAAAAGGGAGCAAGAAACATAAAGTGTGCTGCAAGTATTCTACTTTCATCAGTATGAAATTTGATGATCTCCATGTCAAAAGGGAAAGAATAATAATCCCTAGCAGGTTCTCAAAAATTAATGTGTTGAGAATTTCTTCCTGTGCCAAAGCCACATAAACACTGAGTAGTTGAGCAAGACATCAATAAGGAGAATTCCAGATTTGAACAGCAGTGAAAAAACTTATACGTTCTGCTATGCAGGCTATCTTTTTTTGTGATCACCACCTAATGTTTGATGTGAAAGTGAAAAAACCTTAAACGTTGTATATGAAGTCCAGAGAAAAAATCTTCCCCATCTGCTGTAAGTGATAAGCAGAACCATGAAATATGCATTTAGTAGAATAAAATATTTGAAAAATAGATGTACAGCTGAATCTAGTGCTAAGGCTATTTTAAATTGGAGTGCAAATGGGACTACAGCTTTAAAAAAAGCTTTTACGGATAGATGCTGCATTTTTTGGATGTAAATTCCTGCAAAAGCAGGATGCTTGACAATATTATTTTTATTTTGTTATTTAAAGTGTGCAAGGCACTGAAATCTTCTCTAGTTTCCTTGCAAAGCCATTTTATAACTCACTATGAAAAATCTTTTATATAACAACTTCTTTTAAAATTTATCAGTGTCTTTTATTTTTCATTTCTTTCTACATGGTTAAGATATTTTCTCTGTCTTCAGTACCAATACTGTAACTTTTTTTTTTTAAATCTTCAAGACAAGCATTATATAGTTAATTTATTTAAGACTTATGCCCATGTGTCAATTCTTCATACACCTGCTGAAGTCTTTCCAAGTATTGATTATCTTTCTGGTAAAGAGGTACCTATAATAGAAAGAAACATACAGGAGGTGTGGTACAGGAGGCTGGTCTCCAGGCAGGTGTATATAATGCATTTTTTATTTCCCTGGTCTATGGCATTGGTTTCTGTTCAGATTATGAGAGGATTTTTATCTCCAAGGCAAAAAAGATATTCTTCTTAATATCCCCTTTAACTGTGTTTTATTGTCACAGCTTAGTGGTTCCCCAGAGTCATTGCATTTTGCTGAATGAGGGATAACATGAGGGTTTCTACAGAAAGTGTGACTGAGAAGAAAGTGTTACCGCTTGTTCTTAACAGAGGTGATATGATGGCATTTGAATATTTCAGATATACCGAGACTGCTAAGTATGAAGAATAAAAGTAAACACTGCAAAATTGTACTTTAAAGAAAAACTAAGCAGATTATTACAGAATAAACATATCTCTTAAGAGAAACCCAAAAGAACAGTGGGTGCATTTCTATATTCACCTTTAATTTTTTTTCTTTTTTATTGTCCTTGTTCTACTGGCTTCTCCTAAGTGCAGTTCTGGGTCATTTAGCACTTATCTTTCCTCCAAAACAAAGGCTTGATCATGTAGGTTTGACATTTTACTTTCTGCTGCTTTTAGCCAAGATAAACCAATTTGATGGATGGTAATATTGAAATACACAACCTGCTGAGAGTATCTTACATGGTTTAGAAATATAATATATTTGTGTGAGGGTTTATCAGCATATCTAGAACACATTAACAAGATGTTCTGCATATTTCTAACTATTAGTTTAAGGTCTTAAAAAATAATAAGTTTTTCTCTGTGGGATGCTAAGAAGAATAAATCTGTGTCATCTGTTCTTTAAAGGATGCATGCTGTCACCTTAAGCAGAAAGCACATTATTTGGGGAAGGCATGTTATCACTCAAAGTATAATTATTATCTGGAATTATAGATTGGCAAATTACAATTTGCCCACACATAGCTTCCCAACCTCACAATTTTTTACTGAAACCTCAACATCAGAAAACACTAAGTTTCTGCCTCCCTTTTTAGGGCTTTTTTTTGTTTGTTTGTTTACCCTACAGAATGATTTATGTGTCCTGGAAGCCGTTTACCATGCCTACTCTCTGTGTGTGGATGTCTTAAATAACTCGGAAGTTCTCATATTTAGGTTGAACTTGTTGATCTTGGAGGTCTTTTCCAACCTTAATGATTCTATATCACACTAGAAACCTATGCTCATCATAAAATCCTTGTTTTAAACAGACTTCAGGTGATCTAGATGATAAGTTAGTCCAACGTCCCTCTCAGAGCAAGTCTAGTTACATAAGGATAACTGTGCCTTGTCCAGTTGTGTCCGTAAGGATCTCTAAGGATCAAGAAATCTCAGCCTCAACCAACTATTTCCTCTTTCAGGATAAATGAATTTGTGATAATGCTGTGTGGAGACAGACAAGGCAGACAAACCTCTTGCTTGGAGACATGTCCCTTGAATGGGCTGTGATAAGATCATCTCAGCCCTCCTAGACTGAGAAATCCTCCTTGGTCATGGTGAGAGCCCAGCATGCTTTGGGGTCCCATGTAGATTATTTGTAACCCATTGGTCTTTTCGCCCTTGGTACCACCCTCACTTTTCCCCATAAAAACTCCAGTTTCTGCCCTGTTCAGAGGGAATTGTCATCCCTCGGCTCCTTCACAGTGTTGCTGGAATAAAGGCCTTCCTGTGGAGCTGCTACATGGCACTCCTGTCTCTCTGTCCCTGCGTTGGCCTGGGGGTACCTCGCAAGGCAGAGCTGAAATCACTTAGAGCTTGAAATCACTGCTAAAGAGCAGACTGCCACGGGCTGCCTGATCCTTGCTGAGGTTATCTGGTGGCTGAAGGACAGCCTGAGACCCCTAGAAAGTTGTCCCCTGCGGGACCTCTCTCTGGGAAGGTTGTGGCCTCAAATTGTCAAATCATCAGACCCCCGACCGGCCCCCACAACACTGCTGAACTTCCATATACAGACTAGTTATGGTTATAAAAGACTGTAATTTCTTTGTGTTGGGCCTTTTTTGGTTAATTTTTGGTTTTGTGTTTGTTGTTTTAGGTTTTTTTAATAGAAAGCATGGGGAATTTTCAGAAAGCATTAGACCATCAATGAGACAAATTACACAAGGAAGCCAATATATGTTTTTCTACTATCACTGCAAAAATTTTCAAATGAAGACCTAGTACCACATCATTAAAGAACTATTTGCATTGTGCATTTATCCACTGTAGTTACATAGCTGTTGAAAATATTTGTCAAAGCAGATACCCAGATAATAAAACCTCTTGCAAATGCAATTGCATGCATTGTGATAACAGCTTTATACTGTGCAAAAGTAAAGCCATCTGCACCAGAATTAAGAAAAATACTTCTTCTTGATAACCTGAAATGTCATGGAATTTGCTGAATTATTTAATCACATAAAGTTCTGAGTCTCTGACAAATTTCATAAACCTTGCAAACAAATTTCATAAACCTTGCAAACATGATAATTTTAGTTCTTATCAGCACTCCATCTCTCCTTCCCCAACCCAGCTATCTGAATACAATTTTATTGAGAGCTTTCACTAAATGGAATAGGGCAAATCATTGCAGTATTCCTGGGATAGACCATGAATTTTCTGTAGTAGTTACACTTAAACAGCTAAGTCTCCATTTGCTGGATGTTTTTTTTCAATTTCTTTAAAGATTTTGCAAAAGAAAATTGTCAAATAAATACAATTCTGTCATTTCAATGATTTTCTCTTCATTAACTAGAAGTACAATTTCTGAGGAGACCTTTCCTGGGAAAAAATTTTAATTTTTAAATGGAAATGTGGCACCAGTGTAATCATAACACTGTAGACCTATAATTATAGTACTTCCATTCCCAGTAACAGACCTCAGGCTTTTCATTAACTCTGAATTTGGGACTAGGACTTGTGAGGCTTGCTTTGTACAGACATGTCTTGATCTGCAAGGAACTTTTGTTTTAAGTTAGTTAACAGCAACAGCACCACAGACAGATGACTGTTAAATTATTTGTTTTAGTAGTTGTTTAGATTTGTTCAATTTTGTTGTTAAACCATTATCACCATAACTTTCACTAATGGTACTAACCAGCAGCCATTCAGTGCAGAACAATCTATGACCCTAGAATATAATACATGAGAGCAGTCTTTAAAATGCAGGCACAGGATGAGTCTGCAAAACCCAGGGCTTCATGCAGGTCATGGATCACCAGTTATTTGCCATCAAAGGAAAGCAATTTAAAGTGACGGGTGAAGAGGTTATTGGGATGAAAAAGAGAAAAAAACATAATGTATGAAGAAAGAACAGGGCATACTGTGTATTAGAAAATGTCTTAAAGTAGTCCTCAGTGAATTCTAGGGGAAGCAGGTAGAATTCCAGACCATTAGTGCTCTGTGTCCCTTGGCAAAGAATTTGTCATACTGAGAATTTGCTGCAACCCTTCCAACACCCAGCTTCTTAAGGACTCAGCAGCTCAACAAGGGTAAAATAGCAGAAATAGGGATACAAACTGGAAAGCTTGTGCATATAAGTGTAAATTATTATTATTGGGAAGTAGAACTGATGGAATACTGGAGAGGGCTTGTGTTAGTATTGTGACAACTTTATTCCTAATGACATGGTCAGATTCTTAATGTTTTATTTGCACTGTCAACAAATTATTGTGTGTACATATAAGCTATGTTTCCTTATTCCAGGTAAGCTGCTTGGGGCTTTGGTTTGGTATCTGGCTTTTGGGACTTAGTTGTGAATTGAATGCAATCAGGTAAGATCCAAAAGGCTTTGTCATGATCCACAGAATTGTCCCATATATTTTAGTACACTTATTCAGATTCTCTGAGAGTGGTAAATTGTTGAGTATGTGCAAGTAGGAAATACTAGCATTAAGGTCAGATGAAATGTTAGTTCAGGGTTCTTGTGCATATGCTTTATAATATAGCCCTTAATTATATGATCCCACTGTCTATTTCAGGATTGCCATAAGAAAGGGAGAAGGAAAGAAAAAAGCCACATTTCATTCACCTTGTCTATGTAACTTGCTGCTTAGATTCATTAGTCAGAATTTTCATTCATCCTTCTAAGTGTCCATAAAGTAATAGAGTGGTGATGGTGATCACACTTTATGGGTGGAATCTAGATTCAAAGAGCAGATTAAAATTTTATACATAAATACCTGAATATGAGTTAAGTAGTGGGATCCAACTGCCTAAACATTGGCCATCAATGCAACTAAAATTACACATCAACAAGCCTTGTCTTTGCATATGTTTTAAACTGATGTTCCAGCTTGCTTAAATAAACACTTGTTTGAAGGATGTCCTTGCAAATTCTATTTTTTTTTTGAGAGAACATATAGGAAATAATTGTAAGGGTATGCATTTTCCTTCTGATTTACATAGAGAATTCTAGAGACATCATTCTGTGCTGAAATTATTTTTCTTTTCATGCATTTTCTGTTAATGAGAATTCCTTTATGTTAATCTCTGTAAGAACCAAATCTATAAATATGCCTATGTTTTTTTCAGAGGATTGCCTTTTTGTATATTTTTTTTGTCGTTTGGACTAGGTTTATGGTGGTTATAGTTTTTGGTGTTTTGAAGGGTTTGAGAGAGAAAAAAGGGCAGAACAATTAATTGTCATGGCAAGTGTACTAAAAAAATCAGTAGAGAAAACTGTAAATAATAGAAATAGTTACAAATATTTCAAATTGGATGGACACCAAAGAGAAGACCTAATTCTCTATGTCCCACAGGAAATCAGTGTGTATATCCGAGTAAAAGAAGCAACATGTTCTGAATTCTGGGAAAGTGAGATATTTTGAACACCATGTTATGACAGACCTCACACTGCTTACACCAAACAGAGTATATGAGAGAAATTCTGAACACTTCAATTAGACACCCAGTTGTCTTGCATTAATAACTTCCAGTATCTTTATTGACTGCAATTTAAAAAATTAGAGAAATATGTGCTTCCATGTCTCATATGTGTTGAAGCTTGTCAGTGGTGTCCCTTGAACAGAGAAATGTCTCATAGACTGTCAGTTTAGACACATTCACATTGTCTGAGAAATTAGGACAGTATTTTCTGTCCTGGGGTCCAGCCTGGCTTAGTTTTTCATGGTAATAAGCTGAGCCAAGGCTATAGCATCACAAAGCATCTGGGAAAAGTAGAATCAGGCAACCCTTAAGTTATTACAACAGTGGGCTATGTGAAAAACCTGTGAGACAGACAAAACTGGTTTTTTTTTTTTTTTCATGGAACTTAAGGACATATAGTCCCAGCTGTTTATTCTCAATTTTTATGTGAATTTGCAACAGGTATCTGCTGGCATTCCATTCAGTGTTTAAAAGAAAAATTCAGTCCTAATCTTTTGTTAGAATCTTCTGTCTAAATTTTCCTCTTTTGTGTGAACAGAACAGATTCATAGGGCCTCTCTGATCTTCCTGCATGTGTAGAAACACTGATGCCAGCAATAAGAGTTCTCTGCAAGGAAGAAGACTAGAACAGATAATATAAGTGCTCTATTGTGCAGACAGGAGAGCAGAATTTAGTTTTAATGATCCCATTACTTTCTGCTAGACTGCTAATAATTGCTGCACTGAATAAACCAGTAGATGCTGCATTTTGTCAAATAACTGGAATATCTTTCATGAAACTTAATTTTTTTACAGGCACTTTGTAGGGCAATTAGGACAGCTTAGCAAATTCCTTATTTCCCACTGGACATTGTAATTCACAGCAAACTAATTAATATTTTATCTGAAAATGCTACATACTTTCATTGTTGTTTATTATTAATTAAAATTAAAGTCCTGAAACAGTCAATGACAATTACAAATACATGCAAGGCATTAAATATGGCAATTTGAATTTTTAATTATTATCACATTGACATGCTAATTATTTCTGGCAAAAACGCAGGATACTTTACTTAAATACTAATATAACCACACTACCCATTTTAACTACTGAGAGAAATTATGTAGTGCCTTTACAGAACTTTGAACCTTAGAGAGAACAATAGTACAGGGGATTTGCCTTTTGAAAGATCAAAATGTTCATCATGAGTAAATCTTATATTTGAGTAGTGGAAGACAGTAATGCACTTACACTGTAACAGTGAAAATAACAGAAGACGAGTTTTAAAAGCTTTTCAGGAAGCAATCCAACTATGTGTTTAAATATTAAAAAAGGCACCATTGCATAAAATAGAACAAACAAGATAGGCATCCAAATGTATCCCTTGTGGAAACTAATTTTTACAACAAGATGTGTGCTAGAACTCTCTTAACATCAGTTGCCACATGTAGCTGTCTCAAAACCATAATAAATATACTGGAAAGACCAAAGGTTTTTTTATTAAGACACCAAACTGAACATCACTGCATTTTTTCCCCATTGCTTTAGCAACACAAGCTAAAGTCTAATTAATGTTTTGGACTTCAGGATCATGAAAGAAGCAAATTAAAATGTGAAGCATTCTATAGTCTGATTGTTCCTGAGATTAACTTCTTTCCTCACAGAATATAGCTGCTTGGGAAAAAAAAAAATTAGGCAGTTTGTTCTGACACAAATAAAATAAATGCAAGAAAATACCGTTCTTTTCTCTTCCTCATGAGCATGAGAGTCATTGCATCCTATGAGAGGTATAACCTAAATAAGAAAGACAACAGAAAAATTCTGCAGTTACTTAGTTGTGACTTCACAATTCTGCATGTATAGTTTAACACATGTTGGAGCCTGGGGCATAGGTTTGGCTGTTTTTACTGGACGGCAGCACAAGGTCAATCTAATTTATGACCATTTCTCAGGACCCTTTACAGCTTTTCTAGCCGAATTGTGCATGGTACCATTACTTGGGACTGCTAGTAATCGTGTTTTAAAACATACTTTTCACAAACAAGTTTTATAATCAGTTCTATCAAAGTATATTAGAAATTTTTTGTAAATGCTCTCTAGCATTCAGCTTTATGTCCTGGCAAAGATGCCAAAGAATTTTCAAAGTTGTACCTATTTTGTTTTTTATGTTTGTGATAATTTATTATTTTTCTCTATGTTGTTGAAAACAGATTAAAATTCTCATGTGTTCACATGTACATGAATAGACCCTCAGGTTTTATAATGATGGCTTTTAAACTATGAAATTATTAAAATAATTATTTTGATGATTAAAATTATTACATTGGCAGTTTCTGTATTCTTTACAGGAAACATTTTCTCTGTGAACTCCATTGTTTTATTGGATTGCAAAACCTTGGACATATAATCTTCTGGAGAATGTCAATAATGTAAAATTTATGCTCTGTGCTTTGTGCAAATTCTGCTGTTGGAGCAGTCAATGGGGAGAAAATTTTATGGTGTATAAGCTTGCTGATAGTGGATTAAATACTGAAATACATTGCAATAGAGTCTAGCTTGATTTATTGGGCTTTACTATTTTCAGAGCAAATCCTATTCCTTGGCTGAGCTCAAACAGAAACGGATATAAAAATGCACCAACTGCAGATTGTCTTGATAAATGTCCTTAGCACTTGCAACGTTCTGCTTTGGCTGAACTGAAAAAGGAGAGGGACCATGATGTTAAGAATTTCTATGAACAGTTTTTTTACACAGTCTTATGGTTATTCCTACCAATATGAGCTGTTTGGTAAGGATGGGATAGACGGATGTACACCCAAAGGGAAGGAGGGTGGGTGGGAGGAAGGCAGGGAGGAAAATAGGGACAGAAGGAGGGATGGAAAAAATGAAATTCAGACTGTCTGCTAGATAAAATTTTAGTATTTACTCAAATTACAGATAAGTAAGGTCTTGTTCAAATAATAATAATCAGATTGTGTGTAAGTCTTTATTTATGTTGAACTGTATTTTGCAGAAAACAATTTCTTTCTTTCATTCTTTGAGAACTGAAACTTGTCTCAGGAACTTCAGAAAGGAAAACTACTTCCCATAAGATTTTGTGTAAGACATAGAATCAAACCAAATGTTCCCAGTATAAAAAGAGAAATGGAACAATAATGCAGAATAACAAAAATAATTTTCAAACCTTAAAGATGGGTAATTAATTCCAATCTTAAAAGCATTTTTGCACGTAAGAGGCATTTTCCAGGAATGAAAAATACACTTTTGATTACAAGTTTTCAGAAAATGCTGAATCAATCTTTGTAGATAAAAAAATACTGAAACTCAAGAAGATGCAAGCATGAAAACTAGAATTAGATTTAGGCAACATGGTGCTTTTGTCTGAAGTACACAGAGAAGATTAATTTTGATAGTATATATGTCAATGGTTTTTCTAGAGAGCATTTATTCCATGTGCCAACCTTCAGTCAGAAATAGAACATTTTCAAATAAAATGTTGAGTATAATAATACTTCATCTATTTTTGCCCTGTATGAAGAAAGTAAATTTTAAGCCATTTCTGTTTAGAGAACTCTTTTGGTATAAAACCTAAAATGTCATAGCTCTTGCTTTCATCACCGCAGTCAGACTTCTGGCTTGTTCAGCAAGTATTCTCCTCTAACACTGCAGAGGTCTTCAGATCATAATAATGCCTGGGATATTTCCAGTTCTTGGCCTGTACCTTTCTTCTTGAACATAAAAATATAAGGTCAAAAGTACTGGGTTAGATCAACATCTTACCTCTGATAGCAGCCAAACGTCAATCTCTCATGAAGGGCATAAGGGAAGGGAAAACACATATTTCCCTCTAATAGTCTTCATCCTTCAAAAAATTGTAATTTGTCTAATTAAGTGCCTGTGTAACCCAAAACTACTTTCTTTTTCATAAGCTAACACAGCATTCATTTGAATTATGTAAACTTCTGTGAAAAAGTTCCCCAGTCTAACTACATGTTGTGTGTGCACAGGAAGAAAAACAGTGGTTTTTGTCTCATTTTATGCCTTCTTCTGATGTTTCCTGACTATTGTGTTTAAACACAGAGAACAATTCCTGTGAGCAAACAATTCTTGTCCACCTTGTTCTACATATTCTACTGATATGGCCATGAATTGTTTTTTGTGCTAAGCCATCTTCAAAAGAGCAAGAGTGTTCATCTCTTGTGGTTTGGTAATATTCAGAATATGTTAAGGCTATGACCTCAAAAATATGTTCAATGTTGAAGTCCTGTTTGAACTGATAAGCCTTACATATGCAAACACAGTGTAGAACATTAAATGTTGTCTACAGATTCATCACAGGGTGGATTATGGGGGTAAAAAAATCTTTGTGGCTCACAGACCCTCTGGCAGACAAGTTCAAGGAAATCCCACCAATACTGGGAATAAAATTCCATAACTCTTTACGTGATAGCATTTTTAAAGTTGCACAGGTTATTTTATGTTTTACAGACTCTATGCCTGCATTGTGTGATGTGCATTTCCAATGGAGAAAGAGAAAACAAAGACATTCAATAATGCAGGTGCAATTTTTGCTGGGACATCTCTTTAAGAACAGATTTAATCTAATGGCAGTTGTTAAGAACTGATTTAATCTAGTGACAAGGAAATGTCAATGACATCAATTTAGGAGAATACTGCCATGTTTTATTTTGATTGCAACTAGTTTTAGTTTGTGCTAATCTATGAAATGGCATATAACTGGGGTAGGTAGGTAGGGAGGTAATATTATAAAATCTAGTATTTTAGAAAATAAGTTGTCAAATAATTATTTCAAAGATTTTTGGTTTTTTAACTTATAGTGTTGTGCAGGAAGGGGATTCAAACATTTTTTAAAAAAATTAATATTTTTTTAAACAAGAATTTTCTAAGACATACTATCTGCCTTTAATTCTCTGGTATTTTTATTATCACTATTTTGCTAAAAGCAAGTACTTTTGGAATGTCAAACTATAACAGTAGAATGATTTTAAAATATTATGTCGTGTGTAGTGGGCAGACTCTGCCTGGATGCTCAGCACCCACCAAAGCCACTCACTCACTCACTCACTCATCTCTACAAACCTACAGGGGAGAGAAAATGTAACAAAGGGTTCATGGGTTGAGATAAGGGCAGAGAGACAGAGAGAGATCACTCAACAAATACCATCATGGGCAAAGTAGATTTAAATTGGGGATATTAATTAAATTAATCACTAACAAAATAGAGCAGGATAATGAGAAGCAAATTAAGTCTTAAAAACACCTTCCCCTTCTCCCCTTCCTCCTTCTACCTCCTCTCTCCCAGCAGCACAGAGACAGAGAATGGGGATTCTGGTCAGTACATCACACATTGTTCCTTCTGCTCCCCAGGGAGAAGAGTCATTTCCCTGCTCCAGCATGGGATCCCTTCCCAGGGAGGGAAGACAGGAGACATCCTCCACAAACCCATTCAATGCAAGTCCATCCCACAGCCAGCAGTTGTCCATGAACTGCTCAAACATGCATCACTCTTTCATGAGGTACAGTCCTTCAAGAACAGCCTGCTCCAGCATGGGTCCCTCACAGGGTTACAAATCCTACCAGGAAACCTGCTCCAGCAGGGGGTCCTCTCTGCACAGATCTGCAGGTCCCTGCCAGGAACCTGGTCCAGCATGGGCTTTCCATGGGTTCACAGCCTTCTTTCAGGAACCTACCTGCTCTGGCATGGCAATTTTGGGGAGACCATATCCTCAACTGATAAGGCAGACAGTATAGGAACTTAAGGATTGTTTTGCAGCTTCATCTGTCCCTATGTGGTAGAAGCACTGAACCCCAGATCTCAAGGGAGAAGTCTATACAGCAGTAAGGTCAGGGTTTTGATGATCTGTTATGTTTTTTTCAAATTTCTGTATAATCAGTCCTCATTTCTTTACCACTTTGGAAATCTTAAGTGAGTAATCCTTATACAGATTATTTATGTGGACATAAATGGAATAATAATTTCTGCCCAATGAAGCCTTTAGAGATAAAATTAATCTCAGCTATCTTGTTACCTGTGTAAAGCTAAATTACGGATGTTCTCCTTTAAACTGTATAATCAAAATGTATACTCAAACTGTACATTCTAAAGTTCCATTATTTGCATGAATTAGGAATTCAGATGAAATTGACCAGATGAAATGCAATAAAACAGACTGTGGATATTAAGTTTGTATGAGAAGAATTCACATCCTAGGAGCCGCTAAACTGCTATGAATGGGTATTAGGTGAGGTATCCTACATTTAACCTTACATAAGCTCAACTGTACTGATCTAAATCCTTGCCTCAGGCTGAACATAACACAGCCTCAACCAACACCCCAAAACCACCATGTCACTTTGAATATGTCAGACATAAGACTGATATGTCTGACCCTTCCCTTTCTTTTCCTTTCCCTGTCTACACCTGGATCTCATACAATTATGATATGCTGCACCATGTCCCCCTGGTTTGTGGCAGGCTGTGTTAGATGCAGTAGTTTGGGACCATCTATTTTCTGCAAATAGACTGTGCCTGGAGATACTACGATAGAAAATACCGTGCTACTGGTTTCTGGCATCTCTCACAATTAGGGATCTTACAATCAAAGAAGACCCTGTTCTTTCCTGAGATCTTTTTTACCAATGAGCTGAGTACCCACTATCTCACCAGTCAAACCCTAGAACCCTTGAAAAAGTGTGCGTTCTAAGAACTACATTTTTATTCTAATTCCCTGTTTTAAATGGGTATTCAAAGCATGCATATGCTAAGCAGCCCAAATGTTTTCTTTATAGAATACTGTTGAGGTCTTTACATTCTCTGAATACTTATTGATTCTGTGCCAGTCTTTCATTCCTCAGTAGCAGATAACTTCAATGAGATTTTTGAAACCCAAAATAATCAAATGCAGTATATTTCCTTGAAAATTCACCATAAAATGCTGCATTTTATTTTTGTCAGTATTGCAGGGAGCTTCTCACATGCCTTACTTTTTCTGGAATTTAAATATTCTTGAACATAATGTGGAACTCTTCAGAAAATTATCCAGCTATAATGTTCTATAAATGTTATGCATAATATTGTGCTGGATTAAGATTTCCTATTCAAATGAATAAGATTTGTGCTTTATAATTAATTTTGATAGAAATAGAAGTACCAGTGGTAGGCATTTGAAGATTCAGAAATCAATAAACCATTATATTTGGTTGGAGGAGTATATGTTTCAGACATACTGTGAGTGCCTGCGGAACTGCTGTTGTGATGTAGAACTGAACATTCCTACCATTGCCTTCAGTAAGGATTAGTGGATTAGTTCATCACCGTATTAAAATTTGAAATGAAATAATTGACAATTATCATGTAATCTATGAAATCACGTTTTATATAATGATCCAAAATGAGAGAAAATCACTTTTGCATTTTTTTTCTATAAAAAGATTCTGATCTTAAATTACAAAAATTGCAACAAAAAAGCTTTCCTCTCCCCTTTCCAAGTTCTGTAGGAAAAGCAGAAGATAACAAAAAATTGTGTCTAATATAAGTTTATAATAATATAAAAAACTTTAATGAAACGTATATAAACAAAAACATGTATCCGGAAAACATTGCTTTGTTTTAGCTTAGGAAAGATGGTGTGTAGATGGCACAAGGAAGAGGAGAAAAGCAGAGATTTCCTAGTAAGTCTCTAAGCAAAAAAAATTGTGAAGCTCTCATTTGTCATGCACTATCAGTTAGAAACAGAAGCAAAGCAAAGCTTTGCTCTTGCATAAATGTTAAGCAAGAATGATCACTGAAGAGTAGGTACCTACTAGGAGAAGCAAACTTTTTGAGAGCTCCCAGCAGAGAGTTTAAATGCCGAAGAAGAAAACAAAAAGAAAATGAGGGTAGTTTGTTTTTGTTTTTTGAAAAAAAAATGATTGGCCTTATAAAGAATCCAAGAAGGTCTATAATGCATCTGACATCATGGCCACTGAAAAAAACCAGGGGGAGGTTTATGTGGTTTTGGGTTTTTTTTCCCCCTAAAATAAAACGCTCTAAAATGAACAGGTATCAAATAATGAAATACAGTAAGTTGTGCTGTGTTGGGGACTTGAACAGGTGAATGGCACATTGTGCTCTTGCTTCATTGCTTGCAAATCTAAGCAACCTTTATTTTGTGAGTTTGCGTAAGTGGCAATAAGAACGTCTGTGAAAGGTGATGCAAAAATTGTACTAATATTAATTAATTGCTAAATCACAAAAATGTGTCTAGGATTGCTGGAGTCTGTGAATTAATGAGTAACCCCTCAGGATCAAATGTAGTAGATATAAAGTCCTACTGGTTCATTTAATGATATAACTATTCTGTCAAACCAAACTAAAAGTCTAGCAGCTCCTTTAAAGAGCTCCAATTCACTTTGTAATACAAAAAGAACATTTTGCACCATGCTGGCATTTAAATGTCCAGACATGAAGGAAGGTCTGAAATATTTTTTTTAAAAAAGGGCAAATTTAATTTGGTACATTAATCCCTGAAGACTTGACAGTCTTAGACAAAGGGTCCTTAAACATTTTTAGAGAGAAACCAGAGTTATGGTCTGGCTGTAATTCTTCCCACTTCCCAGTTTCTTTGATTATACTTCTCGAATGTCAGTCTTTTTGCCTTTATCTCTTCTCAGGTTGAATCATACAGTTCTCCCAATGTTAGACTGAACTCTTAACAACAGTGCCCTGTATATCAGCTGTACTAACATGCCAAATCCTGAGGGCTTTACTGCCTGAGGGATTTGACTTCTTGGAACTATGGACAATGATGGATATGCCCAAGTACTTTTCTCAATGCAGAACATTTTTTACTTTTAAAAAGGCAAAAAAGCAACTTCTATGAAAATATTTTAAAGTTTTTAAAGTCTATACATTTCTCACCTAGGCCATTCTGTCCTTCATAATGAATTATATAAAGTTAGCATTCTGATGACAAACTCCATAAAAGAAAACCAAGTACTGTCACCCACTAAATCCGATATTTTTCCCCATTTATTAGTAAAAACTACAGGCTCTGCATTACAGAATCCCAAGAAATGTCTGGGCTTTCACAGTTTAGCTGGGAACCTCAGAGAGCTGAGCATACTGTGACCATTGAGTACATAAATACAAGCCCACATGTACCTAAGATTCAGGGACAGGGACCTTCCCTGCCCCTGCATTCTCCCCCTGGATTGAGCAAACCAAGATGCTAAGGACTCAGTGACAATTACCAGCTCGCTGCTTACATGAGACTGTCTCCATTAAATTTAGCACTCAAAGTGACATAGGAAGGAGAACCATAACACAAAAGAATTTGAGTTGATACTTAAAAGACTTTCTATATAACAATTTTGGCTCTGATACTAATGAGCCTTTTGTCCATTAATCTGTATGGTAAGTGTCAGTACTGCTGTAACAGGTAAAATGCCAAGTGTAGAATTCTGATGAGACTGATTTGTTTAGATTTTACTTTATCCTTTTGTGCCATTTTGTACAATTTTATGACCTATTCTCATTGCATAGCTGACTTCCTAACTCCTTGCTGGACTAAGCCTCAGACTTTATCACCATAGTCTAACTTGGCTTTGTAATAAATTCTAATTCTGACCGTCATCTACAGACATTACCTCTCCATTTTCAGCCTGGGCATATGAGCTACTGCAGAATTCGCAGTCACACGAGCCAACAGGTAGAACAAGAGAGCTGAGTGGCCAGCGAATTTGAAGGTTTAAATGCAGACTACCAGAGGAGAGGAAGGTCTAGATCCACCTATGGGAAAGAATGAGTGACTGGAGCCAACTATAGGGGAGTATGAGTGTATTTCACATCTGCATGTAACCATTAGTGAACTTCAACCTAAGTTTGCTGATGAGAAGTTCAGCACCTGGAAAATAATCCGGTTCCAGGCATTGATATTGGATGAAGTAAAAGTCCACTCTAATTTTTTTTTTCTAAAAGAAGAAAACATCTCCTTGGCAAAGTTAAACCAAGACCTCTAGAATCATTATTATAATGGATTGTAGTTTTAGGAAAAAAATTACTTCTGGGATTCTTATAAGACTCAGTCTCTGGATACAAAATACTAGAAATGTACTTTGATCAGATAAAAGCTGCTTAAGGATTCAAAGGCCTATTAACTCAGATGTAAATATTCAAGTTAATAAGCTCCTTTCTCCCTTTTATACACTGTGCACAATAAACACTTTCATTTTAATTAACAGCATTTACTGAATTGGAAACCATGTGCATTAAAGAGTATATTGTACTGTAGGTGACACTAATTTTATTCTTAAAATCAAGAACAAGATAAACCTGCAACCACTCATACGCTCATCAATAATTTTCAAGCTATATCTACTCTGTACTTCTGACAACACAGTCTCATTTTAATAAAATCTTGAGCACTAGATTTAGGATATAGAATTAGGTACATCATGATAGCTCAGTGATTTTAAACCATTTCATGTGGTTTGGTCTGCCTGGGTAGCAATAAGAATTTATCTCTTTCTCCAGAGGAAAGTAATGGAATTGTAAAACTCCTTTGCATATTGTATAAATCAGTGATGATTACCTGATGACTTGTTAACAGGTAATACAGGAAATCCTAAAACAAGCATTATGTTTGCTATACTCATAACATTTTCATAATTATCTCCTGTGGACATAAAATAACCACAAAAAAGATGTTTTATTGTTCATGTGCCAAGCTAAGGAAGAATCTGTCTATAATATTGTAAAAGGACTAGTTAAGAAGCCTTAAATTAAAGCCATTAAAAGGTGCTAGATTAGGCAACAAAATATTGACTCATTCCATTCTTAATGAGAGAATTAAATAGTTAATAATGTACTCACTCATCAATAATAGTGAAAATAGGAATAAGTACAATGGAAAAAGTACAGATGGAGAAAAATAGAAAGGAGCAGTAATACATATACAATAAATATTAATATATTATTTTTTATGCAAGTACTGCTTTACCTATTAAAACATTACCTTAAATTTATGGATTTGGAGGTATTACAAAGTTTTCAGTACAAAAATTGAAGCAAACAGATGAGAACAATTTGTTAGAGTCCAACAGGTTAAGGATGCAATTCATCTTTATCTCTTTCAGTCATACACATGCAGCCATTTATTCCAACTCTCCAGTCCGTAGAGAGACTTGAACCTGCAGAAGGTATTTTACCTCTTCTTAAGTTAATTGAATAACAACCTTAGGGTGAAGCAGCCTTTTAAAGACTTAATTCTTCATTCTTCGCTGACTGTGGGAGAAGTCTAGATTCTTTTTGTTAGCCTCTATGCCTAAATATTTACATAGCTTTATTAATAAAGATGAAGTGCAACTGATACTTGAATTGTGGACAATATACCTAAGTAGCTGAAGAGGTAGAGTGACATATTGTGGTTCACCACAAATAAATGCTGGGGATCGTTAAAATATGTGAGCACATCAGAGTACTTACTCATACTTATTAACTGAAGTAATTTAGTATCTTATTGGGATAATTTCTCTTTTGTTAGAAACTGTTGTATTAGAAGCTTTGTACAGCTCAGTTCTTTTAAATCATATTATCATATTAACACTCTTTTGATTACATGAGGCTAAGAGCATAACTTCCTAAAAATATCTGCAACAAGAACAATGAAAATATCTCTGGATTTCCTGGTTTTCTTCTCTTTCTGGCATTTTTTTAAACTACTTTGTTTAAGCTGATTAAATTAAGAAAAGATTAGAATTATAGACAGAAGTAAATATCATATCTAATACGGTCTCTTCCCTATATATTCCAATGAGGAAAATCTATAGCTGAAGATTCTGGTCTTTTATTCCACAGACACTTCACATAAGTACTTACTCCAAAACAGTGAATTAAAGCTATTAATCTATTTTTTAAAATATTTTCTTCAGTAATTTCAAATATGCAAGTAGTCATTTAAGTAATGCACGCAACTTTAAGGAGTTTCACTTTGTTTATGAGCCTTTCCCACAACTCTGTTCCTGTCTCCTTCCTCAAGAACAAAAGATGTCAAAATAAAGAAGAGTAATATTTTTGTGGTATGTGACAGCACAGAAAAGAAAAAATGTAGGATGTTATATATATTTTTTTTTTTTGGAAGTTATTTTACATGTATTTCTTGCATTTACTCATTGAGTGCTTGCTTATTACATATTTTAAAGCAGTCTCCTGTGGAGGAAATTTAATATTTCCAACCAAAATGTACTTCTATAGCATTTATAATTTCCTGCCTTATTTTATTACTTGAGCCATAGTAGTGTATCAGTTATAAATGTATACTTATGTATATACACGTATGTCTGTATACACAAAGACATATTTTAAGACATTTTCTTATGCTTCTGTTGCATACCAAAAGATTTCATTTTTTGTAGATGTTTATTGAGAAAATCCTTAATATTTGAGCTTATTTATACTTCACTGAATGCCAAATTTTTCATTTGGTGCTTATGTCTTTTAGTCCTCCAAGTTCCTTGGCAAGTATTACCTTCATAATCAAATATAATTTTAGAGGATAAATTACTCAACATCTATAACAAATAAATAAAGTCACAGTGTAACAAAACTTGACCAGAGCTTACTTTTCACCACAAAGAAGTCTGCATGTGTTTGATTGTGGCATTTAAACCCTTCCCATCAGCCACCCTCTAGGTTCTCAAGTGATATGCAGAATTAATTTCTTCTATTCATCTTGCATGCTTGACAGGCCCAGTCAACAAAATATTTTTTTTTCTGCTTCCTTCAAACTTAAAACTGCCTGAATAACACGAAGTCAGATTAAAAACAACTAACATATTCTTTATTTGAAAACTACATTTCTGCTAGATCCCTGCATGGCAAATATCTAACCAGGGGGTTAGAATCATGGAATGGCTAAGTAGCCATTATGGTTGTAGTTTATTGAGTATTTGTATAATCATGTCTTCCCCTGGTTCTGTAAAGTACATTGCAAATTATGTTCAGCTGCAAAGAAATTTAGGAATCTCTGACTATAGAAGAAAGGGTGTTACTCCCTTTACAAGAATCTCTTACTGTTAGAGCAGCTGCCTGGGAAACCAGAGGCTTGTAATCAGTATCTGCTCCTGTCTCAGAGACAAAGGTGTAAAGGCATTTAATGTGCCTAACTTTTAATACCTTTCCTATCAATCGTGTAGACACACAGAAGACAGAAGTCATAGCTGGGAGACCTATATTATCTTAATCTCTTAGGTCTAGAGCTCAATTTCTATGACGAGCTAGAGATAGCAGAGTTGTGCACTAAATGCATCCATAGTACTTCCCAGAGTGATTTAAAGAATTTATTAACTGACTCAAGTAGCCCTTGGAAAGTGGGCATGAATCGGCAAAGTTCAAGCTGTATATGACTTTTCTGTCCAGCTCCCAGAAAGAGCTTTAAGATGACAGTAAGTTTGCATATCCCAGAGGGAGTCACAACACAATATATTTCACTGGAAACAGGGTGTCTTTTGTAAATTTGATCTCTGCTTTTACATCTCCCAGGTCATGGTTTTAGTAAAGCAGCCATTACATCTGTTTTTCCCAGTAAGGTAGGGAGTCTTAAATTGAAGCTTTTTAAAAGGTAGGAAAGGACTCATGAAAGACTGCCAAGGAAAGCTAAATGCCATTTGATCAAAGGCACTACCACAAGTTGTGTTAACAGACCACCAAAATACTTAAGATTGATTACTGGGGCTTATCATTTGATGCCCTTCTCAATTTGTTATGGTAGCTTGTCTTTGAGTTAGCGCCATACATTATACTTTATTTTTTTCTTTTTAATCCCTCATAGAACATATAGCGTCTTCATTACAAAATATTTAATTAAGGGAATAATTTCAACATAATGATTTCTATTTATCTCAGTGAATCTGAGCTAGCATTTTTTGAGTACCGTGTAAGAGGAAAGGTCTGCTGAATGTGGGTAACAAACTAGTTATGACAGCTAAAGCATAGCTGCACTCAGTGCAAATTTAAATAGATGCCACTTCAACACAGGAACAATTCATCAAAATTTGCAGCTTGTTATTATTACCAGTATTAATAAGGGAGTTTTCTATACTTCATGATTTCATGGAACCTAAAATATTTGGCTTTTAGTACTCTACAATGTTGTAATAAAACAACATGCAAAATAAATTGCTGCTACTATTTAAAAGTTATTAATAATTGCCTGACTATAAAAATCTGTGCTGAATATTGTATGCAGAAACAAACAAAACAGTATGTTCCAAGTAATGGGATTGTCTGTGACTTTAATACTGTATTTGCACTCTACTCCTATTTTTCATTTGTAGTACTATTCACTTCTGAATTTCTGAAAAAGTATTTCAAGTAACTGTTCAGAAGTTTATTACAAATATGCCCTCTTACAGCAAACTCTTGATTAACACAATACATAAGAAACAGTCTAGAGAAATATGAGTTTTCCTACTTAAAAGAAGTGAGCATTTGAGGAACAAAGTTCCACAGTTTCTGACTAATGAAATTATTTTATATAATATTTTAATGATCTTGGACTCATACACTAAAGGATGAGTGTATCTGTGAAACGTGCTGATAACAAGACAGGGAAACTTTGATTAGGAGTCTCAGAGAAACAAACTCCATAGCTATGAGCACAGAAACGATAGATATTTAATTCGATGATACAAAAGTCAAAGATTTGTAGAGTCATATAATATCTCAAATTGGAAGGGATCGGTGGGGATCATAAAACCCAACTCCCTGCTCCTTGCAGGACAGGAGTACCTACAACAAACCTAAACTCCCAGATCTGTTTCCAGAGGGATTCTTTCCAATCTCTCATCCCTCCATTAGTATGTACAACAAATGTAGGTGTAGCATCATGCTCTTACTCAATTTCATAGATTTGGTTTGAAGGTCTGTAGTCTACCCAGATCTCTCTGAAAGGCCTCTACCCTTGAGGGAGTCCAGTTTCATATTGCTGAAAAAGCTAACATGCAATTCCCGCATCCAGAATATTTACAGAAATATTAAAGAGGACTGGGCTTTTAAATTAAACATTGTGGCGCCCCACTGATGTCTGCCACCATCCCAATGTAAGAGCCAAATGTATTAGCCAATTGCTCATCAAATGTATTATGGATTTGTCTAGCTGTATGTTGAACATTAGTCCTGAAGAGAGTATGAGAGACAGTATCAAAAGCTTGGCTAAAATTAAAAAAAAAGAAAATTAAAAAGAAATCCACATCTTCTGGCTTACCTTGCTCAACTAGTTGAAGGATCTTATTGTAAAAGGGAATTAAGTTGGTTAAGCAGAACCAACGTAATGGTTAACCCTTGTGAATCCGTGCTGGCTATGACCAATGACTGCAGTGTCTCTCAAATGGTTTTCAATAACTCCCAAAATAATCTTTTCCAGAATTTTACCAGAGACTGAAGTGAGACTGACAGGACTGTTAATAATCAGGGTCTTCCTTCTTACTCATCTTGAACACTGTGACAAGCCATACCATGAAGGAGTAATCATAACAGGAATCTCTGAGTTAAGTTAGAGTGCACAGATAGAATTAAAAGAGCTAAAAAAATCCAGGTTCTGGTGGTCAGTTGTAAGGATGACATAAAACAAATTATAAATATCTTTTTAGGACAGGTCAAGATATGTATGTTCAACAGAGTCAAAAACCTTTATTTCCACTGTACAAACACAGTGCCTCATTTCAAAGAGTATTGGTATTAAGTCATGTATAACAGGAAGGCATATTCAAATTAATAATCACAGAAACCAGTAGATATTCTTGAGGATAGCACTGTAATTATGAGAGTAATAGAAAAGTTGGGGGAACAAGCTGACAAGGACATTGTGAAATTCAACAAGGACTAAAGCAAAGCCCCTGACCAGCGATACAAGTTGAGAAATGACAGCTGGGGAGTGGACAAAAGCTGAACATCAGCCAGCAGTATGCCTAGACAGCAAAGATGGCCAGCAGAATCCTGGGGTGTATTCATGGGGACACAATCAGTAGATCAAGGGAAGTGATTACACCCCTTTACTCAGCACTCCTCCTCTAGCTCCTACATCCACTTTGGGGCCCATAATGAAAAAAAAAAAAGACGTCAAAAAATAGGAAAATTCAGCAAATGGTTGGCAAGATGGTGTGGACATTGGATAATGAGTCTGAAACTAAAACCAGAGAGGTTCAGACTGGCTATGGAGAGAAAAGCATTATCCCCTTACAGTGGACCAGGTTGTCCTGAGAAGTTGTGTAGTCTCTATCTAGATCTTTAGAGGTTTTGAAGACCAGGGTGGACAAAGTCTTGAGCATTTTGGTCTGACCTCACAAATGGCCATGCTTGGAGCATGTGGATGGACTCTAAAGTCCTCATGTACCAGTCTGAATTATCCTTTGATCCTAATATAAACAAAAAAGACAGTAATTATTATCCAGACATGCAATCCAATTTTTATAAGAGTGAGTTGTCAAAGAGTTTATTCATTAGACAAAAATCAGTAAAAAGGTAGGGTTTTTGATGGATTTGGAGCGTTTGTTTGTTTGTTTTTAAATTTTAATCAGTTAATGAATGAGTTTGCATAACTTTCTTGACTGAAATACTAAGACACAGTATTATTTCTATATTCATTTCCCTTTTTTAACAGTCAATTATCTGAGTAAATTTTCCACAAGTGTTTGAAAGTATTTTCTATCACAACAACCGTTAATATATTCAGGTGTGAAACCCACCCAAAAGAACCACTCAGGTATGTAAGATTTTGACCACATCTGCCTAACTCTGTCTCAATAGATGAATATTGTATGCTCTGGGAAAACAATCCAAGCACACATAATTCTTGTGCGGGAAACTTACTGAAAACTCAGATAAAGCAAAGAAATTATTTCTTTCTGGCAAAGAAACAAGAGAAGGAGATGTGAACTCTTAAGAGCTTTATGTCCTTATAAGGCATTTAAGGCAGGAGGCCAGAGGGTGATAGTGACCCAAGCAGTGATCACTAATTGACCTTGGATGTAGAGAAGGTCAAACAGTTTGGCTTTGCCTCAACTCATCAAAGAGGCCTATGGCAGCTCATGTAGAGCATCTTGCTTTGAAAGCAGTAAGTGGAAAATTGAAAACAATACAAAGAAAAGTTATTTGAAAGCAATTTTGTTTGTGGCAATAGTTGCTTGAAAGCAATAAAGAGAAAATTGAAACAGAAAAAAAAAATCCAACGGAGGTTAAAAGAAGCATAACTGTAACGCTGTACCAAAGGCTGAGGACCGAGCCCAAGGTAGAATCATTATACTTTAAGCCAGTCTGGCAGCTAGGACTTGGACACCTAGATCAGTTGGACAAGTGAGTAACCTAGTGAGTGTCCTAGTCCTCTGAGTCATGCTGCTAATCACAACTGGATTGGATGGTGTGGGGATGTTTTTTTATCCAGAACTGCATAAGCGTGGAAGTGTGTTAGTGTTGAACAGAACTTGCTATCCATCCCCAACAGTCATCCTGATCACTAAAAAATGTTTAATTTTGTGTCACTGAGTGATTTGGTTGTGATGTTGTTGGATGCTTGAAGATACGGGAATGATTATTAACAGTTCCATTTAGTGGTATGTGCTACTCTGAAAGCAAACAAAAAAATCAACTCCCTCTAGCATTGTGCAGAACCATGAATGTATTAATGCATAATCAAAAATTTGTTTATCATAGGTGAAAAGCAACAAGAAAATGTCCTGAAAGTCCAAAATTGTCAGTCATTTTTTGAAAGCTTCAGTTCATATCAGGAGACAATATGTACTACAATTTTTAGCTTTTCAGAGAAATATTTAATACAGTAGGTACTGCAGAAATTTCACCAAGTGTTTAACATAAAGATTATGCTGTTGTCAAATATTTAAAAAAATTTGCAATGCATATACTTGTACCAGACATAATAGAAGTAAATGTTGATGGAAAATGATATACTGATTTTTATTGATCCTGCTGGATAACTTTTGTCAATTGAATTCAACATGGTTTTGACTAGAAAACATGTTTTTAGAAAACATTTTTAGCTTTTTATAATTGAAATAGGAAACAGTTTGTATTTAGAGAGAAGGTATTGTCCACCTTGTTGATTGTTGTTGGTCTTAGAATGTATGAAATTTTCTTTGCCAGAGTGAGTTTTATGTACCCTTTCTTTAGCAGTAAGAAGTACAAATCAGATATAATCTCCTAAAATCTCATGTATAATATTTTCTGAATTCAAATTGATGTGAACATCACATTTTTATCAAATAACTGCAGAAAATCATCAAACATCACAATTACTCATGGAGTTAGAATTTCTCAAAAAGTGTTTTGTATTCTTTATTAAGCTGATTCTAACTCTGTAGTGGAAGCTCTGTCATTGATTTGTATGGGTGTGAAACCAACCACATGGAGGGAAATGCAGGTAGCTGAAATGCTCTAGTAATGGATAATAGTATAATATATAATAATAGTGGAAAAATTTGAGAACTTAATCCCTGTCTATTCGTCAGAACTCCAGTAAGTTACCTACTGGTGAGTTTTTGTTCATTCTCTGAAATATGCATTCAAAGTTATTTTTAAAAATCTTGATTCACAATTGTCATTTTGTGGCTTGACAAGATATCATAATACCATGAACATAGAAACCAATTCCATTCTCAGCAGTTTAAATTATTTCCTTCTTCTTTCTCTTTTATATGTAAACTAACCATTTGTATGAGCAGAATTAAACACTGGATTATTAATGTTGAATTTAAAATTATGTGGAGAAAAAATACCGTAATTTCTGAATAGGTATTATTATGTATATATTATGATGTATTCTTCTGATTTCTTATTATAAAATCATTAAGCCAGGATTTGGTACACTTCTAAAATTAAAGCTATGAAATTCAGGTAAAAAAGCAGGCATGTAAATACCCTCATGGTCTCTTCAGCACATTATTGAAGTGGAAAATAAAATTATGAAAGAAAATTATGTCAGTGTTTCATTAAAAACCCTGGATATAATCATAGGTTTGAAATTATTGGACTGGAAATAGATTGGAAAAGACCCTTTAAGTCATTGAGTCCAAATGTAGACATCCCACTGACAAATAAACCATGTTTCTAAGTGCCACATCTACACTTCTTTAAATACCTCCTGGCATGGTAACTCAACCACTTTCCTGGGCAGCCGTTCCAGTGCTTTCCAACTTTTGCAGTTGAATTTTTCCCCGATATCCAATGTAAACCTCCCCTGGTGTAACATGAGGCCATTTCCTCTTTTTCTATTGTTTGTTACTCGGCAGAAGAGACCAATCCACACCTTGCTACAATCTTTTCAGGTGGTTGTAGAGAGTGATAAGGTCCCCCCAAGCCTTCTTTTCATTGTGTTAAACAACCCCAGTTAACTCAGCAGCTCCTCATAAAGTTTGTTCTCTAGTATCTCCACCAATTTCATTGCCTTTCTCTGGACGCACCACAGCACCTCAATGTCTTTCCTGCAGTGGAGGGCCCAGAATTGTACTCAGCCCTCACCAGCGCTGAGTACAGGGGGACAGTCACTACCCTGGTCCTCTTGGGCACTCTGTTCCTGCTACATGAGAAGCTCCATTTTGTATATGCTAAACAAGTGACTTTTTTTAAAGTGTTAAATATCATAGTTAATTTTTAATAATTCACTAATAAAACTACCTGATATCTCAGTGAAGAGATACCAGCCGAAAAACCCTTTGATTTACAAATAATCATTCCCATTTATTATTGCAACTTTCTGCAGGAACAGTCAAAGGATGGGGACAGAAAGACATGAAATTGTCCTTAGGAGGACTGGGAAGGAAAAGAAGAAATAAACAAACAAACAAAACCCCCAGTACAATTCCTTTTGTAAGGGGCATTCTACTGCATGTTATTATTCCAGGAGAGAATGTCTGCATATGGAAAGCTATATCTAGACAAAAGCCTGGTATTGGATTTTGGACTTTTTCCAATTAGACCTTGTTGTGAGTTTGTTTGGCTTTTTCCCCAAGTATGTGCGAAACCTAGTAACACACTTGTGATTTAAAGATGGAAATAATAAGAAAGGCTATCCTGCTTAATAGCAAAAATGTAACAAAAGTTCCAAGCAGCAGTACCAGAACGACTGCTCTGTTGTAGTGACCTACAAATCAGTCCCTTCTGGTTTGAATTTATAAGTCTAAACCTACTTATATATATGTATATATGTATATATGTATATATGTATGTATATGTATATGTATATGTGTATATCTACACAGCATCTATATATATACACACGTCATATATAGAGAGCATGTAAATGTATATAAATATAAATGTACAACTATAAGTAATAATTAGTTACAGCTAAGAAATGCAAGGATGTTAAAGGGTTACTTTCATTTAGAATAGAGCATCTGGAGCTATTTCTACACAATATTTATTACCTGGGAATAAAAAATGATGGAAACTATCGAAGAAACAACATTGTAACAGAAAGGGAATGTGAATCTCAGTTAATAGAAGCAAGGTAAAGTGAGAAATGCTTTGGTCAACCTTGATTCTCCTCCTGAGTACAGAAGATATTACCTTGCCCTATGAATGGGCAGGAGGAAAAGGCCAACACTCATTTCTTTCTGCTGCAATTGACTGAAAACTAGGAAAAGGGAAAGGAGAAACTGATTGCCATTTTTTCTTAATAGTCTTTGAAGTGTTTTTTGAAAGCAAGTACTAACTGTACTGCTGTTGTACCTTACCTGGTGAGTAAATGGAATGGTGACTGAATTATAATCCTAAAATGTGACGCATTTGACCAATTGTTAGTTTGCAAATCAGAGTGGAACCCTTCCTTTTCAAAAAGCAATATGGTGCCTACTTGTTTGCTTTTCCTTCTCATCTTCACATCCACTTCAGACATATTCATATTTTTCATAGTATATAGCTCTGGGTTTTGCAAAGGTTTGATGGCAGTGAGAGGATGAAACAGTTAAACAAATGCATAGTTCCTGAAGAGGTGATCTGAGGTTCATTTCATCTAACTTAATGTGCCTCACAAAAACTAGGAATTGGATTAATATTGCTTGCTCATGCTTGAAGCACAAAAAATTGCTCAAAGGCAGATGGAGAGAAAGCAAAAAAATTCTAAAAATAAAAATCCCAGTGGAAATAAGGATTTTTCACAGTCCAATTTGGCTTCTTCTAAGATACAAGTCTCAAGACACTGAAGCGAGTAACTCACATGAAGGAAATTTAAATGTTCTGTAGTATTAAATTTTCTAGACAAAAAATTCCAAACACAGAAATATGGAATCAAAATTGTATAATTATAAAATTTGTCTTCATTTGCAACTAATGAATCCTTGAAAATTTAAAATAGAATAGAGGCATAGAAAATGGCCATATAATACCAATTACCTACATTCCAGTTGGCTATTTTTCATAATTTTATGATTTAACATGTCTATGAGAACACAATATCTATAATTTTCAGAGCGGTGGAACACACTCATGTTTGTGACATTTTTCAGTTTAGCAAGCAATACCCTGTGGACACCTGAAGTGAATAAAATTCTGTTATCTGTAATTTTTTGTCTTCCATCTGGTGAAAAAATGAATCCCTAGCTACTGGAATCACACTACCTGTAATGCTTATTCTTCTGTCCCCATTAAACCAGGAGATCACAGTAACTATGAGTATACTGAGCAACACATAAATGCACTTGCTATACATTTTGCTGAAGTTAAATAGCATAAAATAGTGTGTACTAAGTGTATTAGTATACACTATTAGTGTATAGTAGTAGTGCTAGCATAAAATAGTGTATAATATTAGAGAAATAGCATAAAATCGTATGTACTAAAATTATTTATCATTGAATTTTTAAATGCTATCCTGCATTAGTTTTCTGGCATTTTTTATTCTGTCCTTGTAGTCTAAGGAAGCAAATAATCTAGTTTGGACACTTAACATTAGGTGTCCAAAGGTTGAGTATTTAAATCTGAAATAGTCACCTCAGATGGCCTTAAAACAAAAGCAGTTCCAAAGGGTAATTTACCTAACTTTGATTTCCTATTTTCCTATGACAATATCTTCCAAGTAATTGTTAAGCAACTAAAACACAACTTTTGAAGTAATATTTTATTTCTAAATATCTTAAGATTGATTAACCTACACCTTTTGATACTAGCAGTAAGATGTCAGCAGTTTTTCTGAAAGGCATGTAAATTGTGAAGTAAAGTATCTGTTCTCAAATCTAAAATAAAACATATTTGTACACCTGTGCTCAGAGCTTTGCCTTATTTTGTATTTTTTTAATATTTATGATTTGTGTATAGTGAGAAAGACATACATGTATATAGCGAGAAAAACATACTTATCCTCAGTCATTGTTGGAAACCACAATCTGCATATTCTGAAATTTCACCAGATGCTTTCAAGGGGGAATAAGCACAGAACATACTGAGCACAACCAATTTGAGGTGCAGTAGTATAATATTGTCAGTCTAAACAGGTAAACAGCAGGTGAGCCAGTGTCATAGCTTTTTCCTTTTTTAGCATTTTCCCTGTTCCTATCAAATAGTTACCATTGTGTTCAGGAATGAGGTAATAGAGGAATTTCTCCCTTTTACTTACTTATGACACAAAGTCAAGGTATTTTGCATAGACAAAAAGATCATATAGGATGAGCATGAATCATTAATAAAGGAAAAAAATATTTAAGAAAAATGGAAAAGGCATTAAAGTCTAATATTTGAGACAACTGATAAGATATAACAGTTATGTTACACTTTAATTGGGGCAAAACAAGGCAAAGGAAAACAACATAAATCACAACATTCTAAACTTTGATTGCCTAGAGAGAAGAATCTCTTAGGAATAACCATATTTGAACAGCTAAATATCACTATGGAGATTAATTTGTACATTTTCTATTTTTTATCACCAAGGGGGAATTATTTGGGTCAGTATAACTTATAAGAAAGATCTGGATGTTTAAATCAGAAAGATTAAAATGAATTTTCCTTCTTCAACATCCTAAAACCTATGAGTTAATAATATCCAGGGGCAGCTCTTCCCTTGGGAATAGTGATATCTGTTCCCAGCAGAATTTAATATCCTTTGATTTAAGCAATACAACCCCCAGCATCTTTTTTTGTGACTTGTTTTCCTCTTGCACTAAGTATGAACAGCATGTGTGGCATCAGCAAGCCCAGCTCCAAAACATCTAGAATGGGAAATGTTTAGCTGCTTTGTCAACTCAGGGAAAATAAGTAGCTGCCTTTTATACCTCAGGAGGAACAGCAAGTACAATTTGGGTATGTAAATTTCTTAACCATAACCGTCTGTTTGACAACCTCAACAAAGTTTTTAATTCCGACTGAGATTGCAGGTATTTAAAAAACGGCATGTTTGTAAAGTCAGCAGAACTTGCACTGTACATGTGGTTATTACCTTGCTAGCATGAGGGTGAATTAAGAAAATACTGACGCATAATTTTTTTCTGGAAAGTATGAGTATAGAAGACAGAAAAAAGGTTAATTCAAATAATATTTGATTAGTAATTCCAGAAAAACTCCATCACTGATCACATTCTAAAATCAGGGTGAAAAAAAAAAACCCAATATTAAATTTCTCACTCTGCTTTCGTAATTCCAGATTTTGGAACACTGAAGATAATTTGAAGATAATTTTCTGTAAAGGAGTGCTAAAATTATAAATACTTTAAACATTTTTTTTAATAAGATAAGTAACTATTTTTATCAATGACAAAATCTTTTTTGAGGGTATAATGGACTAATTTCTTCACCACTCTAGTGAATAAGAACTTAAAGCTGACTTTCAAAATTTGTCTTCTTAAGCTTTCAACTCAATGAAGTCTAATTCCACCTGTCATTGGCTGGTTTTGTTCTTTAATACTGTGCACAGGTCTACTGAACTTGTACCCCAGTTTTACTTTTTCCTCTTTGGATTCTCTGATTTTTAAGAACACATGCCCTCATTCTGAAGCTTTTCATTTGATCAGTCATTTTATGTGCACTCATGCACTTTTTCTTCTCATTTTTAACTTCTTTCTTATTTTTACAAAGGATGTAACCACGGAGCCTTGCTTTGGTCAAGTTTGCTAATGGGTACTACAGGTGATGGCAGGCAGATTGCATGCAGGGTGATGGCATCAGCCTTATCTCGTCAGGAAAATGGGATGAGTTATTTTCATCCTCTATAGAATATCTCTCAGTAGATAGAAGACTGTTTAAACTCCAATTAGATGAAAATTTGCGTGCACTCTGATTTGCCGTATTTTGGTTTTGTAATAATCCAAGTTAAAAAAAAAAAAAGNCTTCATGTTCTTTAGTCAGATTTCAGAAACATGGCAAATTACAATGCAGAATCTATCTGAGCATCCATCTTAAGAGACTTCAGCTGAAATTCTCTGACAACTGAATTCCTTTTATTTGTCTACCTTTCTAAGTCTTGAATTGTTACTTATGACAGTATGGATAACAGAGATTTCATTTTAGGAATTGTCTTCCAGTTGAAAAACTACGATAGACTTTAAATTCTATCAGCAATGAATTTGCGAGCCATACCAAATCAGTCTGTTTTCTGAAAACTGGTGGCAAAACCTCTTACTTATAATTTCACATGAAAAATGCATGTGGAAAATACAGTAATAAAAAGCAACAGAAATATTGTGAAAAAAAATGAACAAGGTTTTTTTTTTCTTTGAAATCCCTCCCATATGTTAATAGCACAGAATGCTGGAAACTATATGTACCATGAGAGAAGGCATTTCTTTCCAATTAAATTTGCATACTATTATGGACAGCATGACAGATGTCTGTTCAACAATTTTTCTTTCAAATTTCATGTGGGTGAAAGCAAAAATTTGCCGAACTTTCAGATGGTTTTTCTTAAGTTGCCCTTTTGTTGTCTTAAAGTAAGATTGGGTTTTGATACTGAGGGCAGCACAGCCCACAGGGTAGTTTTTCCAGGTCGAGGTTTTTAAATCTTGTTTAAGATATATTTTTAAAATGCCAGCAAAGAGAAGACAAATACTTACTATTTTCTAAGCCTATGTCTAGTGGTCTTCCTACATACAGTGCTGTAAAAAACCATGCAATTTTCTTACTCACTTTAGCGAAGAGGCTGCTGAACGGTGCTTATCTTAGTTTAAATGGTCAGTTTAATATTTGCTTTTCTTCAGTTTGGAAGCACAACAGAGAGATGTAAAGAAACCCTTTCATTTCCTCAGCAGGGAAACATCCTTTTTTTTCTTGAGGCATGCTGTAGTCCTGTGTAAATTCATGTGAGGGATGGGTACTGCTTTTAGAACATTGCATTCTGTAGTGATGGAGGAGTGTGATGGATCAAATAACAAGTGAAGAACCTTCATAATTCTCATTGTCCAACTGAGGACTGGGGCTTATATCTGTCTCTTCTAAGTGTAATACATCAGACACTTTGCTTTGGGAAAGCACCATAGACTGTTTTATCTCTNAATAAGTAGAAATTTCAGATGGCTCTCATTTTGGGTTCTCATACATATTCTAGTTAATTCTGCTACTGTCCCTTAAAGTTAGCTCATGTGCACATATATATATATATGTATATGTATATATATATATATAAATTATATCTTCATGTTCTTTAGTCAGATTTCAGAAACATGGCAAATTACAATGCAGAATCTATCTGAGCATCCATCTTAAGAGACTTCAGCTGAAATTCTCTGACAACTGAATTCCTTTTATTTGTCTACCTTTCTAAGTCTTGAATTGTTACTTATGACAGTATGGATAACAGAGATTTCATTTTAGGAATTGTCTTCCAGTTGAAAAACTACGATAGACTTTAAATTCTATCAGCAATGAATTTGCGAGCCATACCAAATCAGTCTGTTTTCTGAAAACTGGTGGCAAAACCTCTTACTTATAATTTCACATGAAAAATGCATGTGGAAAATACAGTAATAAAAAGCAACAGAAATATTGTGAAAAAAAATGAACAAGGTTTTTTTTTTCTTTGAAATCCCTCCCATATGTTAATAGCACAGAATGCTGGAAACTATATGTACCATGAGAGAAGGCATTTCTTTCCAATTAAATTTGCATACTATTATGGACAGCATGACAGATGTCTGTTCAACAATTTTTCTTTCAAATTTCATGTGGGTGAAAGCAAAAATTTGCCGAACTTTCAGATGGTTTTTCTTAAGTTGCCCTTTTGTTGTCTTAAAGTAAGATTGGGTTTTGATACTGAGGGCAGCACAGCCCACAGGGTAGTTTTTCCAGGTCGAGGTTTTTAAATCTTGTTTAAGATATATTTTTAAAATGCCAGCAAAGAGAAGACAAATACTTACTATTTTCTAAGCCTATGTCTAGTGGTCTTCCTACATACAGTGCTGTAAAAAACCATGCAATTTTCTTACTCACTTTAGCGAAGAGGCTGCTGAACGGTGCTTATCTTAGTTTAAATGGTCAGTTTAATATTTGCTTTTCTTCAGTTTGGAAGCACAACAGAGAGATGTAAAGAAACCCTTTCATTTCCTCAGCAGGGAAACATCCTTTTTTTTCTTGAGGCATGCTGTAGTCCTGTGTAAATTCATGTGAGGGATGGGTACTGCTTTTAGAACATTGCATTCTGTAGTGATGGAGGAGTGTGATGGATCAAATAACAAGTGAAGAACCTTCATAATTCTCATTGTCCAACTGAGGACTGGGGCTTATATCTGTCTCTTCTAAGTGTAATACATCAGACACTTTGCTTTGGGAAAGCACCATAGACTGTTTTATCTCTAAGATCTTGTTCACAAAATGAAGCTGATTCCACAATCAAAGATTAAATTATGTTAGCCATGCTGTCATTGATATATGAATATATGTTTTAAATGAATAAAACACGAGAGCAGAATAGAAGTAATCTGCATGAGCTTTAAAGTGCTCTTTAAAGTGCTTTTTCAGCTGTATTTCTATTTTTATTTGATAAATATATGGCTATGTATATTTATGGACCTTTTTGAGTAATGTTTTTAAAAGTATTTGCAAATCTTACATTCAAAAATCAGTTACATTTGTACATTTCTGAATGCACCTGAATTATGCTGAATGGATGATGGGATGATTCCACTCTGCAGAGGTACCAAGTACCAGTGCTTCTTACTCTTGGATATTTGAGGGTGAGAAGGTCTTATCGCAAAATGCTTGAGTAACTTTCAGAACTCTTAAACTCCTCCAGCAGTATAAAATTTATAATTGCATAGTGTTTTCCTGAAAAGATGCTGAGTTTACTTCATTTGTATTGTCAATATCTTAAATCAAGGATCTTCTCTGAAGTCATGCATCCCATGACTTCTTTTCTATTGCCTTTTTCTTCTCGAGCTATGCAGTAAATAAAAATTTCCTCTTCTCCAGAGACCCTACACATATACATGTCTTTGGCTCCTGTGCTGTCTTTTGAAATTCACCTACTTTTTAAATATATTTTGGATAAAGCCCACAATAAACAAATAAACAAACACCCCAGTAAGTATTAAGTTGAAAGAATTTATTATACTATAGTATATTTTTTTATTTCTCTCAGAAGGTTTGGAAAATATTGGTGAGACTTGCAATTACTGCCATAAGAAACACAACAAAACAATATATAAATAATTGAAACTGAGATTATTAAGCAGGATTATCAGTATCTGTTTCTGTCCCTTTAGTAATTGTTCTACATATAGGAGTAAATCTGGTTTTGGTGTTGTGGGGTTTTTTCCTGCCCCCTATAAAAATATCTCTCTTCACTATATATTGAGTGTTAAGATTCTGTAACTCCTAATTATATGAACTACAAAAACAACATTAAGAAAAATCAACTGTCTATTTTGGGATTTGGAGAAAGTGTTCATTCATGAAATAGGACTGTAAAATACAAGTTAATCTGCTTACTTATGGGAATTACTGGCACAGTATCACATTCTCTCCTGGTTGCCTCTGAGGAAAGTTGCACATCCAATTTTATTGTTATTTTATTTTCTTCCTGGAATGTGTTTTGGCAGTGCCATTCAGTATGAAAACAGAAGTCCCCTATTTATTAATTTCTTCTTCCACTCCTGGACTATTCAGAATACAAATTATGCAAAATAACACCATGAGTGGCAATTAATAAGAAATTGTCTGCTTGGAGGAAACAAAAACATCTACATGCACATTGTTTTGTTTGCAGTTTTCCTATTTCCATGGGGAAATTAAAACAGCTAAATCACAGCACATAAGGATAAATTAATCTATGGAGTATGTTCATAGTATTGCTTTTCACATCCTTTTAAGTGATGTGAAAAGTGGTACAAGTGGCCATTTGAAGGCAACATGGGAACAATTTTGCCTAAATGATATGTGTTCCTTAAAATATTTGTGTCACACAGTCCTGTTTTGACAAGATGTAATTCAATCCCCATGTTTATGAAACAGTCCTTACAGAAGGAAACAAGAAGGTTTACTTTTGCAGGGGTTCACTTTTTGGTGATTGATTTATCTTATTTAAAAGAGAAAAAAAATTGTGTACAAAGTCTGAAGGCTGAGATTGTAGTTAAGCTTGTGTGTCAAAGAGATGCAGAAAAACCGAAAGTGCTTAAAATGTTTTGCGTTTAGTTATAGAGGTAATAATGTTATCTTTTAAAATACCTGTCTTTTAAAGCAGTACTTCTGCAGCAAGTGACACAATTTTCAGTGGGTTTTTGCAAATTGACTTTGAAAGAAGGATGTTATGACTTCAGAGAAAGTAAAAAGTTTCTGAGAATGTTTTGAGGATTTTTTTTTTTTTTCAGAAAGATCTGTATTACCTCCATTTCGGTTAAGAAAAATGCTGATTAGTGTCCCTCTGCACAACATCTCATCATTTGTGGGGTTGTGGTTTTTTCTCCCCAGAATGCATTAACTTCTTATGTGGATATGAAACATTTAGACATTGTCATTTAAAACAAAAAGGAGTGTTTATAAAAATGGTTCTCAGAAGTATTCAAATTTTTTACTTCAGCAAGACTGCTTATTCCACAGAGCATGAAAATCATACATCCCCTTGTATTATTTCTAGCTTTAGGATTCTGTAAGGTAAATATCTATGTTTTGAGTTAAATTGCTTAGATCTATCTTCTTACATAGAAGGAAAATCGTTTTTTTCTGAGTCATTATATTCACCAAGTGAAATGGAGGCAAATCATATAATACCAAAGGAAAAGAATAGTACTGCAGCATTTCTTCATGTTCTCTGGAAATTGCAGCGGTAAATTATGTCCATCATGAAAGGCTTTTAATAACATAAATTTTAAAAATTAAGTTAGATAAAGGGAGGGTATAATATATAATGGACCTATATTACTGATTGTTGGAACATTCTGCACAAAACTGAAATTTATTGACAAATTCTAACCTTACTCAATCGTGCCTTCTGGAATGGACTCCAAAGTTTTTACTTTGTGTGAACACACTCCTCAGTATAAACTCCATGACTAGCTCTGGGAGCAAAGACTAGAGCTCAGGACCACTTTACTTTTAACCTTAAGGCTAAGTGGTCAAACCAAGGAGCCAGTGACTTTCTGCTTTTCTTTAAATAACTTATTTTCATTCTTCCTGTACTTAGTTTTTAATTATTACCTGATTTAGGTCATCATCATGCTGGATTTTTGAATGTTGTTCAAGAGGAGCTAAGTTCTTATCATCAGTTGTGTAGGGAATGAAACTTGGCTGTTATTGCAAATTCTAGTCAGTTTAAAGTTGACCATAGTCAACAAGGACAAAATATGCAAAAACTTATTTTGTGACTGAAGAAGCATTACTTGTGGTGCTTCTCTTTCCAACCTGGAAAATAAAGAGAACGGTGTCTTTTACTGGTGCTGGTAAGAAAAATATATTAAGAAATGTAATAGGCTGAATAAGAGGTTTTATCTCCTGTCTAGTGAGGTTTGGAAGCTTTGGCATGGGATTTTTGTTGATTGTTGATCAACAAACCATCTGGTTATCCAGACTCTGATTAGTGTATACAAGGACAGACTTCTAGAATTTCAAAATGGATACTTTTAATTGTGTATGCTGTGAGCTCAGATTTTGCTTTTCCTATGAATCTGTTGCAAAATATGCATAGTTCTTAGCCTCAGAAAATCCAGAGAGAAATTTGACATTTTATGATCTATTTTCAAGGTTTCAGTTTCAATTAAGCCTTTTGGAGAAGCTGGTTCCTTATTGTTTCACCGCAAGAGCACACCTGGGATCAAATACTCTCATTTTAGGTGTTCATGTGACCATCTATATAGGCTCATTATGAACTAGCCTATTAATTATCAGTATTTTTCCCTATTGGACCATTATCTTAACTAATACAAAAGATGTTGGATTTCCCTCATAATCAACTTTTCAGTGTTTATGTTTTGTTTCCTTTGCTTACCCCGTACAGTTCTACCTCTGTTCTGAACAGGCAAATAGCCATGTTCTCACAAGACTCATGTGGTGCCCACCATCATATCTATGCTATTTGAAAGGTTTAAGAATATTGATAACTTCACATGCCTAACAGACCCTGCAAAGAGAAGAGCTGTTCTGAGTAGCGTTATAGAGATACTGAGAAAGTGAATAGTTTCACACGAGAATATATTGGCAGCTAGTCATAGTAATTTTGTTTAATGAAGGATTTTGACATTGGACTTCTCCCTAAATTTTCCTCTCTTTAATTTCCTTGCTTTTCTAAATCAAAAACATAAATAGTTGAATCCTCTGTGCAAAATTCTATATCAGCCTCCTCATTTACACCAAGAAAGCAGCATCCCTACAACTTGTCAGACCACATACTAATGAGAAACTACGAACATTGCAGGCAGGATTCCAGTGATTCTGTGAGGTGGCCTACCAAGTTACCTTCAATATTTTCTGTTCTGTTCTTCCCATGGGTGCAACATATTTAATTTTCAAAAGACTTCCCTGGGAACTATGTATAATCTTTAAATTAAAATTAATATTGGAATCAGGTTACCATAAAAATGGGGATGTAAAACTATTTAGGTATATACTACATATTTTGAATACGAGCAAACTCTACAAATGCACTCTTCCAGCACACAATGATATATAAAGAGTGTACTCTTTCTGTTATACGTCATTTAGGAAGAGTTCTCTGGTTTTATACCTAAATTTATCTGTAAATTTAACTCAATACCAACAAAGGCACCATTTCTGGAAGAATGAACAGCTTACATGGTGTCAGAAGGTCTTCGTTACCTTATTGAAATGATGAGATGTTGTGCAGAGGGACACTAATCAGCATTTTTCTTAACCGAAATGGAGGTAATACAGATCTTTCTGAAAAAAAAAAATCCTCAAAACATTCTCAGAAACTTTTTACTTTCTCTGAAGTCATAACATCCTTCTTTCAAAGTCAATTTGCAAGCAGTCAGGACATATGTATGACTCATTTGCCAAATTTCACTTTTAAAAATCAAAACCACTTAGTGCTAAGCAGCAGAAGTGTTAAAAATCAGCATATTTCTTACAGATTTAAAATAGAAGCAATTTACTCAAGCAATTTCAGGAAAGAAAAATGCCTGATGGAATTCCTGCTAAGACACTGACTGAAAAAAGAATTAGGTATTGAAACACCAGTCTTGGTTTACTGGAGTCTTCTTCAAACATTGCTATTTTAATTTTTGTTCTTTATCTGTAAAAATGTAGAATTGTTTTGTCATGCTATCCTCAATACTGACTAAAATAATGTTTTATTGGTTTAACAGAATAAAAATGTATGACAATGCAGAAAAAAAAGTTATCTGTCATGATCTTTTGGAACAAACTATTTAATTATTTCAAGAGGAAAACCATGGAACCTGAAGGTGTTTTGTAACAGTTGTATACACATAGTTTCATCTTCTAACTAGCCAGTAAATCCTGATTAGTGAGCATAAGGTACTTGGTGAATGATAAATGACAGTTAAAATATGTTTTGCTGTCCCTTGGGTCCAAAATCTTGAACTGTGTGTCCATTCTTTGGAAATATATGGTACAGCTGCATTTAATGATCCAGAATCTTAATTCTTAGTTGCCTTGAAAAGGAAGAATGTCATATTACAGTCCCGTAAAAATTCTTACAAAAAGAAGGGGTAAGTAAAATCACTTCCCTAATGTTATTCTACTCAGGTAAGATTTTTGGTTGATAACGTGGTTTAAGTTCACCTATTCATATCCTTCCAGAAACAGAAAGAGTGCTTAAAAACACTGATTAGAGAACAGCAGCTGAGAACAGGGGTGGAGAGCAAGAGTATTTGTGGTAAAAATTCTAAGGATGGAGGTAACTGGGATGAAAGTTATATTAGGATTTATGCTTTTTATTTTGTTTAAACCTGTGTAGGTAAAATGAAGGGTTGTTGGATGTGTCTCACACATGTACTGAGAGCTCCTATTACACAGGTAAGGAGGTCAGTAATGCTTTATGATTTATGACAACCGCAAACAAAATGTGACGTAACTCTTTAAAAAATCATGTGAGTAATAATGCAATATGCAAGGGCCTATAACTTGCATAAGAAATCACATATCTGCTTCAATATGGTTTGCTTTGAATGGCATTACCTTCATACTTCCAGTACATGACTACTGCCTAGTCCTGATGATTTACTACTTACTCTGCAATATGTCCATTCCACCAGATTTACCATGCAAACTACCCTCACAGTAGGAATTGGTTTGTCTCACAACAGAGATTCTTTTCAAAACTTACTTGAAAGTCTTCACAATTCCACTGACATCTTTCTTGCAATACTTTTTTGTAACACTTTAAAGGAAGTACAGGAAACTTCCTCAATTTGCACTTTGGCTTCCTAGAATATTTTTGTTTTCCAGAATATAAGGAAGACCTGGTTGATACATCAAAAACCAGACTGATTCTCAGAATTACATCAAGAATCAATTTAGTATTATTCAGTTCTATTTAATTGTTAGGTAGTTATTCAGCATATTAATATAGGTGGTTTATCCTGGCAACAGAGCAGCTCCCTGCTCATTTATTTTACATAAGTACTTAAGTACAGGGATTATATAGATGAAGGATATGCATATATGCTTATATGTGAAGTATATGCACTGGCATATATTGAAATTATATTTATGTTTAAAAAGAATGCATATAGTGATAAGATCTTAATTTACTCCAGCTGTACTGAGTGGGAACTGAAAGCATTTTCTACTTAAAAAAACGTCTTGAATTTTTCTTAAAATTTTCAGGGCTACTACATTGAAGCTACTGACACATTTTCTCCGTGTACCAAGTGTTTATTTAGAGCATAACTGAATTGACTCGATTCAATGCCATTAGATGCCTAACTCTCCCATCTGTTGTTCAGCTTCCTCCCCAAGACCTCGCCAGACTCTTATGGGTTTTGTTTCATATCTGTTAGATCTTCACTGAATATCTCAGACACTGCAGGGTACCTCAGATATCACTGGACTTTTAACTATTATACTGGCTGCTCCTTTTGTTTTTCACTTTCAAAAACAGTCAGATAAGGGATTCTTAATTTTGTTAGAATAAAATTGATCTGAAAAAAATATTAATAACAGAAGATTTTGATTGGAACTTCTGTGAACTAATGTAGGGATTTTGTCAGAAATGATTAGATATGAGGTGAAGAGTTGAAATACAAGAAAAGGTATTAGAATACAAGTAGTGTTAGACATTATATATTTGTTAGTATTAAAAAAATATTACATGACAGTACATTAAAACTATGTCACATTCACACATAAAAGCATGCTTCCTTTTTAAACATAGAAGGATTCTGCTGGGGATCTTCAATTTAGTTATTAAGCACATTAATCACCTTAGCAATCTCATTTTTCAATTTAATGTGCACTTAGTATTGACTGAGGCAGAGATAAAAAGACATATTTTTTTAAATATCTGACTTATCTATTTAATTCTGAAAAAAATTCTAAATTTTAACTTTGGAGATAATGTATTCCATATCTGTGATATTTTCCTCTCACCTTTTTCCCCTCCGTCTACCTGTAACTAAACCAGATTCTTGAAGTGTGCAGGAGTTTGTCTTCCTGTGTAAAACGTTTCTGAGCAGAATAAAATAATTTCATATAAGTAGTAAGATATAATATTATATTATTTCTAATGTTTATTATTATAAACATAAGAAACATATTCACAATTTGCGTATTTATGTATTTCTGTTCTTTCCTTATTATTTATTAAAAAGACAGTAAAGACAATGATCAGTGGTGTAGACAATGCAGATTCTAAACAAGAGATAAATCCACCTTCTGTACCACAACAAAAAGCAGAAAAATTATTATTTTAATTTTAAGCACACAGTATAATCCCTCTGTACAAAATGATTCCACAATTAATTTGTTAACTCCAGCTATTTTCATGTTCCCATTTTTCTTTTAAATGAAAAAACCCTTCAAACTAGAAGTATTGCACATAATTTTGGTGTTTCTTAAGGTAACTGAGAGGAGATACAAAAACCATGAGATCACCTTAAAATCTCTTATCCAGACTAAAAGAAACCATCTGCTCATGAACCCAGGTAGAAATAATTACTGGGGTTTTTTTTTTGTTTTTGTTTTTGTTTTTGTTTTTGTTTTTGTTTTTTTTTAATTCAGATAGCCCATTTCGCAGTTGATCACTACCACCACCAGCACCACTAGTACTATTTAATTATGCTTTATTATAGGTTCACTGCAAGCTAAAGCAGCCTACAGCAGCCTCATATTCCAATGCTAAAATTGTCTGTTATCAGTGATATTTCCATGTTTCCCTTTCCTTTCTTCTGTATTCTTTTTAATGATCCTTTTTGTACATAAAAAAAGGTGCACTTTGCCTCTTGAAAAGAAGAGAGAAGTTAATGTGATATAGCAACAACTACAAGTATGATCTGCTTTGGTCACTCCTATAGGTTACAGGTAATCTTGTTACAGGTAATCTTGCTTTTTATTAGAACGTTTCCCCAGGAAAAGCTGAGAGAATGATAATTTAGCTGGTTGTTTACGCTTTGGGGTTTGCCTGCTTATTTATTTGTTTATTAATGTATTTATTTATTTACTACGCTTTGATTTCTGTCATTGTTGGAAAATTGTTACTGTACTCAAACTAAGTTTCCTGTGTTCCTTTTAGAGAGGATAGTTTTATCCAAGATAATCTGGATGCAATATAAAACTATGAGACAACTGCCTGAAGCTGGCATTTCTAATTAGCTAATGAAATCATAAACAAAGCAGGGAAAACAATAATATGCAAACAGAGACAACTGATAGAGTGAAATACCCATCAAACCAAATTCTTCCCTGGAAAAAGATTCTGCCATTTGAAACTTGCAGCCCTGTGCATAGCATTTTCAGAACTACTTGCATTTAGACTTGGAATCAACAACAAAATACTTCCAAGAACTGAAAATTATCTCATGACAGCTGGTACATATTGAAAAAAGACTTTTTTGACAATGCTGACACTCTCTATCAAGACAGATCAGCATATTCACTGACAAGATGCTGTGATCCAAATTCAGAAGGAATGCCAGGGAAGAAGACTCGGAAGTTGTGATATTCAGCAACAATAGGTAATATATATAATTTTCCTGCCCTCACTGAAGACTCTGTGGTAAGTCCTTTATATATAAATTCCCACCAGTATTCATCTCAAATATATCCACAAATATAATTTTCTCAGTAGAGAATACTACTGAAAACTGTAAAAGAAAGTAAAAGAGCCTAGAAAGTTGATTATTGATAATGTCACTTCTCAGTAATTTATATGAACAATACTTAGCAGGACTTGAAATAATCCCTAGGGCTATATAGCCAGTGATTTAACAACTACTTGGAAGTAACTGACTTATGAAGGGACTTTTTTTTTTTAAGAAACAGAATTACTTAATATGTAGTAACTTTGCTTCAGTGAAGTATATTGCTATATAGAGTACTAGTTTCCCCAAATTGAAAACTGTAGGATCATCTCACTTTTGTGATATTTTGAGAATCATCCTTTCATAATGCAGTATTTTTTCACTTAATTTCAGTTACTTTAACTTCATTTTAAAGAACAGTAACTTTCTAGAATCTGATGTACTGTTTTCCTCAGAATCCAGCTCAAATGGAAGGACAATTACAATATATCACAAAATGTGTAAATTTTACCTACATTTAATTTACATCCCTTATTTATACTCCTACTGTATTCTGGTAAAGCGACTATATAAGACACCAGCTGATATACACTGAACCTTAGAATGTAAGTGTTTTGTTAAGATTATCTCCTCCATGCATTTTCTTTTAATAGCTGACATACTTCACTTCTGTTGAAAAGTGACCTCTGTCAGACTCAGAGGGAGGCTTATTAGGAATGACATCCTGAAACACCCATCTTCTATAAAATTTTCCACTTCTTATTGTAAGATATTATACTTCTAAAACCACAGCTGAAATAAGCCCAAATATATTTCTGACAAAAGCAAGGCAAAAAAGAAGACTTAAACTGGCATAGCATGTACTTCCATCAAGATTCTGCACTTGAAGATTTGAAATGCTAGAGAAGTCTGCTATTGGTACAAAGCTACTAGAAAAAGAAAAAAAAAAGATCAAAAAAGAAAGGACTGAAGTGGTTAAGTTCTGTGCATGTGTGTTATTTTACCATGACAATAACATAGTCCCTTGGTACTAACAGTGAAACTATTATTTTCAGAAAAGACTATAGTATATTTAAATAACTTTTCTCCTGTTGATTTTTTTAAACGAAGGACCAATTTACAAGTCAAATAGCAACATAGAAGGAAATGCAAACATTTATTTTTACCACTATTTAAATACCACTATTCAAATAGTGGGTGTAAACCATTATGGTACTTGCTCTGTATTTCTGATTGAAAGTGTTAAATGATTCCAAATTTGTCAAAACATTCAAGAAAGACTTGTCTACTTGATTTGCATAAACAAATATGGAGTACTTTTAGGGTCTATTTAGTCTGCTGAACTTGTCTTCTCTTACAGCTTGGGATGAAAGACTACACTTTTTTTACTGTTGCTTCCAGCCTTACAAGGCTCACACGTAAGTTTAGCTGCAAATAGCACCTTTTTTTTCACACAACCATCTGAAAAAAAAATTAAAAAACAAAGTAGTAAGTAACGTGCCAAAGCAGTTCAAAAAGTGAACTAAAATTACATTCTATTCCATGATCAGATTTACTCATGCTTTCTAGCTGCCTCAGTTCCATACTCTTAAGAAAACATTCAAGATGACTGACAGAAACATTTTTTTACATAATTGGCTGTGCTAATGGCAAAAATTCTGCTCATTAGGAAGTAAGTTACACACTGGAATGATGTTTCCCTTATCTGTGCAGTTTGATATATGGGTATCTAGAGAATTTGGAAGTCTGGTGTTACAGTCATCAGTGATGAAAAAAAGTGAAAAAAGCCATACTACATTTTGCTTTATACCATTGAACTGGAAAATGTGTCAGTGATCATGCTTACTGAAAGAGAATAGGCCAGTTTTTGTAAAAAAAGGCTAAAGGCTGGGTTCATTCAAATTAGTTTTGAAAGCAACTATACTTTTCAGCTTTCCTTTAGCTATTAATAAAGTCAAAGGAGGGAAACATATACCATTATAAGATGACTTAGGGAATGCTTATCTCTTTCCATTGAGTCCAATGTGAATCTTGATCAATCATTGTCTAATTGATGAATTTACATTCCTGAATGCATATGAAGGAATCTGGGAGTTTATATCTGTAACTTAATTCTACTGCTAATTTTTCTGTTTTTTAAAAGACATTTTCTGTTTCAGTGCTGAAAGGTAGAATGGGTGACAAGGTAAATTATGCCCAGTTTTCAAATTTATTTGCTCCAAAGCCTCTCTGGGATTAATTTTCCCCATTTCTACTTATCTGCATAAAGCAGATTATTAGCAGCATTAAGGTCCTTTGAAAAAAAAAAAAAAAAGAGCTGTGTAAATGCAGTGTATATGATACAAGTATGATTATTTCAGATTATTTTCCTGAGATTAGCAAGGAATTCTGTATATATTTAGTGTATTTGTGTACAAATTTAGTGTACAGAGGATGAGAAACACATAATATGTACCACTGTTTAATTTATGAGACAGAAATGATAGCATAAGAAAAAAAAGTGAGCAAAAATTTGCTATTTTTTTCCTTGAGCTTGGCATCCTCAATTTTATTCACTGCCACTTGTTTTAGTCCTAAACATACAATGAAATAGTTGTTTCTAATTTTACCACTCTCCAATGAAAATAATGTAGGTTTCTGTATATTCTTAATCTAGAGATTATTTCCATGTTTATCAGCTCGGTTTATTGCTGACATGAGGCTGAAGATGTTGGTTTGTAAAATAAAACATTAGGTGATATCCCTGGCAAACTTGTTTGCTTTTCTTTCCATTTCTCAACAGTACTGAGAAAGTACTGATTATTTTCCTAGTACTTGAAAGATATCCCCCAAGATGTTAGTCAACTTTTCTCTGTCTTCCTGAGTTCCTCCAGAACAGGCCTCATGATCTGCCTATGCATACCCATTCTGGATAGCATCTTCTGTGTTTCTTTTATAAATAATTACAAAATCCTTAAAGATTACTGAAACTACATTATGGTTGTTAGTGAAAATTGAGTGTCGTGCATTATAGAGTTCAACACTATGCATTTTCATTTGATTTTCCACATAATGTAGAATATAGATAACATCAAATTGAAGCGATGAAAGCTTAGTATACATAATTATCGAGTTAATGCATATTTCATATCTAGCACCATATAGTCAACAACATTAGCCATCTACTCTGCTTGGACTTTCATTAAATGTGTTTCAGGGCAGCATTATATGTCTTTCAGTAATAACTGTTCACAGCCACATTCCATCTGGAAATGGGAGACAGCAGTAAAGCTTCTATGCTGTAACACTTCCAGATGATGTGATGAGATGTTAATTTTATGGTTAAACAGCAGTGAAGCAAGCTCCCAAGGGAATGTTTTTTCAAAAAGAGGCATTATTTTCAGCAAGCCTTCCCACTGTGAGCATCTCTAGCTCTTTACTGAGTTATTCTCCTGTTTTCTAAAATGTCATTCTGGTAAAGACCCTATAGTATTCCTCTATAGTAGTGAATTCAGGATTTGGGACCATATAGTGTATATCAGTACACTCTGCTACCTAAAAACTAGCTGACCTTTGAGAGCAATTTTGTTCTGATCTCTTCTAGTACTGTTTTTTTTTTTTTCACAAGAATGTTAGGAGACATAGAAAAA
>VXAX01006846.1:60456-124936 GCA_013399835.1 Leptocoma aspasia
AAAAAAAAAAAGCCTAATATTAATTAAAATAGACCAGAGCATAGGATGGGTCTACTTAATAAAAAAATCTCAGTGGGTATTCGTATTATTAAAGACTTCAGAAATTAATTATATTAGCCATTGTGAAGTCACATTGTTAAAAGCCTCAGGAGACCCGTCTATGGGACCCCATTATCACTGAGAGGACTGCAGTAGATAGATTTAAGCAATAGTATTTTATGCACTGCCATTAGCAGCAGTCAGATATCTTATCTTGCCCGTCAAAGTATTTCAACAGAAATTGAACTATCTCGCCTTTTCTGGCTACTCTTGAGTGGTAGAGTCATGGTACCAAATGGTGAGAATTCTCTCCATATGTTCTATAAAAGAAAAGAGAAAAGAAAATCCTATATACCAGATTACCTGGTTGAAGGGGAGATGAGACCAAATAACTAATTTCCTCTAGTTCCCATAGTTACATTGGTGACATGAAAATGCTGCTCTCTTTAGAGACCTTAATGGCTTTACAGTCTACATATGTTATTTATGACAGTTGCATATACGTCTGATGAACTGTGTGAGAGTATCCATCTGTCATCTATATATGTATATATAAGAAATCAACTCAATTTCCTGAAATACTAAAATCTTAAGAAGCCTAAAAATCTCATAAGAGATACAGCAGCTATAACATTATTTCAACTTTAAAAATTGCTCCTTTGAAACAAGCATATATATTCCTGTGGTGAGACTACATATATACATATCTCCTAAACTTTTTTTCTCTTTTCAATTTACTTTAAAATAGACAAATAAACTACATATTTGTTTTGTACCTAAAACACGTGAATTCCATAAATTCTTTTTTTTTTATTTTGAACCACATACATTTGTTGAAAAATGTTTTCTTTGTACTTACAAAAAGTAAAATTTTCATTAGTTCATTTTCATAACTGGCTGCAGTATTCTAGAGATTCCTGACAAGGCAGCAACACTAAAATATAATGTAAAAGTAACATTCAAGATACCTCTTAGAAAATTTGGACACATTTCATTTATTCTATTAGATTTAATCAATAACAAAGAATTTTAAAAAAATCAGTCAAAGATTTTGAGAGTAAATGTACTAATAAAAATCCAGGCATTACCATAAGTAGTTTGAGGCAAGAAGATATATGTAGAACTTTTAAATTTTCGCATAAAATTTCCAAAAATAGGAAAATGAAGTAATTAAACAAGTCATAGCAAATCCTGCAGATGAAGCAAAGTGAATTCCCCTGTGCCATCAGGAGCTCTATGTTTGGCCTTCTAGTATGGTGAGAATTCATACAGAATATATGCCAACCATCAATTTCTTGCAAAGCATGGACTCAAATTCCCTTTCCCTGGAGTATGTTTTTAAAGACAACCCACTAGTCAGAGGCTTGTCAGAGGATGAAAATTGACACCTGCTCAATACTCTTCATTTCCTTACAGAGTTTATGTGCTGAAGAGTCTCCTAAGCATACAACACATTGTAAACAAACTTTAAAGTAATAATGATGGAATGGCACAGTTTAATCTTCTTAAATCCATTACATTAATGGGAAATTTTCCAAGAATTCCTGAAGAGCAGGAGGAAATGAGGTTTTCCAGAGCCCATATATAAGTACACCTACACTCACAGACACACAAACGTACATAAGTGCTGACCTACACAAGCACTGAGTATTTAACTGGTATCCTGAAACTGAAATTGTACCTCATTTGGCCAAATAATTTTAAACTGAAAATGCCAACATTTGTGTTAAGAGAAGCGTCACCTCAGTTCACATATGATTCTTCAAAAATAACAGTACTTTGGCTGCAGACTGAAAGGCATAAGGCTAAAAGTGAGCAAACAAAATGGAATTACTGGAAGAGATGTAGAAGCCTAAGTAAAGCTTTTAGCAAAGGAATGTCTTGCTCTCTTATAAACCCCTCTGGATAACATCTGCGCAACTTTTAGAACTAGCAAAAGAAAAGTTTGGTTGTTCATTTACTTCTCCTAAGATAATGAAGGGAAATAGGAATGAAAAAATTTCAGTTCATTGTGTTCAGGAAAGTCATATATATACGTGTGTGTATGTGTGTATGTTGACATATGTTGGCATTTAAGTAGCTTAAATTCTGAAAAAATAGATATGGAAATATAAGTAGATTTTCCTAGTTCAGTTATGTATAGCAGATACAACATTTACTTTAAGGTCTATGCTATGCACTTTTTATACATTAAACATGCAGTCATATTTTATCCAAAGAATCATTGATATATTTTGCTATATATTTTATGTTCCATTTGATAGTTCCCACATTTTAAAAACAATTATTTAGAGCAATTTTTTATTGGGAAGCAGGCTTGTAATTATTGGCTAAATTAAACCAACTATAAGATAATTTATAAATATGCTAAAATAACTATTATGGATATTAACATACTATAACGAACATTTTTATATGAAAAAAAGTTCAAATCAATCTTGTTTAGCTGAGGTAAAGATTATTTTTCTCAGCAGGAGCAAAACTACCATACTGGTATATCCTTTTTCTTGGCTTCATTAAGAAATTCATATTTCAAGGACACAGCAGAAGTCTACTTTATTTCAGCACAAGACTGAGATTTTAAAATCACAACAGTCAAGAAACATGGAAATTGTTTTTTCATTGTAGCTGCTTTATTGTATCAGTTTAAAACATAATGCTACTTAAGGGATTTTACTATATATTCACCTCAATAATATTATTGAGGAAAAGGTCAAATTTATCAGCTTTCTGTGTAGATTTTTTGCTGTCACCTTATTCCTCAGAAAGTGCACCTTTCACCATAAAGAAGTTGACAAGTTTTATATTTTCTCTTGTAAACCAAGATTATGAAGTATTTTAGTACAATCTGAGGAACATAAGGATTAACACAGAAGCAGACTCCATTTCATATCCGAGAGTAAACTTCTCCTACAAGTTTGTAACAAGAGTTTCTGTTTCATATTTCTGGTAAATGCAATAGTTAAATTTTGAAAATATATATATGTGCTACTTCCTTAATTTGGTAATGTTCTTTTACATGATCAAATATTTATACATAGTTCACAATAGTCTGGCTACTACAGCTGTGATTGACTCAATCAGAAGGTTCAAAGCATCCAACAAAATAATTTTGAGAGCAGCTAAAAAATTGAGCTGACATCAGAATAGGATCATTGTGTATTAAGTCCTCTCTTATCAAAGAGCAGTCAACTTACTTTCATCTAAGCTCTACACAATGCAGAAACCAAGACAGGTGTGCCGAATACTAAGTGATGCTGTGCCAGTTGTAGAATGTAGCAAACCTGAGACCTCTCTGCTAAGAATAAGTCTGTCTCCAAGGTTGGATGCTGAACAAAATTGGGGTCCTTCAATGAAAGAAAATTAATCAGAAGGCAAAGACTGCTACAGCCATCTTAAAAAGTTGCCTTAAGTTCACTCCTGTGCAGTAATGTGCAACTAATTACTTTATCTATATTCCCCTTTCCATACCCAGACTACACCTACTATTTCCCATGGGCTGTTCCCAGGAGATTCTTTACATAGAATACTTCAGCAGATCTCACCCTGGGTAACAAACTCTTATACAACATTAAATCCAGGGAAATCATGTTCTAATATTTGATTGGTCCGAAGAATTTCTCCTTGAGGGCTATCAAACCAGTTGTCTGGCTTCTCTGTCAGAAAAGTTGCTATTGCCTTCTTTCAACAGGAAAAGGTAAAACAGCTTATGTGCCTGACTGTCATAAATTATATTTAATTCTTTCCCCAGCAGGATCAACACCTGCTCACAGTGTGAGTCTTTCGGAAAAACACAGTTGTCTTGTTTTAGTGGCAAACAAAGATTATGAGCTTGGAAGTGAGTCAGTAAAGGAGACTGTAAACATTTGTGCGTTTGGAAGAGAGGAGAAAAGCTGACCTTGTTTTAGGGTGCCATGGTGTGAGTGGTGGAGGAAAAAGTTTTATTTTAAAATTATTTTTATAGAAAATTTATCAGAAAAAATCCCATAATCTTAGTTTTTTAAAACATCATAATCTTAGTTATTTAACAATTTTGCAGTTTTACTTACCTAGAACTTGTAGAGAAAATTACTTACCTAGAACTTGTAGAGAAAAGCAGGTACAAAGTACTCCTATGACAAAAATAGTTGAAGTGTGAAGGACTCTGGAATTTTTTAAATTCAAATCCTTCTGTTTACTTTTACACTCTGTATTTTATACTACTGTGAGGATTCTGTTTGCAAATAAATTTTACTTTTGCTTTTATTTAATGTGCCTTCTATAATGTTGCTACAAAAACTGTCTGATACTCTTTCTTCGACAACAATTTTATGTTGCCTAGTTAAAATTGCAATATATTCTGCTTTTTCTTATCTCTACAGTCTTTTTTTTTTTTTGTGGAAATATAAGAACACCTCATAGTCACTGATTGACTAATAAATGATTTTTAAAATAATCTGGACTAAGTTAATATGGTTTCATTTACTGGTGTAGAATTTTACTTTAGCAGACATAGCTCAGACTCCCACCATATTATTTGGGTTCCTAAATTTGAAAGGTTTGGGGTTCCTTAGTTCAAAAGAAATTAATTCTTCCTTGAAATTCCCTGTTCATTGGCAGGTCTAACTTTAAAGGCTTCTAGACTCTGTCTACATTTACAAGAGCAAAGTTCATGAACTTTCAAATTTCCATTATGAAAGTACTTAAATCATAATGTTTCCAGGCCAGCATGAAAACTGGCTTAAACCAAAGCATAGTCATTACCTACTCACTATGAATTCTTTTACTTTATTTCTCTCCTAATGCATCTGAACCCTTAAAATGTAGCTAAGCTACTTAAAATGCTTCAGATGCAGCACAGTGTCTGTTTGTCTTTCAGGGTATAATTGAGATTATACCAGGTTGTAAACAGGGTTAACTCACAACACACAGAAAAAAGTAAAACTATTCATGTAAAATCAAATTTTAGGCTGTAAAATCCAGGTCTAAATCAGCTGCTAGTTACAGATTCATTGTCTAATGAAAAGAAAAAAAAAACCACGAAAGCTCAATGTTATGGAGCAAAACACAGGCAAAAATTGTTTGAAATCAACTAGCTTTCTTTGAACTTTGTCACATAAAAAAAAATTGTTTTCTTATAATTTGACTATGAAAATATGGGTTTTTAAAAATTATTTTCCAGTGAGTTTAACATTGAAGTTGAATCTTTTGGAGTGTCTACAGTGTAGGTCATATTTCACACTCATGATGTGAGTTATCTGAGCTGGATTTTTTTTTTCTACTTACTATGAAACTGTACAGAATGAGTGCCTGAATCTCTTTCACTGATTATAAATGACCATAGGATGCTGAAGGAATGTGTGTATTTACAATGAGTTGCCCATAGATCATCTCCACTCAGTGTATAAAAAAGCAGTTTCTTTGCAAAAACATGTCCTTTGTAACCTCATCTATTCCCACCTGCTGCTTCTAACAGACCTACAGTCTTTTTTATTCATTTATCACCCAGTTGAAGGGTTTAGCTTTTCTCTGAGGAATACAGTCGACTGGTTTCCTACATTTTTCCTCTCCTTAACCAATCTCCTCAGAGGGTTAAAAACATTTTCCTTTAAGGACAATTACCACTATGATCAAATTGTTCTGTGAAGTCATGATAACTTTAAACATGGGTGCTCATGATTTTTCCCTTCCAAACTTCAGTATAAGTACAATAAACTCTTCTTCTAAGACACTGGCTTTCAAAGGTTTAGCTAAAATACCTACAATTATTGCTGCTAGAATACAGCTTCTTAACAAGCCTGAATGATCAGAAAGATATAAAAAAACATTAGAAGGACATCCTTGATTTATGTTGGTAAATCCGATGTTAGCCACTGACAAATGGCAAGGGTGTTTTATCAATGGGCTACAACTATTGTCACCTCTCAGAGAGCAGCCTCACAGTGACAATTTATAACAGGAAATGGTGGTGGCACCATGAGTAAAAGCACATATTCATGAGAAAAATATTATATTAAAGCAACGAAGTACCTTTTCATAGTAACAGGTTAAGGAATCAACATGCTACAGGTTAAAGCCATAGCTAACGTGGGTGCTTAGCAAACAAAGGTCATTGACAGCTATAGTTCTGGACTGCAGCCTGCTGCAAAGGATCTTTACAGCATTTGGTCACTATGTCCTGAGGGTCAGCTTAGTTGTAAAATCACGTTTGGGATCAAGATGGAAATTTCATATCTACAAAGACTCCTGGACAGTTTTTCTTTCTTCTCTTCTGTCTGTGAGGCACAGCTCACTCCCAAGGATCACCATGTCAGATCACAAACTTCCTGCTTTGGCAAACTTCAGGCCTCGTTTTTGAGTCATCTATTCTGTGGGCAACACTGGCTTATGGTTTGACTCATTTGTACTTCAGACATTTAGATGGTTACAGACCATTGGAAGCATTCTGCAGCTGGTGTTAAGTAGGGTCAGGTACAACAGCAATTCTGCAGATTTCTGATATAAGACCTTTTTGCACAGGTTTGTTACTGAGACAGGCTGCTTTCAATGCCTAAGTCTATACTGAAAAATAGAGAAAAAAGCATCAGCCACAGACTCTTTCACCCATACAGTTCATGGCTAGTTGAAAGTTAATTAATTTAGGATAATAATATTCTTCAGGTATTATTATGAGGTGCAACTTGTGTTCCTCTGTAAAAAAGTGGACTACCTACATGAAAAATGTCTGCTAATTATCCATTGCCTAATCTATATTGACTTTAGAGAATACAATGGAAGAGTATTTCTTTTATTATTCACACTACTAAAAACTGAAACACGTTTTAATCTTATAAGTGAAAAAAAAAAGAAAAGTTTGAAACTTGTTGGAGAAATTGGATTTTAGCCCAAGGAAGAAGTTTAAAAAAATTATGTAGGAACATTAAAAACATCTTTTCCTTTATTGGAATGAAGATAGTCCATGGAAGAAATAGTTCATCAGGAAAGAAAGATAAGAACAAAATATTTTACCTGGAGGCAATTCTCTCGTAGATGAAGCAACAAATGGGCAATACAGACAGAACTGACATTAACTTTGGGATTAAAGTCATTTGATCCACCAAAACAAAATTAATTATGACTAGGAGAAGTCTTCAGTATGATACCAGTGGCAAAGTGTAGACAGAGAATTCATTAGAATAATGACTATTACTGTCTGTTACTATAGTTATATATTTTATAATTACTATAATTCTGTTCATAATTTTTTATGAAGATGAAATATGATATGATGATGGAAAGAGTAAAAACACAGCTAAGAGCAAAGACGAATGAATGAGATTATGGAGTACACATATATTTTGGGAGATGTTATATTATCATAAGGATCAAGAAAACAAGGGCCATGTACATGGTACAGGAAAAAAAAGAAAATTAACTGGATGGCTTTGTTGAAAAAGACCTGAGGGTTACAGTAGATAGCAGGGTGAATATGACTTGAAAATACACCCTCAACACCAATAAAGCAAACTGCATATGGGAAGGACACAGTGGTGCAGATGGTAGGATGTAATCTATTTTTTCATTCCTCAAGATAAGTAGAAAGCAATATACTTAAATAGCTAATTTTCATTCAGGGATATCTTTCTGCTCCTGTTTTTTTAACCAACATCAGTTATCTTTTCTCACCACCTGTCTCAATTTGGAATTGACAAATATTTCTTGGACTGTTTCAACAGCATAGTTATAAGATCATGTCAATCCTCTTACAGCCACTGCTCTTATGCTAATATGCTTATGCTATATTAGCATATATTATGCTAATATAACTAATATGTCTTTACTCTGATGATAATATGGAGTTTTATCTTTCTTTCTGATTTGAAGAGAGGGAAAACAGCCAACAAACAAACCAAACAAGTGGTCAGTAATAGGTAGCTGTTGTTATACATCAGTTCAGCAAACTACAAGCCTGAGCCAGCAAGTCTCATTCTATATTGACACCAAGGAAAGAAGAGTTTAATGAAAAGGTGTGGGGCTGAAATTTTTCCAAATGAGTTATAAATTCTTTACCAGTAATGTTCCATAGTCAGATTTTTGACAGCAGCGTGGCAAGCAGCTGTTATGATGAGTCAGTGACTTGTGGGACTGAGTGCCTTGAGCTCATGTCACTGAATTACAGCTCACAAGGGTCTTAAAAGTCCTTTAGCAACAGAACCACACAAAAAATTCCAAGTGAGGTTCTTTCCTCTTTTTGTTCAGCATCTTCCTGTTCAGTTCCTCTGATAATTGTCCATAACTTACAAGTGAGCCCAATTTGTTTGTAGCCTTTAATGCATCCTTTTAAGCATACCGTAACAAATGAGTGAGCAGGAAAAAGGAAGGCAGCATGACAACTCCTGTTCATACCAAGTAATTTCAAAGGCTTTATTTTTTTCAAAAGAAAGATGTAAGCCATGGCAGAACTATTAATTACTGGGTCTCTTGCCTAATTTGTTTGACTGAAGCCAAGTAACAACAATTTTGTCTTGCCAGGAGTTTTGATGGATGAGCATCATGTAAACAAATGACTCATTGGTCTCTCTCTAGAGAGAGAGAATGAGACTGTCAGACTACTTTATAGGTAATGGGAAGACAGAGACACTTATGGAGCAAATTAACCCCTTTGCCCTCCAGGGTATACATTTAAATGAATCAGACCTTTTTCAAAAATCTGTCTTTGAAACAATATAAAAAGTTAATTGTGATTACTTCAGATACAGCTGAGATATGGGTGTCAGAGCTTTGTATGCTATGTAACATTGATTTGGTTGTCCTTTTAGAGATTTAAGAGAATGGAGAGAATGTGGTAATGAATGAAATTTTATACATTTTGGAAGACTGTCCACTGTCCTTATGTCAGTAAGCCCGTGGTGGGGTCGAAAAAGGAACCTCTTAAACAGCCATATATGTTTGTCTGTAAATTACTGTGATTTGAAGGTAGAATGTTAGCTGAGCTCATCCCATTTTTGACACCGATGTCTTAAAAGGGCTTCAGTCTGTAGAGAGAGCTACAGCAGTTTCTGTGAGCAAAAGGCAATTAGGTAAAAAACTCAGTCCTGATTTTAACAATACTAACATATTTCTGAGGTACGTAGCACCACTCAGATAAATGACACAGATTTGTAGAGAATTTATATGAAAAAATAACTTATTAGCTTCCAAAGTGGCACAATACATTGAGGTTACTGAAAACAGTATTGGGGGAAGAAGAGTGGAGTTAGGGAGTCACTTTACATTATATGAATTATAACAAAGAATTTAGTCCAAGGAAGAGACATAGAATTAAATAATTTGTGGCAAAACAATCTATTGCATACTTAAATACCAGAGTAGCAGTTTTGTGTCCATGAAACTCTGAGCTAAGACCTTTATATCTTGACACCCATTTGGCAGGTCTCAAGCATTTGCTGAAAATGCCAAGATAAGGAAGTACAAATGCAGAACTGGTCACTGTTGAATAGGATGTTACCATGAAAATGAGCCAGCATTAACTTATGGGAAGAGAAATTACCTACAATTTTGAGATGGCAATCCTCTGCAGACATTTGGGGTTGATTAAAAGAGAATAGTTTTCCTGTTTTGGGTGAGATGTCATTTTATTTACATAAATGTAAATCCATGAAAGTGCCACTAAAATAAATTAGATAATATTATTAATACTGGAAGCAGAATATTTTACTGTTTTTCTCTGGAAATAAACATAATGGATGAAAATTACTTGTGTAAAGCATGATACTTTTATAGATCAAAAATGAGTAATCACAATAGCAGCACTGTAAGAAAATTAATAGACTGGGGAAAACCAAAGTTTCTAAATCGTGTATCATTTAAATGCATTTTAAAAAATATTTTCTCCCCTTAGTTTTTATATTGCAGGGACTTCTGTTCAAGAAGTCCCAACTGTGCAAGAATTTATCCCTCACTTGCTCAGTAATGCTTCATGCCATTTTTTCTATCATGCATGTTTTGCTGTTTTTTGGTCTATTTACTTAATGAGAACAGAAGCATTTTTTTCTCTAAAAAAAAGCGACAGTTCTTCCAATTCTTGCAGGGTAGGCAGCAACCTAAGAAGAGAAGTCATTAAGCAGAGTACAATAAGAACTATATATGTAGCATTTCTTTGCTTTATCTTAGGGATGATTAGTAGGAGGAGTTAATGCCTGCTCAGGAATTCACTGTAGACTATGATTTTCAAATTCAGACTTAAACTAGAGAAGGACTTTCAGAGTTGCAATGTATCTATATCACACAAATTACAATTATTTTTTTTTTTTAGGTCACTGCTTTTCAGGGATTCAGATCTTAAAACTTTGTGATTTGCTAGGCCATAATTCCTTTTTAAGTTAACTACCAGCTTTGTATGAGAATGCAGGTATAAAAACATGACAAACTGATTAAAGAAATAGAGGTATGAAACCACAATATTCATCAATATTTTAAAACTCATGACTATTCTGTCAATTTAATGACAGAATTAAACTTTAGACTGAAATATTTAGGCTTTAAAGCTTGCTTTTGGCATTATTGATAATAAAACATCATTTTTGTCATACTTCAGAGTAATTTTTTTTCAGAGGTTTGGAATGCATGAAGAGCAAAATACAAAGAGAGATACTCTATACTGAGTATTGCCTCTGTGTATCTATTTAGGAGAACTCAGAGTACAATTGCTTCAGATGAAACACTTCACAATCAGCAATACAAGACTGCCGTGTCTAAAAGCAGCAATGCACATCCCACCAAACAACAGTGTGTGCCTCTTCCCTACGTTATTTATGAATGTTTATCATTAATTATAATAAAAGCATAATTAATAATAAAGAGTTGTGTTTCCATTTGTTTGCTTTATCTATAGTCTCTAAAAGCTCTTTGGATATGTGGCTATACAGCCCAACTATACAGGAGGCTTAGGAAATGCAGGATATGGCTTTAAACCCATCCCCTGGATAAGTGTCTCTCTCTCTTTGCTGGAGTAACATAAAGGAATTCAGTAACATTCAGTGGAAATTACTGAGTATGGTATTTTATTTGTCATTCAAATGTATTTCAGTTTTTCATCAGATTTTAGCTATGCCTTTCTTGGTTTGAGAAATCTTTTCAAAATAATAGTTTTACAAGTTGTTAAAATACATTAAAATTATGTAGATGTTGGTTCAAGAAATAGCTTTGGGGTGTGTCTAATAAAGTCTTAATTCCTTGAATTTATTATTCAAATTTAGAACTTACTCTGCAAGCCCAATCCTAGCATAAGCTATTGTTTTTGCAAGTATAGTATTGAAAATTTGCTTTAGGTCCTTTCTGTAAGTGCAATACGTAGAGAATATCTTAGGAATTAAAGGAAAAAAACATTCTTCAAAGATAATATAATGGAAAATTACTCTAGTCTAGCCTATTCTCCTTAGTACCCATATGGAAATAGTTAGGTCAAATTTCATATACTTCCAGCAGGGGACGTAATCACACCTTTTTATTAAACCAGCTTTGATGGAATTAAAAAAACATTAATTTCAACTTGTCACAACCTAAAGGCTTGCCCATGCTTTTGGTGTATGGAGTTCCTGACATGAGTCTGTAGAATTATGCAATACAAACAGACATGGAGTCTTTATCCTGTTAGTTTCTCCACTTTGTTAAAGATAACCTCCCTGCCTTCTATGTTTAGACATGTCTTTGAGGAGGAGCTGTTCAACAATCTCATGAGGCACAGAGGTGAGGCTGATTTATTTTGACATCTTAAATATGTAAAATCTGTAACTTTGGCATCATGTAGTATTATTTATGTAATCTCAGTGAAGTCTATTCAGTTTAAGACTCAGACCATGTTTTTTTTTATTCTTTCTCTGCCTTCAACATTTAAATACTACATTTTTTTTCCATTTTTCAAAGAAAAAGTGACATCCTCTTTCATTCATTACCTTTTCCTGACTTCTGTTTCTCCTTTCTACAGACTGATTATTTTCCAGCTCTCCTTCATGTCTTGAGAGAAACATTAAGTTTATGAAAATTCATTCTTATCTCCCTTGGTTAATCTATCTTATATAAAAGTTACCGTCTGTCCCAGCTTCCCATATAATTTCTGTCAGCGGGGCATTGGAGTGTAGTGTCTATTATTCCACTCTCCACACTATTTATAGAAACACATTATGGCACCTTCCCCCCCCCCATATCTGACATGCACAGTGATACAAATGCCTTTGCTTCATGACCACGTTTCAGCTTCTCCTTCTGATACCAGAGGCTGCTTCTATCAGCACTTCCCCTTGCAGACTAAGTGATCAGCCAGAAGACTAAAGGATTTTGTATTAAACCAGTGATGTGATAAATGGGTTTGGCCTCAAAAAGACCTATTCATCTCATACACTTACTGGAATTTGAATATTGGTTCATAAGCTGCAATTCCAGACCAATTATTTTAAAAGAACATTAGAACAAATGTAAGTATTCTTTTCATGAAAAGTGATATAAAAGTGGTCATGGGGAAAGATTCTCATTTTGACATGAAAGAATAAAGAATACATGGCTAATATAACTGTGATCTCTTCTGGCAGTAATTTCCATTGCTGAGGAACATGGCAGTGTCAGGTCATTTGTAACACCAGCCATCAATACAGAAGAAGCGCAATCTGAGCCGGTCAACAAAAACTCATCATGACACTAGAACATTTATGAAAATGAAATAGCATTATATATAAACATAGTTTTTACATCTCAGTTATATTAACCAGTCTTTAAAGTAACTATATGACTCATTGAGACTTGGTCTTACCTTCAGCAGGTACTATTCCCCGGTGGCAATATGACAGAATTTTTATGTTTGAGGGGGGGGTTTACATTTCATCGAAAAAAAGTTTTAACTACATCTGTAGCTATCACTTATGAGAAGAGAGCTGGGTATAAAAAGAGAGTGACAACTTTCTCTTAAGCCCATTGGGTATTTTGCTCTTCCAGTGTTTAACTCCTGCTGTGCCTTTTCTAATCATCCAAATCCAGTTTGTTACATCAGCCTTTACAAGGAAATTATTTTGTTTTGAAGGATTAGGAAGGAAATCAGCAACAGACAATAGGAAGTTGTAACTTTTTTTTCAGCATAATCTAATTTAAAAAAACCAACCCTTTCCCTTTGCAGAGCTGAAAAATACAGACAGTGTGCTGAAAAATGAGAGTTGGCAGGATATTCACCATTAAACCTGCCAGCTAGCAGAAACCTTTAGCCTAGCAATTAAGTTGAAGTATGACAAAAGCATAGATCAGATTGTTTGCACTTTACTCACAGAGCACAAGTTATCATCTACCATTTCAATTTCAGTATAATAAAAATTATTCATATAATGAGAAATGATCAATGAAACTTAAATTTAAAAAGTAATGAAACAAAATGTAAGAAAAGACCCAAAGCTTGAGCTGATAAATCGAAAGAAACATCCTGTATCTCTCCTAAAAATCTATTAACTATTAGCTGCAGCTGCCTCAATGCTATTCACTTAATGGTTGTTGATTTTGAAAAGCAATTTAATGAAAGAATTATTTTATGACCCGTTCATTAACTATTTTTAAGCTACACATTGTAACTTAAATGCGATTATTTAATAATACTTATAATCAACCCACACGCAAAATAACAATAACCACAATAATCTTACAGGAAAGTGTTGGGGTACTCAGTTCATTTGTATCCATATGCCTGGAAGGCAGGGATAAATTCTTAAACTGCATTATTTCATCCTTCCCACTGCAATATTCATTTAGCATGAGAATAATTCCTAACCAATTATAATCAAACTAAGTGGTTTAGGAGCAGGAAGACCCTGGCTGTTCTGTAAGGAAAGAGGCAGAGGTTGTCAGCCCCTCTGGCGGGGCAGGGGAATCCCCAAGGCAGTCCACCACCCTGAGAAAGCTGTCAGTATTTTTCAGCAGTATTTTTTCTTATCCTCAGTAACTTTTCCCTTCTAACTAGAACTTTATGGCTACTCACCTCAGAAGTCAAGTTAGAAAGTGGGGACCAGGGCTGGGATCAGCAGAGAAGTGGCTGGGCAGGGGCAGGGCTGTGACATAGCTCTGGGATGAAGGTCAGAGACACAGATGAGGTGAAATGAAGCAGGACCTCCCCAATGAGTTTTCCTCCATTTCTTTCTCACAAAGTAGTCTGAGCCAAAACTGAGAAGTTTGCATCACTAAGCTGCATCCCTCCACTGGCATGGAGTGCAGGCAGCTCCAAGAAGGCAGGGACTGTGCACCAGATCCAAGACTAAATAAGCATTTGTTTTCCAGCTTGCAAAAAACACAGTTCTGTTTTCTATTGGAACAATAATTAAAAAAACACCCTAAGAAATCATTAAAGATCAAATAATGCAGCCCAATGGAGTTTTATAGAGAGTTTAATCTCTGAAACATTACTGGCAACTCAAAGAACTCAAAAACAAATAAGCTTCAGGCTCCATATTAAAACTGCATTTCAGGTCCAAGCTGTGACAAAATGAACAAATAAGGAGTCTGAAATGGCACCTCCTATATTTTCATGTACAAACAATAGAGGACGGATTTTATTATCGCCTGTCTTTTATAAATATATGTTACTTACAATCAAGTCTTACTTACTCGTCTATGAATACAAACAGTAAAACGTAAATAATATCAAAATTACACACTTCAGCACAGATTAAGCATCACTAATTTTTTAGCTCCATATAATGCTAGTCGCATTACAGGGTAAAATAATTTGGGAAGATGCAGGCTAAGAAGAAAATTTGAAGGGATGCCTGAGGAAGGAAGATTGGAATTTTGCTACAGAAGCAATTACTCTACACGGTAAATTTTAATGGGTCAAACATGACATACTAACTGAATTCTGAAGATTTTCACACCATAAAGAAGATAGGAGAAGACATGGATTGCAATGCCTTGGGTAAAGAAGAATCTTCCAATGTCAGAAGGAAAGATGTTATTTAGAGGCAGAAAAATATAATATGTTCGTACATATAAATGTGCTAAGACATACAAAATTTATCTATATTTAGAATATGAAATGTTTTACGTTATTTAACAATTGCCTACAAAATTATAAGTTTTTGTTACTGTCTATAATGAAGAAGATCGAAGTGCTTGCTGTATTAAGAAGTTAAGAATAGGAAGAGCTATAGAGAAAAAGGAATCAGAGTTCAAAGACTAGAAGAATAGAAGTAGGTGGTTCTGAACAGTTCATTTTCTATGATGTTTCAATTAACAATGATAATGAAGTATTATCTGTATTTCTATATAATTACTATTCATTTAATCAAAGAAAAAATTGAATTTGCATGAGAACTGTAGTTATGCTAAATGAGGGACTTTTCAACCATAGGAGGCAGAAAAAGTCTCTAAAGGGAAAGAGGGTTTCTTTAAAGGTCAACTGAAAAAAATTTGATTGTTGCAAGAAAAAAATATGTAAAGTGCACGAAAACAAAAAGAAATTGTGCTATATTCAGTCATTAAAGGAATAAAAAAAAAATCAAGTGCTCTTAGTACTAAATGAAGGTCTTACATATGATATAGATACTGTAACTCCCACAAAGCCTCCAAACATAGTCATTTCCCATAAGTGCTCCTTAATCACAGATTTCCATTGATTTACATTTTATACACTAGCTGATGCAAATAATAAAAGCTACTGCACATTATGCACATAGATGTATCTTGGTATATCTCAATGCTTCGTGGAGGGAACTTAAGTTTTACGGATTTTCTTGACACAGAAGCGCTCAGTGATTTCTAAGAACACAGCAATTTTCTATTCTTTTGTGAACAGACCAGTAGATAATGGATGGCTAAACCTCTGTTCAGTGGAGATTTCTTACCTAGTCTAGATTTCTAGATTTTCTACCAGTGTAGATTTCTCATCTGAGAATGTCTTTGCTGTTTTCCCAGTGTTGTACCGTTACCTATAGGCGTGATTTACACACATAGCTACATTCTTCAATTCTTCTTCTCTTTCCAAAATGAAGAGGCTCCATATTGTATCAGAAATAGTTTTTTGATGCCAAAGTGTGTGACCTACATTTCTGTATAAGAAATGCCATCCCACTTAATAAATTAGGTTCCCAAAATAATTTAATATTATTCCAAATCATCCAAAGAATTACTGCTTCCTTATTGTATCGGGAGCTCCCAAAATTTTGCAAGTTTACTGGGAAACTTTTGGACTTTTTACTGAAAAACTTGTTTTAAAATTATATTTGTAAACTCTAATTTGTTTGTTTTATACGAATCCGTAACATAATAGAATGGATGGGCCCAACAATGTCAAAACAACAAAAAAGGCCATATCTAGAAACTGAATATCTTGCAGAATTATTGATAGGTGTATTCCTATACACCTGTATATTCACCAAGTATTTTCAGGACAACATAAAATTAATCTTAAACAAGTTCTTTCTTGCCTCAAAACTGTACCATGTATAGGTACAACAAAACACAGAGCTACTATGACGTCAGTTTTACTGTAATGATTGAGATTTCAAAGCATGCTAGTTTCCCTTTTCTTGTATTTCCCTATCTACAGTTTATTAGTCTTTTTAATGCATTGCAAGGATGGTGCAACCTGAATGATGCTGTCCTGGTTTAGGGCAGGACATGTTTAGACAAAAAGGAAAGGTGGCCATTCAGCTAGTCCTTTGGAAGTTTCCCTTCTCTAAAAAAGGTCACATTTTTCACCTAGTTTAAATTCACACTTGAGAATCCAACACTATATTCCAAGTACAGTTTTTAAAATACTTACTGTTTTCTTTATTCTGTAGATGATGTACGTAAGTTAGAATGAGAATAATTTGTGGTTGCATTGCTCTTAGTTAACTACTACAGAGGGAGATTTAATTGGGGATTATAAATCAAGTTAGTTTCTCTGCAGCCATTAGCATCCTACATTAAGCCTCAGCTGTGAAACAGAGCAAAATTCTGCTCACCAGCTGGGGCAGCTCTGTAATTGGTTTAGTGTGCTGTAGGCACTTTTCACAGGTTTCCAAACAGCATCCAGGGTGACAATAGCCAGGGTGAAAATAAGACAGATATTAATCTTATACAAAAATATTAATATACAATGTCTAGGACAAAGTATTATATGTGTAAGGATATGCTAATTTAGTCCAGGAAATAAATTTCTCCTGTAAGTAATTTTTTAAGCTTCAATTTGCCAATTATTCCAGCAGTCCCTCTTAGTTTCTCATTTAATCTTTTTTTTAACTATGCAATTGCTGAATTGGAAATTTCCAGTTCCTTCTAGCTGACCTGCTGCCAACTAAGAGTTTACCAGCAGTTGAATTATTGTCATAATTAAATTTCATTAAAACTGCACAATGAAGCACAATCAAAGAATAAGGAATACCACAGAGCACATTCAATTTTCTAATACATTCAACATAATTTTTCATCAGTGAAGCATGTAGCTCAGTTTCTGACTAAGGAGGGAAGCTTTCTGATTTGTTACTCTTGCCCTGGATGATGACAGCAATATCACACTTCCATATACACTAAATTATGTATGTTTTTATTTATTGCTAACAGTTTGGCTTTCGAATATCAAAAAAAGCCATTACTTTCATATACTCTACATTGTGCATATTTTTATTTTTTGATAACATTTTGTTTGCTTTTCAAATATGACTAAAATCATTATTAACATCTTTGAAACAGATTTAAAAAGAAATAAAATTAATTCTAGGAGCTTTAGCTGTTAGTCATGTGATCGCAGTTTACTGCGCTTCATTCCTAATCTAATCATTTTGAGGAGAATTATTCTGAAGGAATGTGTTACCCATGTCATTACACAGCTTTTATTAAGTAGGTTAAACATTATTCCAAAAATAAGCTATTGAAAAGCAGGTAATGCATCTGCTTCTAGAAGTGAACAAAATTTTTACCTTTGGGACTACTAGGTGTAAGGGATTTTTAAACATCTATGTTACTAGGATATACTTGATTGATAATATTTAGAAAATATTTATTACATGAAATTTATTTTACAAGATCTCGTTACTTGATCAGAATAGAAAATTTTTATATGACCTTTTCTGTATTATGGTTTAGTACTTTTAGAAATATGTTACAACTGTACTCACTTGATTGTTAATGTAAACAGTGACATAATTAGAACAGATATTCTTGACTTCTCTCTTAAGCTGACTGCAGCTGAATAACAGAAGAAATAAAAATTTCTTCCTCAATAGCTGAAAATTGTAAATCTAGTTTAACAGAAAGTATTGAATATTTATGTTAGCATACTTTGCATATAGATCAGTATGATATAGAAAATATTATTTAAATATTTATTATTGGAATATATTTAGAGTAACAATCTGATTGTTCATCAAATCCAATTATATTCAGAGAAGGTTTTTTCATTATATATTTATCACTTTGTTCTCATTTTGTTTCCACCTAGTTTCTGTTCTTTCAATTCTGGCATTGATTACCTCAGTTTATTTCCCATTTCTAGTTCTATCTTTATATATATATTAACAATTTTTAGTAACTGATACATACTGCAAGATCTGGCATCTGAAAAGTTGGATAATATTTCAGCAGTAGGAATGTGCAAGCTTGAACAATACAAATTTCACCATGATTTTTAAAATGTTGTAGTTCATTTATTATCACTAAACAGATGATACTGAAAGTTTGGCATAAAGAAAAGAGGTCTTTTTTTCCTAGTTTGCTTCAAAAGCTGCAGTGAGCCAGAGGGTTATAAGGGAAGCACTTTCAAATTCAGCAAAGAATCAAAACTATATTCAGGGGAAAGTAATGTGTTGTAGCTCCCTAGTTACAGATGATGCTTTTAGTAAGTAACCCCAACTCTTTTGAACTAAAGACTGTTTGAGATTTAAATGTCAGGTGAAAGAGTTACTCACTAGGATACAAAAATAAAGTGTAGGAAATCCATTTCCACTTTTGCCTAATAAAAATAATAATAGTAAGAACGTGGACGTGAAAGGTGATCTACAACCTTGCAGAGTAGGCAATCCTAGTACCTCAGAGAAATGTGCAGAAAATCTCACACCCCAGCAACCAGCACTGTATGGATGGGACTAGGATTGCTGACTCACCCAGCCTTACTCCCAGCCTGTGTCATTTCTGTCTCAGTCAAAAAAGTTCTTTAAAATCAGTAGTGAGTTTTACCATCAGCAATGAGATACCAATTTCTCAGACTAAACTTATCTGTACTATGAGTTCTGTGGGTATTAGGGACAGGGATTTGAGACTGCAGCAGGACACTGCCCTCAACAATGGCTTGGTGCAGCAAGGGGATGCCCTTGTGGCAGGCATTGCTCAGGTTTGTTGTTAAAATGTGAGTGCGTGGGGATGAGACTTGGCAAAATATTTAGTCAATAAGGTAAGAATATGATAAGAAATAAAAACTCCCTGGTTCCCTAATAGGAGGCATTGTTGCGGACTTGTTCTTTTTTATGCTGTATTTTCATGGAAAAATTCACAGAAACTGGGGAAAGAGAAGAGTAATCTGGAAAAACCCCCAAATAATCGAAGTGCTCCCACTGAGAACCAGAGGTGTTGGGTAGGGATGCATAGTCCTCTTCCTCCTTCAGCAGTGATGAGGGGGTTTTATTGTCTCCCCAGGTATAAGCAGCTTAATCACAGCTACTGAAGAGAGCAAGGAGAGCAGAAGACAAAGAGGTTCTGTGTCTGAGGCTGTCCAAGGCATGTGGCCGGGGGAGCCCAGCTCCTGCCGTGGAGCCTGAGTGGCTGCAGCGATCCCTCAGCCCCTGCTCCTGGACCCTGCCGGTGTTACACAGGCTGGGAAGGAGCGCGTAAGGCCCCAAAAAACTCCCTTGATGAGACTTCTAACAGGGCTTGTGGTTGTTTGCATACTCTGACTAAGAGGCACAGGAGAAACACCAAGATATTCTCAAGAGGTCAAAACAACAAAAAAGGCTTTCCTGGCAACTTTAGAAAATCAGAGAGCTTTGGCAAATTCACTCAACATGAAACACTTCTCAAAGCATTCATTTAGCAAACTTTAAGCCCATTTGATTTTAAGTTAATCAAAAATTCCAAAAATTCCATTCATTTTAAAATTTAGTAGTGGTGGCTAAGTGAAAAGACAACATAAAATCAAGTTTTATGAGGAAAGTCTGTCTGGATTACTGATTTTCTCTTTACAGCATAACTGAGACACTTTGTTCACTCTTTAGACCACTGAAGTATACTGAATATTCATTGGACTATGATATATCCAAGAACATTTAGAATATTTCCTCCCTGGAGACAGTATCTAGATTAGAAAACTCTAGCATGTTTTAGAAATTCCCCTCAATTTTACATTTTGTACCTATTGAGACTCTCATCTATTAATTCGAGCCAAAACAGTTTACTGTAGTCACTAGTTTTTCATGTTTCTGCTCCAATGTGAAACAAAAGAGCTGAAATTAATATAATTTACAACATTTTACACTTTAAACAGCTAACTGTACTTTTTTTTTTTGCTTTGACTGCACACTGCTAATAAAGGACAATGTTACTCAACAGAAAAACTAAATTAATTTTGTGTACAGTATAGTATATTAATCAACACCTGACATTCCTATTATTTACTAAATTCCAAATGTTAAACAAGTCTGTTCTGATTAATTTGAAATTTTTTTAGAAAAAAATTATTGATTAAATGGCAGGCATATAGATAGTGGATAAAAAATGTGAAGTTTACTTGGGTTTTTTTTGGATGGGTTAAGAGTAATGTATTTGCTGTCACTGCAAAATAGCATTAGCTATTTAGCTATATCTAAAAGAGAAACAAATTGTTTTTCCATGTCTGAAATCACCTGATTTGTTTTGTAAATATGTAATTTCAACTAAATGTATTAAAAATAAGAGGTGTTAAATTGAAAAAAATATTGTGAAAGTGAGGAAAAGTAGCAAAATAAATATGTCATCTCTTTGCCACAATCTGTTAATGAACTGGATAAACTCCGAGATGTTAGTAAGGCAGAAGATAGAAATAAATTATATATATATATATTAAATATATTTTTCCTGCTTTTCAATGAATATATCGATTAAAAATAACAGTGGTGTTTTTTATTTACTTGTTTGTGATGAGTTAACCTTGATGAAAATCTGAATTCTACTCAGTCACCTGCTCACTCTCATCCTTCAGCAGGATGGGGTAGAAAATAGTAAGAAGAGGAATGGCAAAGCAAAGGTGGATATAAAGACAATGAGATTGCTACTTGTTATTATCTTGCTCAAAAAATAATCAATTTGGGGAAAATAAACTTAATTTATTGCCTTTTAAATATTTAATCACTGTTTCAAGTAAAAGTAGGCAAAAAAATCAGCACTAAGTCTCTTTCCCATTTTTTCAGGGTCAGCTTCATTCCCTCACCCCCAAACATAATAATTCTGAAAAGACTCAGCTACACTGTAGTGTCTAAACATCTTTTGAGAGAAATCTTGAGGGTGGAAGGATGGAGATGCCCACCTCTCACTCCACCAAGGGTCGAGTGTGTCACCTTTATTTAGACCACATATTTCTGAGAAGTGGAAGTTCAGACTTAACTGTGTCTCTGGGATCTCCGATTACTGCTTCTGGACTACTTTTCAAATGCTTGCCAGTTGGGTTTTTTTGTTTTGTTTTGTTTTGTTTGGTTGGTTTTGGTTTTATTTCTTTTGTTGTGTTGGGGGTTGGTTGGTTGGTTTGATTTTTTTTTTTAATTAAAAGACTGTAAAAGAAACCTAGGCAACATTTCTGGTAACTACCCTGATAATCATCTACTGATCAGATGTCTAAAGCAGGTAAGATGTTGCCTCTAAGTTGCTAAAGGCAGCTCAGACTGGAAAGGAGGGCAGTTACATTTAATATTAGTATAGTGCTTAAATTCTGGCAGTTAGCAAATGAAATGTCTTAGTACATCAAAAAGCCTGCCTCTAATTTTAATTCTACCCTCACTGAAGCGAATTATAAACCTCACAGGGCTCCCTAGTGTGTTCAAACAAACTTATGAATGTTTCATTCTATGTGTTTGTGTTTCTCATTTTTCCTATGTCAGTTTTGATTTGTTTCCAAGACTTGTCTTGCTTTGTTGTGATGGTTGATTGTTGGAACAATGCTATTTCCTCTTGCCGGATTTATTTTATTTTCTGTCTGATTTTATTTATTTATTTATACTCTTTTAGCTTCGCTAATGATTAAGGGCTTCACACAATGCTTCATGATGCTTCACAACTTGTGTGACCTCATCAGTGGCTTTTCTAACCAGTCAATAAAATATTCTTTCTGGCCAGTGCACAGCAAAGCCTAACATTTGTTTAAGCCTCAAGGAAAGACTGTATCTACTGGGTTTTATGAAAGACATTTGAGCTATTGCACACTTGTACAATTTAAACTTTTGACAACTACAGCTTTATCTTTTGTGCTGTATCAAAAACATCCAATGCAATCACACAGTAAAGAATTGAAAATTATCACACATAAAAAATGTCAATACCTTACGCTTGGTATTTTCTTGCATGTAATGATACTCAGTATTGACAGGTGGAAAACAGAATTCATATGGTAGACCTTAGGACAACATTATATTCTTCTCACATGTAAAAATGAGAAAATACTTCTTTTTACTACATTTTCAGGATGCAATTCCTGATTTTTCTCTGGGGTTTCTTTTTCTTTTTTTTTTTTTTTGTTCCTCTACCAAAAGTTCATTGATAACAATAGAATACTTCTTTCAATATGTAATATTTGCTATTTATAAATGTCTTAAGGGGGAAACCAAAGTGAAAGGTTTGCAGAGTTCTGTATTAGCATCAGGGTGCTTGTATTAGAAGACTGTCATTTGACCTAAACAGAAACTAAAAGGCTTCCCCCAAAAGTCCCATTGTTTAACTTGCTAAACATGGATTTTGGAAGTGGAACCTATATGACTGCTTCTTTTCACTAAGATTTTAAAATAGCTCATATATCTAAAAGTACCGATGTGTTTGAGAATTCAAATAGCCAAATCAATATTTTAATAAAATTATTTAGATAACTCTAGAAATTAATGTAAAAATTCTTTGGACCCTAATTTTAAAAAAAGACATATTAAAAGCAGAAAATAAACAAACTGTAGTTCACTCACTGACCTACAAGGGAAATCTGATAATAAAAACATATGTATGTAACATTTTCATATGTATGAAATTATATTCCTGTTATTTTATCAATTAATTTATTAGCAGCTCAATGCTCTAAACATAACAATGCAAATTTTTATTGAGTTTCTCAGTGTGTGAAGCGGGTACTTAATGGCCATACTGAAAGTCAAGAAGCATTATTTTAAGATAATCTTATTTATAGTCACAAATGAACAAACCACATAGATTAAAAATGTCATAAGAAAAAATGCCTGAAAAAGAAAAAGCTGATAAGTTAATGAAAAGAGAAATGAGGTCACCTGAACTCTTGTTCTATTGAAGTAAATTAATGCATGACAAATACAGAAGCTGTCCATCCCATCCTTTTTATGAGCTGGAGGTGAAAGAAGACAAATGCACACTCCTTCTGCTAAAAGCAAACAAGAAAGATTGGATGATACTCTCTTTCTCATTGAGACGTGAAAATAAATCATTTCCTGCCAAACAGATCAGATTAGGTCCTGTGATCACTAAATTTGAGGATGTTTTCAGATGGGAGACTTCTCCCCGTTCAACTTGCCTACATTTCTTTCTCAACATAACTTGTTCATAATCATTCTGTGTTTTGTCAACAGAACAATAAATCTTCTTGATACCAAAGTTACTGAGAGTTCTTGGCACAACCATTTCAAGATTTGACCTTAGAATGAACCTTTAATAAAACCAAGCACTTTTATCAAGTTGAGGGCTTTCTTCTCCATCGCTTGTTCTTGGGGAACTGCCTTCCATGATTGCAAACTCAGTGTATTTCAGTGTAACTCAGTGTGCTTCCTGGTGACCAGCCTGGGCTAGCTGAGGATCCAATCCCTCCAGATCACTGCAGAATGTCCAGAAGATAAATGTAAATGTAGCCTGGAAGACTACACATTCATTTTACATTCCAGTAGCAGAGAAATGAAAGAGAGAAGCATGAAAACTTTGGTCTATATGACAGATACTTATGGATGTACAATCTCATTCTACTAGATTAGAATCCAATGAAGCACTTTAGGTTTTTTCCTACCATGTAATCCCATGCAGATGTTATAGAAGATAAAGAAAATGCTTCAGTCTTGCTGGACTTTTTATAGAACATTCTTCTATGAAAGTCTGAATAAAAAACATCAAAACCCACTATTTTCTAATGCTGATTAAGAAAATCTTTGCTCATTAATTAAGGTGTGCCCCAGCATGGAATGTGTGAACACTTCAGTTTGCAGATTTTGAGGTAAACTTAGTCTAAATCTATTATGCTGTTCAAGGAACAGACCTGGACTTTCCTATGAGGTCTCATGAAACTGAGTCCTTCTTATCAGTAAGGCTGAAAATACATTTAGAAGAGCTTGCTTTGGTATTGTGGAATGTAAGTAATGTAAGACTACTAGTGACTGATCTGTTAGCTCCAAGCTTTTATTGTGGATGATATATATTAATGAAATACACTCAGGCTTTTACCTAGCTTCCACCAGTGTAAAATTCTTTATCTCTTAATAAAATTACTGCTATGAGCAATCTACAGAATATTGTTGAGGAGAGAATTTTTTTGACATTAGGCCAGAGCATCAATATAGATGTAATATACACATAAATTCACAATGGCATTGAATAGAAAAGAGTTGGGTTAGGGGCATTCTGGTGTTTTGTTTTGGGTTTTCATGTTTGTTTGGTTTTTAATTTGTTTGGTTTTTTTTTTTTTTCTTGTTTATTTGGTTTGGTTTGGTTTGGTTTTGTGTGGAAGGTTGTGTATTTTATTGGCAACAAGAGAAATAAGATTACCTAATACCAGAAACTTCAAAATTGATTAAAGTTAAATATAAAATTAAAAAATATGTATTTTACCAGTTTAGTTTGATCCTTTTAATTCTTTTACTGAAAGCATCTTGACTTGGAGATTAAGTGAGGAGTTTGACGTGGAAATAAAACCTAACACAGTTGTGTCCTAACTGTATCCGTGTATAATTCTGCATGATTGTAATCCATTTTCAGTAAATGCAACTCTGGTCATTTTATACATTTGCCTTATTAAATGAAATATAGAAACGAAATATAGAATTTATTCTGGTATATTAATTATTCTGATTAATTTACTTAAATTATAACTGAAGTCTAAATTTTTTTATTTGGGGAAACAAGACATCAGTATCATATGAACAAATAGAAACTGCTGAGGATTTATGTAATGAAAAAACTAATATTGTTTGTAAGATATTTTGCTTTAAGATTTGGAGTAGGAAGATAGCCGTAAGAAGATTTCAAAAATAAGGAAGGTACTCTACATTTCCTTTGTTGAACTGTAAACTAATAGTTGTGTACATTTCAAATGTTTAATTTGATAAAATTAAAAAAGAATGCAGGTCTTCTACAACTCATCTTTCAATGAAGATGAAGAAGAGCTATTCAGGCGTGAACATTGTGCTTACATACATAAATGTCCTCCTAAAAATTCTACTTTTACTTACAACAAAATAGGTTTTTGCAGTGTTCGAAGAACAGAGCAAGGGGGGAGCAAGTAGAGGAATGTGATCATGTACATAAGAAGGCTAAGTGAGTGACTCCCAAATTCCCTGGGGGTGTCATGTTTACACCATGTTGGGAAAGAAAATGTGAGCACTGGGAAACTTGCTGGAAATCAGCAATCTTGAAATCAGCAATCAGTTCTTGAACTTCAGATGGATCTGCTGCCTTGGTCTTGGAATCTCACTGGCTCTTACACATGCTTCTGTTCATATAGTCCCAAATACAGGTTTGGCATATTTTGCTATTCAGTATAAAGATTTAAATGTTCCATTTTACCTCTAATTGTAATGGCATAGGTGGTCAATAGAATTTTTATTCCCATCTAGGAAACTGTCTAAAGACTCTTCTTATATCTGTGTTCATGTGTATGAATGTGCATATATGTATATATGTATTATACTTAATTTTTTTCAAGGTACCTGTCACAGTATGGGAGTAGCTGCCATCAACTTGCTCTAGAAATAATGGCTGCCTGAATACACCAAGAAAAATCTAATATGAAGGCATTGTTTCTTTCAAAGTGTGTATTCTTAATAAAAGCTTTATAATGCTAAATTGCAAGGTCAATTGAAAACTCCAAAAGGGGGTTATACTCACCATTTTGATCACTGTAAGTCTGCAATTCAGAATTAAGCTAGTGTGGTTTGTACAGGTTTAATTAACTACAATACAAGGGCACTGGAAAGGTTAATTAAGATCTACCTTCTACGACCCCGAGGAAACACTTTATGGTAAGTATTTCAAGAGGTTTAGTTTCCAGTAAGAGCAAAGCTTTTTTTGTAGTAGTAGTAGTTTGATATTTAAAAAAAAAAAAGATTTTTCTTATTTACTTAAAAACCTGATAATCATAAATATTATAGCAACACAAGGAAGATAAAACCATATGATTTGTAGTGTTTCAGCTGGAATTCTTTCTATAAGTTTCAAGGCATTTGCCCTTTGTCAACTAGGCATTGGTTGATCCTTTGAGTGATTTTTATAGTGATTAAAGCAGGCTGGTGAAACAAGACCAAAATAGATTCCTTGGCACTCCACCAGCAGGGAACAAAAGTGTATGTCAAACGTACAGCTTTTCATGTTTGAGCAAATTCATCTCAAAGGTGACTTCTTTCACAAAGAAAACAATAATTAATCAGCTAATTATGTTGCTGGCTAGACTTCTGAACTGGCAGGAAAAATGCCATTTAATCTAAAAATTATTTCCCTAAAATTTACAAAAATAGTAGAAGGGAATTAGTGAGAAAAGAATATTTGTATCATTTATCAACATACTACTGACTGTATGTAACATATATGCTCTGAATCACTTGCAAGCATTCATTTGGGGTAATCAACACAGTATTAAATTTATTTTAAAGTGTTTTTTTATTTTATTAATAATATCTATTTTGTGGAAAGGCAGTGTTGCAAGATAAGATGCTGAGGATATATTTCTCCAAAGTTTGATTTCTCTTTTGAAAACACTAAAATACTGCATCAGAGTGTGAATCCATTTTGTATAATTTAACACTCCTGAAGTATATGCATTTATAGCTAAGTTGTCTAGATGTTCTCCAAAATCAGTACCCTCAAGTTAGCATTAGGACAGTGGGATGCATTTGCTTTATTTGAACAGTCCAACTAACAGGATGAGATGACTGTGTCCCAGTTTTGCCTAATTATTGAGAATAAAAATAAAGGCACCTCTGTATTTGATCTAACAAGTGGTACCTCATGTCTCCCTTTATCTTGTGCTCTTATTATTTGTGAGTTTTGACATGTTGGATTCAAGTTGAGAAGCTAATTTAAAAAAAAAAAAAACAGTCTGAAAACATAGAGTAACTCCCTTTCCACATTTCTACACCAGGAAATGATCATGAACCAATGAGAGGGGAAAAACCCTAGGAACAGGTTTCCCAAAGATGTGGTAGACGCTTCATGTCTGAAACCATTCAAGGTCTGCTTGAACAGTGCTCTGAGCAACCTGGTCTAGTTGAAGATGTCCCTGTTTATTGCAGGGACATCTCAGACTAGATTACTTTTAAATGTGCCTTCCAGCTCAAACTCTTCTATGATTCTCTGATCATACAGGAAAATTGCAGCTCCATGTGGTTCAATTTAGAAAGGTCTGTCAGAAGGACTCCTTATCAAGAGTATAAGAGTAGATAGAACAATGCAGAAATAAAACATGTTTGGAAGTAAGTCAGATTTTGGTGCCATTAAAAAGAGATTTTGTCCCTGTATTGCTTCCAAGTTACCTTAATTCCTTTGATAATGTGTTACCTGTCATTCTGTGAGGCTGCTGCACCCTATGATTTGTCCTTCCTTTTGTTTTTTTACTGTTTGTTTGTACAGAATCCCTTCTACATTGTCAGGCTGATGAGATTTTTGAGCATGGTCTTTTCTGCTTCAGGATTTCTTTCTTCAGTAAGAAATCAATGTGAAAGACTGTGTGGGACTGAGGTAAAAAATAACGCTATCATAAAGCTGTCTATTTTTTCCTAATTATTCACATAGACTGGATTTTGTTTCTTTCTGCCTGTGAAAACAAGTGCAAAGAGCTTTCAACATAATACATACTCTTTCTTTCCAAGCCAAGATAAATCTGTGGTTGAGAATCTCATAAAAATTTCTTGTCTCAGGCTATTCATGAAGTTATGCAGGCTGAACGTAGCCTTATAATTGGAGCGAAACCAATGCTATTCATTACATTTTAATTTAATCTAGATGTTTTCTTATTCCCATATTTTATCTTCCCTATTCATAGAAATAAAAATATCTATAAAAATTTTAAATATATATTGCTAAAAATTTTCACTTATTGCTAGAGCACAAACCACTGTTATGATTCAAAATATACACTGGGTGAAAACTTGGGTTTTTTTCTCTATAAATAAAAAGCAGAGTAGATCAGCATTTTGAGGCAAGTTGAAGAATTGATGCTAGCAATTCTAGACATGCCAAACTGAGAGTAATAAAGTAGACAAAAAATTATTCTCCATTATTTTAAATTCATTAGTTTCCTCATAAAACAGAGGAAAAAACTATATTTAAAAAAGAAAATCAAATCCTTAAAAAATCATCTTCTGAATCCTTGCAGAGAACTATTGTCTACTTTTAACAGATCACAGCATAATTTTTTTGGTGACATATATTCTTGAAAAAGTTTTTATCTTGTTTTTACTTTCATTTCATATTTGCAACCCTAAATTTCAAACATAGTTCTAAACACCTGAATGTATAGTTCCAATTTGAGATTCATCATATTTCTCAAAAAATGTCTCCTTAGACTTGCAAATTGAGCCTTCTCTATAAGTCTGTGAATAATATAAATTTGCTTTGATGAGTGAAAAGAGCTGCTGTTGACCCCAATTGTCAAAAAAACCCCAGTCAAACAAAAAAAAAAAAAAAAGTCAGATAGGTGGAAACAGAGGAAGGAACAAGAAGAAGAAAAAGGGAAGTGGCAAGCTCTGGGTGTAGGGGTCAAGACGATGTTCTCCTCAGTCCTTCCAGTGAGGGAGAAGGACGTAGCTAAGTAAGCCTGCATGCACCCTGTAGCTCAACACCTTGCTGTGCAGGTCACAGGGCTTCAGTTTTTCTCAAGAATGAGAGCTGCTACATAATCCATCTGAAAAATTAGGAAAAGAGCATCTTTGCTAGCAGGCTTGCTAGTTCTAGTGAGAAGGACTTTAAAATGACCTGAAGAAATGACAGAGATAACTGTGAGGAATGAGGTTAAGGAGCAAGGTGTTGGGAAAGACTCTCAAAATTCCAACAGCCAACTGAAGCTGAAACTATAGAAAAGACAATTGAAAGGAATTCAGTATGGAAATTGGCAGAAAAAGGAAATCTACATCAAGATTCAGGGCTATTGTTCAACAGGGCAGGAAACCTAGTGTCAAAGAACACAACACACTTGATGGCTTCTTTGCCTTTCTTTTTTCCATAAAACTTGATCTCAGGCCTTTTTTGACACAATTGTGTTTATTGGGAGTGAAATATTGCCCACAGTGAAGGAAGATAGGGTTAGGGAGCACTTATAACTGAATGTGCTTAAGTCCAGAGAGGTGCTACAGAAAGTGGCTGATGATGCCATGAGGCCTCTGTTATCTCTGAAAGTTCTTGGTGATTAGTTACCTGATGATGGAAGGATCTCAAATGCCATGTTTAATTTCAGAAAAAGAAAGAAGGAAGATGCTGAGAACTGCAGGCTTATCATGAGGAGAAGCTGAGAGGCCTGGTTTTGTTGAGCCTTAAGAGGAAAAATTAAAGAGACACTTCATTATTTCCTTCAGTTCCCTAGTGTAAGTACATAAAGAAATGAAGCTAAACTCTTCTTCGTGAGAGTACATAGTGACAGCATCAAAGACAATGGACACAAGTCAGAACTTGGGAAGTATGATTGAGGGAGAAAAGAAAATCACTGTGAGGGTGGTAAAACACTACAACAAGTAATTTAAAAGATTGTGCAATCTCAGAGGTGTTCAAGGCTTGACCAGAAAGGTCCTCAAACAACCTGATCTTGTTCAACCTGCTATGAGCTGGAGTTTGGATTTGATGATCTCCACAAGTCCCTTCCAACTTAAATTATTCTATGATTCTATAACAGAATACATTATTCAGTTTTCTCCCTCATTTGCATGCTCTAACTCTAACAGATCTTTTAACACCCAAAACCAGAAATTATGAAAGTGAGAATCTAACAGTAACTCTGCAAATTCATGGTTCAAATTCTTTTAATCTTAATACAAATAAAGAATCTCACTTTAGTCAGTGAGTGAACTCACTGTGGGGCACCAAAATGAGTGCTTTAAACCTCTATATTTTAGTTTTCTTTAATTTCAAATATGAAGATTCTTTTACCCATAAAGTTTTATGGCAAGAAATTTTGCTAAATGAGAGCATGAAGATCCAGAAGTTTACTGGGTTACAGGATTGTATTTGTTAAAATTCACATCAGATTTTAATATGAGAAAATAAAAACTCTATGTTTTCATGACAATGGAATTTAAATTACTGAATAAAGAATGTTGTGATAATCATATAAAAAGAATATATAACTTCCCATGTCACTTTTCTTGAAAAACTGATATGATATTACAAACTACCAGTTGCTACCTGATAGTAACTCGTATTAAGTAGTTACAGCATATTTTACATGTCCAAATGATTCTGTTATGGTTTATTAGAATTCGTAGTATCCTTACAGTTCTTTTCTCCCTGTGTTTGTTCTGCTTTGGTTTTCTAATTACTCACTGTCTTTACTTCAATGCACTTGTTAAAAAGGAGCTGAGGTGATAGCCGTTGCCACTTTTAGGGCAAGTCACTTAGCATAAATATTGAGCATAAACTGTGCTCTTCAGTTTGATAGTTCTACAAGGAATCTTTGGTCAGAGGAAGACTACTTAACCAGAGGGCCAAACTTTTACTGAATATTTCTTTGACACAGGTTCTGTAACATGAGGGAATCGGTACAAGTGTAGTAAATGCAGCTTATGAAATCTTTCAGAGAAAGCTAAGGCTAATGGTGTTTTTATTTTTTAAGACCTGAAAATAAAATGTTAACAAATTAAAGTAGCTAGCTTTTGGTGATATAATTATAATTATTATGTTCATGATTGTTATGGATACACCTTGATCAATTTAACATGAATTCAGAGTGCAAACTACACCCTGACAGATAGCTATTGTGAGAATTATGATTTTTTTAATTTTAAATTTCAACTTCATATGACAAATATATGAACACATGGGATGATTCTATCTACAATTCTCCTAGAAATCAGATCTTTCTTACTCTCTATTTTCTTTCTTTCTGAAGAAATTTTTGATGAGATTTTAAAGGAATTTCAACATCTGTCAGTATTAAAGGTTCTAAAGAAATTTTTACTACCATTTATTGAGATCAGAGCATAGCGTTTGTCATAGCTTTCAGCAAAGACAGTTCACGTTCCGTTTTGCAGAATTGCCAGAGGAGTGTGCAATAATATTACTCCCTCAGTAATTTCCAGATTTTTACCTCCATCTCATGTTCTTCATCCATCAAAAAATTATCTTAATAAAGGTTCTGAGAGCAATACCAGAACAGCGTTTTTTCTTTTTGCAGGAGTCTTCCTCTTTTGAAAAAGGAGTCCTCTCTTTTGAAAAACGTGCTGGCCTGTGCCTTAGCTCAAAAGAACTGTCTTGTCTTTTATTCCACACACATCCCTGAAGCTCACCTTCGTCTCTTCAGTAGCCAAGAACACACCACAAGCAGCTAATCTCTGTGAGAACTGAGTCCTCCTCCGTTTAGTGAGACTGGAATGTACTTTCCTGAGAGCCAGCTTATGAAGGCTTATAGCCTTCATAAAAGAATTCTTGGCCATGACAAATGAACCTATAGGTAATGAAAAACAAAGATGCATTCTGCCTTCGGTACTCAACATTTCCAGGAAAGAACACCACCTCCATTGTAATTTTCTGGATTTTTTTTTTCTTTCATTCTCTTTCACTATTTTAAGGTTGCAAGTAGGAAATACAAAAGTTTAGACTAATGTCACATTTTAACTGGCAAAATATTTAACTTAAATGCTTTTTCTTAAATATATGCTATTGGGCCTTCTCCAATAAACAAAAAAAAAAGTATTTTAGCTTGCATTTCTTATTAAGAAACCCTCTTTTTCTTTGAATACTATAAAAAAAGAGCTGGATTTAATAATCAGTTACAACCTTCATGCTGCCATGTGAAGGTTTGATTGATTGAAGTTTTCCCTTACTGTGACAAATGAATTAAATAAGATTTTTTTCCTTAAAACACAAGATGTACAATCACTCTAAGGGACAGATCTTTTACAAAAAGATGCATGGTCATCTTATCTTGTTTTACAACTGTCTCCTAACTGTAACTTTTTAAGCTTCTATTTGTATGTGTAAATATTAGAATAATTACAGAAAAATTGGTAAAATAACTGGGAAATAAAGTAATAAGATTGGGTATAGAAAAGAAGAGAAAAAAGATGAATAATGCTGTTATAAAAAAAATGAACCTCAGATTTGCATTGACTTGACTCCTAAGAGAAAAAAGAATTAGGATCAGAAGTTGGTATTTTTCCTTGCTAAAAAAACGAAAACCCAAAAAACCCCCAGAAAAACCCTCCAAAAACAAACAAAAAACCCAACCCAGGTAAAGAGGAGACTGGGTTATCAGGGAATTTGAAATATAAAACAAGAAGAGCAGAAAGACAAGTGAAAATGGATAGCTATATCACTTTTGAGTGATTGAGCAGATAATTATTTTTTTACCCTGAAGAAATACTGGCCTTAATTGGTTCTCACTGACTACTTGACAAGTGGAAAAAGGAAATACATGGGGATCTGGCACGTCAAGAATTATATGCCCTATGATATGCCCTATTCTTGATATGTTATAGAAATAATGGCTTTTGCCTTATGTTGAAATGTGTGTGCTGTTGTCCCAGCTCTTGCAAAGGGTATTTGTATTTAAATGCTGTCTCTATTCCAAGATAAATGGCTATACGTTCCACATTTATGATTTGAACAACAAGGAGTAATGCAAGATCAGTTCTATGGTTTCAAACTGATACTTTTCAATCTGCAATCTAAATTAAATAAAATTGATACCATCTTAAAACAGAGAAAACTGGTAGGTTTTCACAGAGTTTAAGTGTCCTTATTTTTTTTTTGGTATTGTAATAACTCTGATGAGTGGCCTTTTTCAAGATGAACTTTGTGTGGTGAAAAATTAAATAAATTTGCATCACAGAGTAGCTTTCTTTGCATTTGTTCTGTTGCTTATATCTCACAGAATCACACAAGCACAGAATGTGCTGAGTTGGATGGAAAGGAAGCCACAAGGATCATCGAGTCCAACTCCTGGCTCTGCACACTGGGTACCAGGGAGAAGAGATCAGTGTCCACCCCTTCTCTTCCCCTCATGAGGAGGTTGTTGACTGTGATGAGGACTCCCCTGCCTCCTCCAGGCTGAACAGACCAAGTGATGTGAGCTGCTCCTCATACAGCTTCCCCTCAAGGCACTTAGCCATTTTTATTGCCCTCCTTTGAACACTCTCTATCTTTAGATCTTTCTCATGTTGTGACACTCAAACCTGAACACAGCACTTGAGGTGAGGGTGCCCTGGCACAATCCCTTCCCCTGCCCAGCTGGTGAAGCTGTGCCTGACACACCCCAAGGCGTGGCTGGCCCTCCTGGCTGCCAGGGCACTGCTGACTCACATTCAACTCATCAATGATAGGACACTCCACTCATTCCCCAGAGTGCCCCTCAACTCTCCAGGGTTGGCCCATCCCAGGTGCAGGATGGAATCTGGCACTTCCCTTGTGAACTTCATGTGGTTGGTGATTGCCCGGCTCTGTAATTTGTCGAGGTCTCTCTGTAGGGTCTCCCAGAAATTTTTTTTAAGTTTGCTGACTCAAAATGCTCACTTAAATGTATTAGCAGTGGTTGTGATGAATCTTTACAGCATTTTAATGAAGTTCATACTTGCTAATTTTATTCTTTGATGTAAACCTTACTTATGAGACAGTTGAAGGCCGGCATTTTATCTGTACCTATATGCATGCTGAAAGCATTGATGTTATTGCTATGGGCATTAAAAGTTCCTACATGATAATTCTGTTTATCCCAGGAATCCATGGACTTTGGTACATGGTGAACTTTGAAAAACAGTATACAATTAGTTCATTATCTAGCTATTGAAAAACTTTTAATGGAAACACATAGAAATCTGTCATCTTTTTATCATTTTGTAAAAAAGATATCCAACTACATCTGTACACTGAGGAGACAGCAGAAAAATCTCATACTCCAGGCAGCAGAACCAGCATTCAGTCTCAAACTATAACTCTTTGAGACATGTATTATCTTACTGCTGAACAGGGAAATGTTTTCATTTGGATTTTGAAAGTCTTAATAGAATTGAATAACTGTAAATAAATTATATTAGTCCTGTTGATGTCTTAATGTTAAAAAGGCCAAGCAGAAGGTTTTGCTGGAAGGACTAGTTACAAATAGCTAGACTAATTTATCAACCTTACTAGTTGTTCATGACTTACTGGAATCACAAACGGGAATGCAAACAGGATTTTAGGAAGAAGCTTTCTGACAGTGATGCTCACTGTGGAGAGAACTTTATGTGCTGGATTCACAGGTTATGGTTGGACAATTGATGTTGACATAAATGGAAACAATCACTTGGATAATGAATACCCAAAACTTTTCTGGATTCATAGAACTCATCAGTCCCACCAAATCAGAGACTGAACTGTTCAAGTTATAACCATAAGACAGTACTCAAAAGAAAAACAGTACGTAAGGCTACTTCAGTGAAGGAAGAGAAGGGAGACATCTAACATGGTAGAAATATACATGTAATTTAAAAAAAAATGCTCTATGATGTACCCAAAATTATTTTTTCATGGAAAATAGCATGATGTCATTTTCTATGGTGCTCTGACATAACTAGAAAAATGTGACTACTGTCATGTGGGACACTGATGATTATAATTACAAAATTAATGTTCCTATATTGTCACTACATAAAAGTTGAAGTATCTAAACAGAGTCTGCAGACACAGATCAGATTAAAAAAAAAAAAACACAACAAAATCTTTTGCACTACCACTGCAAGGCAAATTAGCTTTCTGACATTCTCCTATTCTTTTAGATTTATTTTCCTAAATTTCCTGGAATGAGGAGAGGTAAAGGTTTGTAACTATAATCTGACATTATCTTAAAGACAACAAAATGGAAAAACAACAATGTGTGCCTCTTGCATGCTTTTCCACCATTCTTATTACATGTTCTCTTTCTAAAGAGGAAGGTCAAGGAATATGATTTCCTAAACTGTATAGCATACTACTGAAAACAATTACATACAATTTAAAAAGATCAAATTTTTGGCCATAATTTTACCCCGAGCTTTCTTCTTATTCCATAAGCGCTACAACTTTTTAATCCAGGCATGAAACTGTTACAATAACTACCCTGCAACCTTCTGGGTTTATTTCAGACTTGCCAAGGACTTTTCAAACTCTTTCTGATCTCAGACATCCTGGGCTTATTAAAAGCCATACAATTATGAATATCAGATTGTATCTAAATTGTCTGAACTTAATTTTAATATGTAATAGTAATTAGGTTTTTTTTTCATAAATGTAACAATGTTCATGTGAGTTGTTTCACAGCATGCCTCACTCTGGTATATTACTTCTTAAAAGTAATAAAAAGCTTGTATGTACTCACGTTTCTTTTTCAGTCTTTCCACAGGCATAGGAAAAATGTGCCATCACAGCTGGGTATTTTATGTATCCCCTAAGTCACTGACTTCCTACTAAACCTTAAAGCAAGTCAATAAACAACTGAAGACTGAACACAAAGTAAATACCCAATACTATTGTCTATGGGTGAATGCTCACCTGGAGTGGTATTGATTATATTATTCATTCTGATGTTTCTGCATGAGGTACCACTAAAAGCACTGACTCAGTGACACATCAGACATAATACCATTAGTGGAAACAGAAGAATTAAGTCACATTTCTGACACTGAAAAATTAAAGACATCTAAAAGATTATCCATCAGGAAACAGTATGATAGTAGTGTCAGGAGAAAGTTGTAATCCTCATAATCATTTTGCCCATTTGACATTGTAGACTATATGGCAAGTTTGCATTCAGAATGCAGAAAACTTCTGTTGATATAGTTTCTCTTGTGCAACATCTTACAGGTTTCTATTCCTTCTTTTCCTTGAAATTTCCTCATCTGAGTCTTGACAATTAAAGCAATAAGTCATGTGGGTTTACCTGTCAGGTGAGCTTATATAATTAACATCTGTTTTTCCAGAAAGAAAGTAGGGTTTATATGTTTTCTTTTTTTTTTTTTTTCATTTACTAACCTGAAACAACAAAATGGAAGAGAAGATTGGAGAAGCACACAGCTCTTGCCTAAAGCAATAGTTACCTTTTTTACTGTCTTCTGTTCATATTAAGTTTCTCTTCTAAAAAGCGTTGATTGTCTATATTTTTCATTGGCTGCTAATCTGAACACTCCCCAGTGGCCTTCCAGCTCCCTGGTAAATTAGCCACCATGTCCTGGGCTAACTGCCAGTGCAGTAAAACCATCTCTAAACAGAAAAAACGTTGTATTTTGCAACTACATGTACACAAACTAGACAATTTCTTCCTGTTACTATTGCACATTTTGGGGAGAACAAGCTACCCTCTCATAAAAACCAACAAATACAGTAAATTTTTGATTTGTAAACCCTGGATGATAATTAAATTCCATTTTTATGTTCATTCTATTAAGTATGATGTCCCCAAGGAGAAAGAAAACTGAAGGTCTCTGGAGATGGGGGCCAGACAGGCCAGACTTCACATTGCTGAAGTTTGGTAGTTTGATTTAGTTTAGCTTTATTTATGTGCCTGCAATGGAACGCAGTGGGTTTTCATGACTCACAATATTTACTTCACACGTTCAAACTATTCCAGCGAAACAGAACTTTAATAATTTAATCTCATTTAAGTCAAAATAAAGCCTAGGACTAACTTAATGCAATAAATTTTACAGCATTTGGGGACACTTAGGTGGGATTTTGAATTTAAAGAAAAATTATGAACATACTTTCAGGAAAAAATGTTGGTACTTCCATAATTTTTATGCAATTCATGATACCGGGATAATGCATTTCACTGGAAATTAAACAGGAGTTTTTCATTTCAAATATCCCAGTGACCAGGAAGAGACTTCATAAATTTTTCATTCATTTTTATGTATAAAGATACATATTACCAAGGAAACAAAAAACATTGGCTGTGGCTGAGAGTAACAGAACAATATAAAAAAGCATACCATTTCTGTTGATCTGTACAGTTCAAGAATGATATGTCAGTGCCAGGAGAAGATAAGTTTGAGGCATTGGGATAATTAAAACTGATAAGATGATTGTTACACCTTACTGCACTCATTGGTTTTTTTTGAGAAGATAATAATTCTTCCTCTTTAATCAAAAGTTTACAAAATAAATTGTTGCAAAAGCGCATTTCAAACTAATTCTATCCTATGGAAAATGTAATTAAAATTTTTCTCTTTTTCCCAGTAATAATAGCTTTTGTAAGAAAGAAAAGAGAAAAAAAAATCAGTGTTAGAAACCATTGCAGTAAGACCATATTGAAAAATCTAATAGCTTTACAGCCTATGGTATTTCCTGCTTCCCAAGCAGTGAGTGGCTAATGAAGGGAAGTCCTGATTCGCAGTTCATTCAAGACAATGAAAATATACCCACAGACTTCATTTTTGTTTGATGTGAAACCTTTTAAATAAGATATCTATCAGATTTCTGTCTGTATAAATACTGAAAATTAAAATAAAGTTGCTTTTATACTTATTGCAACCCTTGTAAAATAGAACTCTCATTTGCTGGCTTTCACAATTGACTTCGTATTTGGCACGATCCATATTTGGGACCCCAGTGTTCTGTACACTGCAAGATAACTTCTATGTCCTGCTGTCATTGCTGAATTTGGTAACAGGGCATACAGCCCACGAAGTGGGAATAAAAAAACTGTGCATATAAGCTTAACTTTAAACAGTTGTAGAGTGGATCTTTTTTTAAGAAAGAAAAGCAAACGTTTTGTACAGAGTAATTTTCATTAAATCCATACTCATTCCTTATTCCAAATAAAACTCTATATAAGCTATATTTCATCTGTTGCTATTTTGGGAGTGTTCTAGTAGATTTCTTGTTCTGGCACAGATTACTGCTGAACACACACTTTCTAAACTTTGTATGGGAACAGAACATCAAAAGAATCTTAGCTATTGGGTATATACCAATAACATTCAAAACTGTACAGAAAATATTTAATTATAAGGTAAAAATTGTAGTGCTGAATAACTCAGTGCCATAAACCAAATTCCTGTGAAATACACAAATTTCCTTTTGATTTTCATTGCTGCAGCATCTCTAACAAAATATACATCTCATGAAGTAAAAGGAAAGGGTTAAAATTATCTTACCAACATCTTACACTATATCTCTTTCTTTGCAGTTCTTAATATATTCTTGAAAACTATTTCTAGGGAAGAGTTCAGATAACAGAAGGCTGAGCAGATGGTCTTTTCCAACTTTGTGGTTCCAGAAAAAGCAAGAGCCCTCATTGCTGCTGACATCTGAAGCTGATGCAAGAAGGTGCCTACCATGTCAGACGAAAAATGCAACAGCTAGTCAGACCCATGATCAGGCAGCTTGGCACTTGCTGACAGCAGTTTGTCCATGTGTTGGAATTAGAAGAAAAAATAAACTTAAACCATACGACTGCTTAAAAATATGTTTATTTACTTTCCTTTTTCTGACGTTAATTATTTTCTCATAAATGAACAAACGCACCAAAAGTATGGTTTGGTTTAACAGAGAAAAAGAGAGAAACATATTAAAACCTAAAATTTGACATAAAGCAATTCATATTCGTAGATCTGAGTTTGCAATAGAAGTATTGTACAGAAGGTATTTCTTTAATAAGCAACTACAGCTTGACACAATATCTTATTAGCACAGGTGAGACAATATTATTTCCACTTTTTCTCAATAAAATAAAATAAAGGTTTTACTAGTACCACATGAAAAGTGGAATGTAACCTTATCTACATTCCTACTAACTACTTTCTGCTATATTCTCAGAAACTGCTATGAAAGAGATAGCTTCTCTCTCACTCAAGCCACTAACATAAATTAGATTATCAGAAATTAGATTATCGTGGACAAATCTTGCAGAGGTGCTACCAGAGAGAAGGCAGCAGCTCTTCACATTTACATAGATTTTTAACCAAAGTGTTCTGCATTTTTATCCAGGTAGATTCTTATTAACAAAAATTAACTCGTATCTCCTAAACTTAGGGAAGTGGCTTAATCAATTGACCACTGGTAATGAGAATAGAATACCTCTTTTGCTACTCTTCAAGCAAACAAACCTAGAAAGGGCCTAATGGGAATGCATGGCAGATGTTCAGGGATTTGATTCAATGTATTGTAGCATGCTGAGAAAAAAGAGAATTTCTTTTTATATTTATTTATTTATTTATTTATGTCCCCAAAATGCATGCTTAATCAAAGTAACTGTGCCTGAAACATCAGCTCCTTTCCCTTGGAAAAGTTCATGTGTGTTTGGAAGAACAAACCTCATCTACAAGTCTGTCCTTCTTCTTTTCTCAGTTTGCTACACTTTAATTGAAGGATGAAGTCAGGAGCTAATCCTATTCCTTAACAAATTTCCAACTATTTCTTCTTTTTAATTGTAGTTAAAACTCTAAGAAGTTCTAACATTACATTTATTTGTCTTCTTCTCATCTTTGCACTAGGTCTAAAACTAAACACATAAACGAAAGTTTATTTCTTCATGGGAACATAATTGTCCTTTTTTGTTATTGAAAACCTCAGACACGTGATGCTTTGACAATTCTCAAAATTTCTTCAGGAAATATATTTGAAGCAGGAGCATCATCCATACAAGCACAGAACTCAGAGTCCCTGTTCTCTGTGCTATCATATTAACAATCCCTCTCATAGGTTTACTGAAGGCCGGTGCTTGTCACTATCAAATTTAAAGATTATTCTTGAATATCACTGCATGGATTTCTAGAACTTGTTTGTTTTAATTCTAAATTTATTCATCCTGTTTGTATATCTGTTTGTCTGAAGACAAACTAGGGGGCTTTTACTGTGACAGTGTGATTCCTCTCTGTCTGATACATGCCCTGTATTATTAAGTAAAGCAGCTCATTAATTGTTCTGCTCCTTTATCTTGTCTGAACCACAGATAAGTAAATATTTATTAATTTCCCTTGTGAAAATATTTTATATTGTAAAGTTCATGTAAAACATGGGTATATTATTTTTAAAGTCTTAGCATACTAATACAGAAATACTGGTGGAGACTAAACCCTTTCATTTGCAGTTTGGTTGCTCTCCTAAATCTTATATTCTACACAAATTATATTCGTGTTTACTAATTAAAACTGAAAAATTATTCTACTTTCAAGTGAGATTTTACCTTGAGTTTTAATTGAAATAATTGAGTATTTTGTAAGGGAGTCCTTACCTAGGAGAAGATAAGAGTAAAAATCACTTTTAAGAAATAAAAATACACTATGAACTATAATTAATCAGATTTCGTAACATTCATGAAGTGCCAGTGTTATGATAATTTAGTATGTTTTTGTAGTATATTAAGCCAGGATGAACATTTCTAGAACAAACATTTTCACTTTTGTGTGTAATGCCACTAGACACATGCATAAAATTTTAGCAAGGATAGATAAATCAGCATACCCAGAAACTATGTGACATGCTTGTAGACTGAAGAAATCGGTGGCGTATGGGAGTAAATCTGATGAAAATACTTCTAGTCATATACTTCAGTAACCCAACTCAGTGAGCCAGATTAAAAATATCTGCTAATGGTGCAACTAACTGACATTGATTTACAAGTACATATTTATGGCATACTGAAGGGTAGCTCAGTGCTGTGGTACAGAGATAGATGGGGTTAATTTTTTTTTATATTTTTGCCTACTATGCTAAACGAGGCAAGTTATTTTGAGGACTTTTCATGATGATTTTGAAGTTCCAATGTCAAAAATAGTTTGGAGTACCACATTCTGAGTTCTGATCATCTTAGTATTCTAAAACCTTTTCTTAATTTTCTTTTGCTCTTAGATAAGTGTTGGAAGCATGGATGACATGAAGAACAAAAAAAACCCCAAACAACACTTCTTTTGTTTGACTCTTTGCTTTTGGGCAATTATGGTTTGCTTTTTTCATTAGAAAATTAGTTTCATCTCTTTGAATTCTTTGGTCAAAAAATATTTAATGAAGTTATGCTACTCCATAATTCATGAATCAAATTATGCTACTCCAAAAAAGGCTGACAAATTGGTTCCATCAGAAATCAGGGATGTTCCTTACAAAAATGAGATGTGTGTTTGCCATCTTTTCACCCTGGCAAGATATAGATTCCAGACCTGGCTTTTCCTAAATTTATCCTGAAATGTGCCATTTAATATTCCTCAAAAACAGGACTTGACTTTGATCATGGCTGGGAGTCAATTATATTAGTTTCATCTAGATGCATCTTGTTGTCTAGACAGCTAGACAGCTTTAACGAAAAAGTAGAAAGGGTAATTTAACCAGAGGGAAGGTCAGCAATTAGCTAACAGTGGGAAACAAAAGATTACAAGTTAAATAATTATAAATGCATCCTAGCATATGCTTAGCTGTAGGTATCATTCCTGGTACTTCAATAGTTTTTGCTTTCAAATTTTTAATGTTCTATTAGACGCTAGTGGCTAGGGTTGAACAAATATTGTTTGGAGAGTTTCCTATGTTCTGAATGTCTCACATCACAACTCGTATCCCTCTCTTACCTTGATTAGAGGTGTTTATTAAACGTAAAATTACATTAGAGTTTATAGCTCTATCAGGAGTTTTATTTCTTTGAAAGTGATTTCACATCCCAGCTTTGCAAATAACCAGTCATTAATATATGAACTGTTGTGCTATTAAAGGATCTTATTTTCTACTCTGAACTGTTTATTTTCTACTTCTGAGATACTTTCCAATTTCATCTTGAACATGCACATGTTGTTTAAGCTGATTAGTGTTGGCAATACCAGCATTGCAATAAAGATTACTCCTTAAGAGATAAACAAATCCTTCACCAATAGCATTGTCTAAACCATGTGAACTTAGTCAACAGTGGCCTTTGCTGGGATTCCTATATCACCTATGGTTCCTGTGACTATCAAGGCATGGATGTTAGCAGCAAAGTTCCTGAAGATATGTGAAAGTGGATATACAATAAATTTCTGATTCATCTGACTTTTTCAGGACTCATATTCAGCCACTTATGACAGTTTAGTGTCATCTGCAAACTTGCTGAGTCATCGTCCAGACCCTTAGCAAACATAATTCCATATTTATATACATCAATGAAATCTCTCATCCTCCAAGCCTTCTCTTCCCTGCGTTAACCAGTACCAACACCCTCAGCCTTCACTTCCTTGTCTCTGTGAACCTGGGTGTGACCTCACCAGTGCAGAGCAGAAGGCCTCACAGACCACATTAGTGTGCTAGTGTCTTAGATTTGAAAGTGAGGTGCTAACAATTAGCCAAGTCTTGTCTGCTGAAATAGTTGCTAATCAACCCAAAACTCACCTCAGTCTCAACCAGCAATTCAAGGACTGCTACAGTAAAAGTCAGTTACATTTTCTATTTACCTCCAATTTGACCTTTAAGTCTTACAAAGTACCATGCTCTGGGTGTCCAAGCATTCCCAGATGTGCCATTTGGATGAAAAAAAGCACTTGTCTTCCTTTGAGAGACTGACCTTGACTCTGCTTAAGACACATAGATTGTACTGAACACTCATGCCGATGGATTCAGCACTGTGGGAGCAGCAGCCAATTTTCCTGTAATAGGGTAGTGGCTTGAACTGAATCCAGACCTTTGTCTGTTCATTTGAGTTTATGAATCTTCCATTTCTAGCTCCATGGAAACCCACATTTAATAACTGACATAAAGGGTGCTGCAAATCAACTCTTTAAATCAGGAGTTCAGATTTTAAAAGTGGTAACATGAGTAAAATAGGAGTAAAAGCTATTTGAGATGAATGAAGAAGAGTAGAAAGCAATGCAGGCTTTTTGGGCCAAATGCTTAATTTGCATATAGAAAACCAAAAATGAAAATACATATGTTTATATTTGCTGATACATGATCTCTCATTGATTGATTTAAATAGAACTGGAGTGAGACTGTATTTTGTGCAACCACTAAGAGAAATTTGACATCTAATCTTTGATGCCATTTTTCCTGTCATATTTTAGAATGAGAGTGCATTAAAGTATCATCCATGAAAAACTCTAACCACAGGAATACTGCTATTTTTGTAAAATCAAATGCACAAAAAACTGGGATGAAACCTGAAAATGAAATAGGATTGTCTGAGGCAGTTAGAGACCTTGGATATCATATAGCGTTTGACCTGTAATTATGCATTATTTCACTTGTTCAATTTTCTGTAAAGTCTCTGACAGTAATGGAAAATTATGTTAATTATCTATATATTATTTTCTCTGCTTTGGAATAAAAGGGAGGACAGTTTTTTGAAATATTCTATAGGTCCCTAAAAATTAGAGAAAGGGTGGTGTTTATTAAATTCTAGAACACCTCTTTAATGACACTCATAATTATCTGAAAAAATGAAGAATTTACTGAGTTTTTTGGTTTGCAATAACTGTTTAACAGATATGATAAGAAAATGTGTTAGCTATTAACACTTAAAAATTTGACAAATTCTTGACAAATGAAAACATAATTGAATAATAATAGGGGACGGATGTAAGTTAATAAGTGTTTGGCTCTCAAAATTTTAATATACCAATGTCAAACTAATAGCATATTACCATCAGAGAAAAGTAATGAATTATAATTTTTAACAACTAAGAACTCTAAGACATTTAGCGTAGCCACCCAGATATTTGCAAAGTATCTGAAAACTAAAATGTGTCTTGAAAATGTAGGAAGTTACCAGAAGAGTTTTTCAAGTATTTGTGATGACCAAAACCTGTCTTCTTTAACATGAATATAACTATGCCAATTTCTCAGAGTAGGAAATAGCAAAAAGACATTTTTCAAAATCACCATTCCCTCTCTGTACTAATTATGTCAGGGATTTTCTTCCTACGAATTTAAATATACCACACGTTTGCTTTTCTCTCTAATTTCCATAAAGTCAAGAAAAAACTTCAAGCAGGTACCAAGTCCCCTTTCATCAACATTCCTTTTTGTTTAGCGTTACAAGTGATGCCTCACTATCAGTATGCTTTTCAGCTCTTCTCCCAGCTGAATGCAATGCACTGACTGAAAATCCAGCTATGTTCTGAAAAATTATTCTATTGCCACAGTTACACTATGGGTATTCTCTTCATAAGTGTTTTGTTCATAGTGAGAATCACCATACACTGAATGTCTTTTACTACAACATGTTGCTTAAACTTCTCCAAAATAGGAATTACATTATGGAATGCTGCATCCAGCTCTTGAGCTCCCAACACGAGCAAGGCATTGACCTGTGTGAATGAGTCCAGAAGAGGGTCACAAATTTGATCACAGGTTGGAAGCCCCTCTACTATGGAGAAAGTCCTTCAGGCTGGAGAGGAGAAGTCACCTTCCAGTACCTAAAAGGGACTTAAAAGAAGGCTGAAGAGGGACTTTTCACAAGCATACGTAGTGAAACAACAAGGGGGATGGCCCTAAAGTGAAAGAGGGTTGTTTTGATTAGGTAAAAGTAAGAAATTCGTTATGGTGATGGTGGAGAGGTTGCACTGGAACAGGTTGCGCAGAGAAGTTGTGGATGCCCCATCCCTGGAGGTGTTCAAGACCAGGCTGGATGGGGCTTTGTGTAACTTGGTCTAGTGTAAGACTCCCCAACCATGGCAGAGGCATTGGAACTGGGTGATCTTTATATTGTCTTCCAACCCAAATTCTTCTCTGAATTGATGAGTCTGTGATAACCAATTTGTTCATGAGAAAGCGCAGTACATTCATCATTATAACAGTTAAGGTCTTACCATGGAAAACTCAAAAGGTGACATTTTACATTCTTATCTAATGATAAAGTAAATAAACTGAGCAAATTAAAATTGTCTGTCGTATTCCATATCTAAGCAAAGGAGAATTTAATAAGTGCATAAAGTCTATGCATTCACCTTCAAAAACCAGTCAATTCAGCTATAGCACAGTTTAATGTTTCTGGGAAGTCTGATCACCTTTGTAAGTTAAAACTTGGCAAAAGACAAATTTCACTTGCAAAAGATTGTACTTAAAATTTCAGTGACCCTAATGAAAACTGAAGAACTGAAGTGGCAAAAATGTTTTTGAAGATGATTTATTGTTGACATTTGATCCAGACTTTGCATTAATGGTTTTGTTGTGATTTACAGTTTCTGCTTTGTAACAATAGAGACTGTTACATCCAATGCATGTTAAATGTCTGCAGCATTACAAGAATAATCTCACAATATAAAGACATAAGAAAACAAGTGTTGCACATTATAAAGTGCAGAGGAAGAAGAAAATATCATAATTTGTTTTAAATTTTATTTCTTACATAAGATTAAGTTCCATCTGCCAGATATTACAAACGCTGTTTCTTCTTTGATATTCTATGAGGTCTGTGTTTCTGAGGTAAAGAGTTATTTTTTCCTAGTGACAGGGACACCCTCCACTAGATCTGGTTGCTCAGGGCCTTATCCAACATGGCCTTATCCATCACTGCCAGTGTTGGGGCATCCACAACCTCCCTGGGCAACCTGTTTGAATATCTGAACACCCTCACAGTAAAGAATTTCTTCCTGTTATTCTAAAAAATGTCCCCTCTTTTAAATTGTACCCATTACTCCTTGTACTATCACTCCATTCCTTATTGCAATCCATTAGACTTTTGTTGTATTTTTCCCCTTATCCTGTTTATGAAGAGGGCGTTATAAAGGTGCTTGGTGGGCATCTGGCACCCAACCAAGTTCCATCTACTGCAGATACTTCATCACATAATACAAAACTACAAGTGTCAAAGCAGCTGAATCCCTGATTTTTAGCCATTGAAAGATCTTGTATTAAGAAATGGGAAAAAAATTATCTTTTGAGATCAGCTTGATTAACATTCAAATCCATTTCAATCTATCCTAATGCTTTAAAGTTTTCAATATTTTCCTTTCTGAAGGGTTTTGACTGTTAGATAACTATTAAACAAACAACAAAAGGTGTAAAAGCTGCAGTATCACACGGTGTAATCTCATATTCAGCTAAGCAAATTAGATCCTCTCTCAAGAAACAAGAAATTAATGTCCAAAGGTGTTAAGATTTCCTATTGTTTAGTAGTGTACAGTGTTTGCAATAGGAAAGATTTTCTACTTATATTGATAAAACTTAAAAATAAACAATTGTGAAACAGTAAATTTAACTACAAAATAGTTCTTGTCAAGAATACACTTTTTACTATAGCCAAAAATATGTGTTGGTCTACTTTTCCACTCTTATTAAACAAAAAAAAAACAAGCCTAAAATTTTTAGTGGCCTTGAGGTTGAACACCCAAGTTAAATATGTCCAATAAAATCTGACTTGAAATATGATGGTAATTTTCCTATAAATTTTTGCATTTAAATAAGATTGAATTCTATAAAACTTGAAGATTTTCCCCTACTTATCGTGGTTTTGTTTGTTTGTTTGTTTTTTAAATAGCACACTACTGAGTTTTAGGATTCCTTTGCCTATGTACCTAGCCCAGAATATTGAAAATATTCACTGTTGAAACAGACGGTAGCTCTGCCTTTGTTTCCCTGAAGGAATAATTTTACATAATTCATTGAAGGCTAAACTTTATCAGAACTTTGCTAATTTTCTCTATATGGGTAATAACAAAATAGTACCTGGTTTATTCTCTGAAAAGCCATTAAATTAAAAAAAATCTATGATGCCAATTCAAACTTCTTATTTCAACATGACCTTCACATGGATCACTGGTTTGTTTTGGCAGCTAATTGTAAATAAGAGTGAATGCCATCACCTATTAATGTCTTAATGTGATAAAGGTTGATAGGTTGGTTGCGGTTTTTTGGTATCTAACTGTGCTATTTTAGTTTCATGGAAAGTATCCGACTCTTTCATCTCAGTTAAAGGCCTGCTTCACAAATAGTCAAATTAGGAAAAAAATTATTTTTAACATAATTCCCACTAGAAATTATGTGTATGATTGAAATGTTCTCTTGATTTCATTTTGATGATTGAGTCATTTAACCATTTAGTTCATATGCAACACTGACATCACAGTTTGTGTCAGAAAGGCTGTTTCAAAATAGTTATTTAGAACATTTCCAGAGAAATTTTTTAATTTTTTGTTTGTTTTTTTTTTTTTTTGTTATTTTTTTAATGTGTTCATATATTCCTTCTCAGATTGAAAAATTTTCAGTATTCAAAAAGAAAGAAAAAATATTCTTTCAATATTAAATTATATTCAGACAACGTGTATTTTGGTTATAAATCATCTTCCTACTACATTCAAAATTAATATATTTTAAAGTATTTAAAAGGAAGAAAAATACTGGACATGTTTTCTTTAGATATCATGCTACGTAGCTAATTAAAATAACATTGATAGGTACCTTTACCTTAAACTATACAAAAGATACGCTAAGAAAAAAATGCCAAAGCCTATTTTCAGTAATTATAGCTAGATACGTACTGACTTTTTGGTCGTATATTTCTCTAAGTATTTATTATGAATCCTGTATATGTAATAAACACATGTGATCAAAGCAGCAATATTGATTTTACTCAAAGTACTCAAACATTAATCTTAGAGCAAATATCAAAGGTTTATCATGGAAAAAGAAACTTTCTAAAAATGACAAGCATCTGGAAATTTGGAACTGAAATTAGAGATGTTCTTGTCATTAATAACAACTGACATGGAAAAAAATTATGTACTAAATAAAGTGAAAGAACAAGGTGACTTTAATAGAAAGGAACTGTGGAGAAGGCATGGTGATATAACTGAAAAATTTCAAAAACACACAAATATTTCCTGAAGAGCAGGGAAGAAAGAATGTTTTCATTCCTACTATAAAGAAATATTAAATATAGAGAAATAAAGAATATTCAAGTAACAGACTTCTATTTATTTTTTTTTAAGTAATGATCTCGAAGTGTCAAATGAATTACATGTGGTTACAGCATTTTCATAACTAGATTGTTAAAATGAATTTTGATTAATATGTGTGATGCAAGAAAGAATTAGATATTCGTTTCCAAATGTACTTTCTGGTGCTCTAACATAGAAGTTACTTGTATTCCTAATAACGTTTATTTTGGTGAAGAATACTGTAGCTGTCTTAAACTAGGTTCTAAGGACAAAGGACTCAATCACTGAAGGCAAAAACTACATCTAATACAATGTAAGAATCCATTTACTCCTCACAGCTGCCCTCCTGTAGCAAATTCAAGGACAAGTTCAGACTGGTACCACAAATAATCATGCAATTCTAATAAATTAGAAATGCCTGAAATATATGCACAATGTTTTGGAGAAACATGTAGGCAAGAAAAAAAATGAGCAGGTTGCAGCAGTAATTGGATTCACTTTGCCTTAGTATATGCCCCAAGACTTTTCAATAAAAGAAATGTGATATCATATCAAGACTAAGAAGCTGAAAGGCAATTTCCTCTTCAAAGAGGCTGTGGAGCATATACACTCATACACAGACAATGATGGCATTGGGGAAGAGAAAAATTAAATTACCTGAAATGAGAATGATAAATGAAATTAAAAAATACTATACCAGGAAGTCCTATGAGAATGGATGTTGTGAGATGAAAGTCAGCTGGGATAGCAAGGCCCGGCTTGCTTACTCAAACTGGTCGTCATGTGACAGAGAAAGGACCTGGCAATACTCTGCACCAAAGGGATTCCAAAGCTTACTACATGTCCAGTGATTAATTTTGGAATCAGGACATCTGTTCCTTCTTCCCTCTCCTAACAAAAAGCAGATATGCTTACATGGTCTCACAGCTGGTTGCTTTTGGATTTGATGCAAAGTGGCACTGCCACAAAAGGTTTGGAGAGCATTTTGGAACAACTTGTCACAGAATCGCAATGTCAGGTATCTGTCTTCTGTTACAGTGACACAGATTAGCCCATGGTGGCTTTGGATTGCTGGAGTTTATTTAAGAAGTACCAATATTAGAGGTTTTACTCCACTTGATTATTTCACATACTTACTCATCTAGTTTGCCAAAAGGATGTCCAAAGTCATAAATACGTGCTTTTAGAAGAGCTGGGTGCTGCTGAATAGGGTCTAAATTGTTCAGTCCTAGACTCAGAAGTAGTGTTAGATTGTATTTCTCAAATAAAGCTCAAATCAATGAGAAAAACATAAGGGAATAATTTTAAATCCAGACTCAATGGCACAGTTCCATGAGCATGAGCTCCAGGTTGTAGCTATCTGAATACAGGGGCATAGACGTGAGCATTTAATGAGAGCACGTTGTTCAAATTCACCTTCATAATTTCATTTTTGTCAGTGGAAATCTAGAGCTCTGTGAAGTTACTTAAACACAGTCTGATGCCCCAGAATATCTGAGACAAGAACACCAGGCTATAAAAATGACACAGAATATATGAGATGACCCATTGCCATCTTTTGCTACTGCTCAAGGCTAGAAGGAGTATCTTACATTAGATACCTATCTCTGTGCAAATAAATACCACTCTAAGAGTAAAATTCAGGTGCCTTTATTTAATATCTGCTGTCTTTTGAGGTGCCTTGAGCTAGCAAAACCATCATACTGGAAATAAAAATATTTCCAGAATAACAGCTGGAGTTTTTACACACTTGGAAGTATTAAGCTCACTTTTATTCATACCTGAGTACACAGGAGCCTTGCCCTAGATGTGTAATTCACAGGTTCAAGTATCTTTTATTTCTCAACACATTCAAACATGCATCTTTCACTAATGTGTAAGTTATTTTCAGTGATAGCATAGCATACATATGTTGAACCAGTGCAAATTAATTTAAGCCTGTTTGGCCCATTAATTACCATAAAAAAGAAGCATTATTGTACATCTTAACAATTAAATTACTTATGATGGTTTTCACTGGAAAAGAGTTAATTTTCTTCATAGTAGCTGCTCTAGGGCTGTGTTTTGGATTTGTGCTGGAAATAGAGCTGAAAATGGAGAGACACTGGTTATTGCTGAGCAGAGCTTCTACAGAGTCAAGGTCTTTTTTGTCTCTCACAGCCCCTCACCAGCGAGCAGGTGATGCTCAACAAAAGTCAGGAGGGTACACAGCCAGGACAGCTGACCCCAGCTGACCAGAGGGGTGTCCCATACTGTATGGTGTCATGCTGTCTATAAAACAGGGTGAAGAAGAAAGGGGGAATGTTCAGAGTGATGGCATTTGTCTTGCCAAGTAACCATTATACATCATGGAGCCCTGCTGTCCTAGGGATGCCTGAACACTTGCCTGCCCGTGGGAAGTATTGAATGAATTCTTTGTTTTGCTTTGCTTTTACATGCAGCTTTTGTTTTGGTGATTAAACTGTCTTTATCTCAACCCGTGGGTTTTCTCACTTTTACCTTTCCAATCCTCTTTCCCATCCCACCAGGGCAATAAGCGAGCAGCTCTATGGTGCTTAGTAGCACCTCAACTTATAAAGGCTCAGTTTTTTAATCTGAAATGTGGTTTCATGTTCTAAGATGTAAGTTTGGATCTGTTTAAGGCCAGATGTTCTTAACAGTGTAGCCAGCGTAACTACTTACGAAATAAGATCCCACTGAATAAAATACTAATAAAATCCAATCCAAGGTTTCATAATAATATAATATAATCCTTCCCACCAACAACAGGAATCATCAAAAGTGGTAAAAAAGCTTCACTGCAGCTCCATACATTTTCAATTTACCAATTTCAGCTTATTATTACATAAACATAATACAAACAAACTTGAAAATTATCATTGCCTGTGTTGTAAATGTACTGGTCTTCTCATGTCTCCTATAAAATCAGAAAATAATTACATTATTACAATCAAAGGCTAAAAATTATCTTTCTGAGTTAAAATATGAAAATTCTGCAAGCCTGCAGAAAAATTACACTTTTATTATTTCATGGTTATAGTCGGAAGCTTTTTGTGTCTGTGATAACATATTTTCAGAGATCACAACAGAAGTGACATTTTGTAGCTAAGCTGTTTAACTCCAACTCATTGATAACATCAGACAGCCGTATCTAAGGATAGGGCTTAAATGTTTTCATAAATACGAATTATGGTGAGATTTTGGTGGAAATTTCCATGACAATTCTGAACTAATTAGTAATGATCACTATTACACAGAGAATATCAAATGTAATGATAATGATGGGAAACTTATAATGAAATAGAGACACAATAAAAAATATTCTGACATTATGAATTCATGTGTTGTGAGTTTTAATGGCATGATCTTAGTTAGCTCATTGGGTGTTTGCACAGGTACAATGTGCCCACCTCTGATGGAGATGCAATATAAGTATCAACAACATCTTCAGCATCAATATCCTGTTTTGTTTACAGCAAACAAAGGACACTAAATATTTTCAAAAATGGTTATTTCAATATATCAGCTGGCTTCTTGGTAAGTAAAATAGAATGTTGTTTGCCTTTAGCCACAAATCCAAACCAAATGACATAAAACAAATCAGAAAAAAGGAATTACCATTTGCACTCAAACAACACTATTGTTTCCTGGCCTCTGCTAGCTGAGGGATCACACTCCTGCTGTTCACAAAATGGAACAGTAAAATGAATTTGAGTGGGATAAGTTACTGAAGAAATTAACATAATTTGTTGCTTTGAATATCAAAATGAAACCAGCTGCATACAGAAGAAATACAAGTACTGAGTTCTAATCAGCCCAAAAGTATTATCACCTAAATATGCTAATGATAGGAAAAAAACAGTGAACATTAGGAAGAAAAAAAATTAAATAAATAAAGTAGCCTTACAATCGATGGTATATTTAAAAATATTTCACCTAGCTAAAATTTACTTTCATCTTCCTTTGAGGATGATAGACAATTCTGAATAAAGTCCTCTTGTAAGCTCAAGGTTTCATGCACCCCAGTGTAGCCAGAATGAAAAGCAGAATGAAAAGGTCAGTGACTGAGGCAAGGTGCTTGTTTCTCATGGACACACCTGCACATATTAAGACTAAGAATTATGGAGCAGAACATTTGGAATATTAACATTAGTGTGTGTGAAAAAATTCTAAAGCTTAAACCACTAAAACTTGTTTAGTGTAGTGTTAGTGTGACATTCAGCTAAAAGTATAAATTCCTGCACTGCCAGGTGGGTAGTCTAAATAAAAACCAAGAGAGGAAAACTAATGTTCCATGAAAAAAATATGTACAGAGAGAAAGAAAATGTATAACTAAGTGCCCTACTATTTTTTGTTTCTCCCTGAGTTTCAGACAAGTGTCTGACAAATCTTTTTATCGTGATCTTTCCGATAATCCCAAATGCAACCTTTCTCAATAACTGAAAAATACAATCTATTTGCCTCACCTTGTTTCTAGAACAGGGAGAGAAAAGAACCATTTATATAAGTTACGTTTAGCTTCCCTCTCTCTTCCTAGAGGAGACTTATTCTTTGTCAAGATTTTTTTTTGCAGTGGCTATTATCTGAATAAATATCATATATATTACAGATATGTAACGTTGGTGTTAATTTACTATTTATTAGCTTCAGTGTATAGTTTTCAAGTATTTATGCAGTTTCATTAACACGTGGGAATTCAAAAACTCTATTGGCTCATGACTCGGCTGTCAGCTATATCTGAAGCTTACAGCAGCCAAAAATACCTATATTCAATACTGAAACGTGTTTTGATGAATGCCCTTCTAAAACCGAAGTTTTAATCAATTTAGATGAAAATATATTTTAATACTGTGATAGATATCAAGGTTCATGCTAGAAATTATCTGCTTCTTTCAGATGTATTTATTGCTTTTTGTCATGATTGTGTCTTTATCTGCAACAGAAATTGTAAAAGTAAGACTACATTTCAGAAACAATTCAAAGGAATTCAGTCTCTTATAGGAAACAATGTAAGCTACATTAATTTTTAGGAAGGGGTAAGATAGGATAAGGATAGGAAAGGACAGCTTTGTCACGTCTGTACTGTGAGCTCCACATCATGAGCACTGCTGCTTATGAACACTCTTTCCTGTACAACTGTTAGCTGCATTTCTGCTCTATGAAGCACATAGAAAATATTTTAAAATTCACAAATATCTAATTTGGGTAAAGCACAAAATTTGTGTGTTTAGAAACTTTACTGAATCAGGACCAGAATCACAAGTTACTTATGGCACTTAACATTTCCACATACCACAGAAAAGCTGAGATGGCAAACAGGGAGGTTTTGTCTTATATTCATAAAATCATAAAATGGTTTGGGTTGGAAGGAACCTTAAACATCATCTCATTCCAACTCTACTGCCATGGGAAGGGACACCTTTTACTAGACCAGGTTGCTGAGAGCTCCATTCAGCCTGACCTTGAACCCCTCCAGGGGTGGGACCCACAGAACTTCTCAGGCAACCTGTTCCAGTGCCTCACCACTCACACAGCAAAGACTTTTTTTTTCCCAATATCTAATCCAAATCTATTCTCTTTTAGTTTGAATCCATTCCCATATATCTTTGTATCCATCTAAGAGTAAATAGAATTTATTTTATATTCATTTTCTGCTAACATTATGATTGAAGTTCTAGCAATTACAAAAGCCAATGTAAGTTTTGGATTTGGAATTCTGCTGAGGATGCTGGAGATGGAGAAAAGTGTTGCAGGACTGAGCATTCATTTGTTTTGTGAGAATCTTAAAAGCTTCAATTTATTTATCAGCACAGTGAATCCACCGAGAGACTAAATCTGACAGACAAGCTGCAGCAACAATTTGCTCTGTTTTACTTTACCCATGTTTACATGGTAATTTGCAAACAGAAACAAGCGAGCCCATGCAGTGTTACAGACCAGCCTGTCACTAGCCAGGTGCTTGTCAGCTCCGACTGGAAAGCCTGGAAGGCAAGTTAGCCTGGTGCTATGGCTGAGCTTCTGCCTCTACGCACAGCTTGTTATTCTGTGCTTCACACTGCTCCTTTTGTGACTATGCAGCTGTTTGAATTAAAAACAGCTTTGTAAAAAAGGTGAATCCTGAGGAGAAAACAAAAGGCTCCAAGTAAAGAGTTACCTGGATTCTGGTTAAAGCACTAATGCTAGCACAGCTGGAAAAATGGGGGTAGCTCTCCAGGGTCTGCAAGCAAAAGTAGCTCACTTTGACAAAGATGAATGGAATCAAATCTGTTACTAGGTGGTTCAGCCTAACACAAGCAGATGCTTTACATTTAATAGATTAATTTAGAAGTTGTATCACTTTGTTAATTCTAAATGTGATCAGCTAACTACAGGCATTTTTCATGTTTATGCCCTGAGGTACTTTATTTTAATTTGACCTCAACACTGCAGAAATATATAAGACTTCAGCAAGAGCAGCCAGAATATTAAGCACATTATGGAATCAGAGTCAGCATCTAAGTAATATATATGTGCCTATAATAAACACATGACACTAAATAAGTATTAATTCTTTAACCTGCATCAAGTCGTGCTTCTTAACGTCACCCACAAATATTTTAAAAACATGCAGTCACTTAAGAAAATCTTTAGCACCTTAAACCTGCCACTTTTCTCATTCCCTATTCTCAGCTAGTTTAGTAATAGTTCCAAATTCTAAACCAGCAAGCTGTCTCAGTAAATGTATTTCAAAGACAGAACTTTGAATAAATGTCATGGAAGTGCATTATAATATTGTCATAAATGTAAAGTTCTTCATGCTAAAAATTGATCTGTATCTTTTATTTTAGTTATGTAATAGAATCACAGAATGGCTTGGATGAAAGGGACCTCTGGAGATCTCTGTCTTGAATGCAGACACTGACGTTCTTTTTGTGACACAAACTAGTAGAGTTTATCAACAAAATCATTTCTTCATGGAGAAAAGACAGAACCCTTAAGAAATACTGGGAGTGTTACAGAAAGTCTTTGCTCTGTTTTAAAGTGACTTTATGTCTTGGTTTTATCTTTTTCTTTTTTAAGAAGGACAAAAAATATGTTAAATTACCCAAATTCTGTTTCTGGACTTTAAACTTTAGACAGACTAAATCATAACTATGTTTGGTTTTTTAATTTCTTCTCTCACTTCTGTGTATTTTTTTAAATTGCAGTTAATTTGATGAACCAATTTTCAGTGCATTCTTTGGGTAGTGATGACAGCCTTTGAACTCAGGTCCTAAAAAGCAGAGATTCAGCTAAGCTATAAACCACTGAATGAACAAACCGATTTTGGAAGTGGGATGAGTTGACCACAGTCAGCAGCTGAGCAGCCACACAAGTTCTTGCTCACTCTCCTCACCATCACTAGGGTGCTGGAGAGAATAGAAAGAGCAAAAGCAGAAAAGCTTATGGATAAAGATAAATATAGATCACTAAGTGAAGGAAAGAGGAAAAAAACCACAAAAACCAAACAAGTAATGCCAAAAAAAAAAAAAGCCCTAAAAATCACTCAGCACCTCCCACAAGCAGAATGACACCCAGACAGCCTCTAAGTAATTTCCTCTTTGGAAGACAATGACCTTCCTTTATATTCAGTTTTTATGGCTAAATATCACACCTTGTGATATGGACTGCTGCTTTGTCCCATTTGTGTCAACTGTCCCATCTGTGTCCTATACCAGCTTCTTGATTGCCATGTTGTGGTTTAAAACCAGCTGGAAATTAAAGTCCAAGCAGCCCCTTCCCTTCTCCCCACCTCTTCTGGTGAGAAAGGGACATGGTAGAGAATAACACCCTATACATGCCCAAACACCTCCAGGCTCCTCTCCCCTCATGGTAATTGTGAGAAAATCATCTTTGTCCTGACTGAAATGAAAACACATCCTCAGTCTGTTCACTCGGGAAACAGAGTTGCAGGGAGGGAAAGCGAAGACTTTGACACTACAAGAATTCTTTATAAATGACCAAAAAATTGATGTGCTAGAAACATTTCAAAACACAGCACCATATGGTCTGCTGTAAAGAAAGTTAACTCCTTCCTGGTCAGAGCCAGTAGAAAAAGTAATTAAAAAATCACATTTTACTTCTGAAAAATACCAGTGAAATTAGCATCTCAAATACAACATCTTTTATGTACTTGAAAATAATCTCAGATGGCTTGCACAGAAGTCAAACTGGGAAGAAGGAGGCAGTTGGATGGAGGTCCAAAGAAACCAAATGGTATGGTACAATTGTTCTCTATTTTATTCAGTCTATTTTATCCATTTGAAATATGAGAAAAATTTTAATTGCATTACCTGTAAGCAATTTACAAGTTTTGCATATTAAGTCTTGCTACTAAATAGTTCTAAGTTTTTCTGATTTTTATATTTACATATTCTTTAGTCATATCTTCCAACAGATCTTTGCATTCTTTCTTATCAACTACAGTTTATAATTTAGAGTGTACTTGGCTTCAGTTTTCTATTATAACAAGCCTGAAGATGTAAAAAAAAATTAGGAGGAAGAAGATTTTTCTACAACTGCTGTAAAATCAGATAGCTCCATGGACTTTAGTACAGCTATACTACTTATGCTCTCTCCATGAATAAGTATTTACTATTACTACAGCTCTCTAAGAGAAGACTTTAGAGTACAAGGCAGCTTGTTCAGGTTTTCTTCCTAGTCAATATAGATTGGTGCTTCCAAAGGATAACTAATCTAATTTTATGGGAAAATAAATCTTCTAGAACTTCCTGTGTCAAATCAGCTTGATAGCATCTTATAACTTAAAATTTATGCTTTAGATGGGTGAAGCTGGATTGGGTAAAGCCCAGTGTGGCTATCTGTAGGTATAACAGGAGAAGTACATTTTATTCCTTCTCAGACCACATTTTCTGTTCTGATACGACCATTTTTCAGAGACTTTTGGAAGAAAATAAACCCCAGGATTTAGGGTTACTGTTTGTGAAGAATTTATTTTCTGATCCTTTCCTGATTTTTTTATCATCCCTGGCACTTTGAGATTGGTTTCAGCAAGTCTGACATAGTGTTAGGAAACAAAGATTATCAGCAGTGGAGTATACACAGAACAGAATTACTTCATGTTACAATTTAACAAAAATGTTCCTCTGAAAATATGTATAAAGAATTTAATAAAAAATAAAAGAGAAAACATAAGGAGGGAAGTACATGGAAACTTGAAACTGTCACATTTACGTATACAATGAATGTTGTTGGGTTAATAAAACTTCACCTATCAAATTTATAGTAGTTGTAAATGCCAATAAGATGTTTCTTGGTGTGCTTAAAAATGTACTTGAAAATGTACATCACACTTCTCAGAGGTTCAGGGCAAGTGAAATTCACTTTTATAAGAATAGGGTCTTAATATTTTCAGCCACTTATGTTGAGAAGGATATAAAGGATTTCTGCATTGCATACCATCGTTTGTTGAAGTTTTGGCCTCTGGATTTCTGTCTAATATGCATGAAATTTGACGGCTCTAAAAGAAACTTCCATCAGGCTTTTTGTGTATATACTAAAGCCAGTAAGTTTGCTAGAAAAAACTGGTAACAAAAACAAACAGTAAGACAAATTGACTTCAACTGTGATGGGAGGAACAAAGCGTTCTTCCAGAAAAAAACCCCATCATTGTAGAAAAATGGGAAGAGAGACTGAAGAAAAGATTTTGATAGACACCAAAGCTCTGACCTACTCTTTGAATATATTTTTGGTGATTTTTATAGAGAGCTTTCTCAGGAAGAGTAATGCTGACAGAAAAGTCATATGAGAAAGGAAAAAAAAAAATCAATTGTTCAAGCAGCAAGACAAAGCTGGCAAGAGAAAACTTGATCTTACACAGTAGTTTTCCAGGTCAGACTTAACAAAGTTAAGGCACTTAGGTATGAATTTTAATAATTTTTCTGTAGTATATAAATGTAACAGAAGTGACAGGCATAAGGGAATATGGCCACATGAAAGAGCACTTTAATCACAAACCAAGAAAGTTAATAAGTTTTTGATCACAGACTCTTGATATTTGTGACTGAAAGCTGAATAAAGCAGCTACAAAACCCCCAAACCAAACCACTGCACCCTTGCTGCTTTTCTGTTGTCTTTAATGATCAGACATGCGGAGAACAAATGGTAAGACATTGATGTGGGTGTTATGAAGCTTTACTCTTCACTGCTGAGAGTCAGCAAAATATTATGAACACCCACTAAGCAGGGATATATTAAGCAGTCCTTTCAACAACAGTGCTATTACAATTCTTGTTTGTTTGTTTATTTCGTTTACAAAAACATAAGAAACTGTGGAAAGCTAATAAGTATAATTCAACTGGTAGGTTATTTGTGTCAAAATTGCATGTTTTATTGGCCTCATTCTTTTATTGCAGCTTCAGGTGATATAAGAGGAGGGCACGAACATTTATAGACAGACAAAACTTCAGCTTATTTCCTTTTCAAAGCAGTTTAATCTTGCACTGTTATCCCCGCTCATCTGAAGAGTTTGCTAACAGAAGGGAGAACAGTGAAATAATGTAGAAATTAACTGAAAATAAGATAAAACATTTTCAATTAGGGGTAGGTGAAATTTATTAGTCTCTCATTACTATTGTTTAGGTTGTCATTGTTTAACAGCTGATTTTACATAAACTGTTGCTTACTTCTAGAGATATTCATATGTTAACAATCAGTGAAGTGGTTCCCAGTGCTCCATGGCTGCTATTGATCTGAACTGTGACAATGGTTCACTGTCAGTATCAAAGAGACCTTTGAGAAGGAGTAGAGTCTCCCGCTAGGGTGGAATATCAGATACTGCAACTTGCACGTTTGAACACTACACACAAGCTTTTGCAGAATCAAAAGCAAAACACTCTTCCCCTCGATTCTGTTATCACAGCTGTCCTCCCGTCTCTGGAGGCATACCTTTAGTTTTAAAGACAAAAAGGTTAATCAAAAAGAAGGATGAAATAATAACCTTCCACCATTATCAGTAGGAGAGCTTGGATTTAGGGGCTTATCACTGGTCATAAGAAGAACTTAGTTTTATCTGAAATTTTCAGTGGTAATGAAATATGTGACTGAGAGCAATACAATTTAAGCACCAAGATTCAAATGCATTTAGGACCATATTCACTGCAGTTTAGAAGTTCAAGGCTCTGTGTATCACCTTCTGATGTTTTAATCAACTCAGTGACTTTAATTTAAGAGGTTGATTTTGCTGTAGCTGATAGTTATAAAGAAGCAGTCCTTTATTTCCCTTTCAACAAGGGACAACTAACGTATATGCTTTATATAAGATGTTGTAATACTAAAATTAAAAAAAAAAAAATATTTCTTGACCTTAAAAAATACAGTGTCCATGTACTCAGAAAGACTAGAAAGTGACTAACAGTCATCAAAATAATTGTGGCAAACAGTTCTGGATAAAAACATGTAAAAATATTTTGGAAAATAAGTAGAAAGAGAAAGAAGGGATGCTGTTGTACCGATAAGTCAAAGGAAAAAATAACAAAGGGAACTAAAGGCATATAGGACACATTCTACTGTGCTAGACAAGAAATGGGCCTGGTGAATCATTCCAATTTACTTGGCTTACAGAGCTGAGACTGTTACTGATGAAAAAAAATTAGAATCCTGAGTTTTATTATATTATGATACTGCTGTTATAAAATTGCATTTTGGCCAAGATTTGCAGATAAAAACAAGCAAACTTGTTTCTGTAGAAAGGGAGCTTAAATACTACAGCTGGAAAGATCTTTCCTATTTTTTTGTCTTTACATAGAAAGTGCATAGACATAGAAAGTCTTATGAAAATATATCACTTTCTTGACTTAAAAGTTTTCACAGAAAGAAGGTGTGTGTACCTGCCAGCAGAACTCTGCTATGGTAGATTTTTTTCAAGAGTCTCACATGTAATTTCTTCTCAGTTTTAGGTTTTTTTCTAAAGCGGTATCATAACTCATGTGAAAAGAAAAATAAAATTTACTTTGTTGGTTTTTTTTCTTTCATAATGAAGTCACAAGGTACTACAGCATCCATGTCTTGTCTGAATTAGAATAGCTCAACCAGTTTTATCATTAAAGCCACTACCTTGTAAAAAATCACAAGATAAATGCGTAATGTTTGAAGTCTGAGTCTATAAAAGAGACATTGCAATAGAAAGTGAGATTCAGCTAATTTGTGCTTTATTTTCTCCGTTAATATTCTTGATTTTCTGTGAATACAACATTTACACAATCCAGCATACATAAATGCAGCAGCACTTGATTGCTGGTGGTTTTAGTTGTGGCTGAATCTCAAAGGAATTCTTTAAAAGTTACTTCTATTTTTCCTCTTTTTGTGATGTGCGAACAAATATTGATCTGTAAAGTTAATTTACATGCAGACTTAGAAACCTAAATACCCATTGGTTGTATTTCCAGGAGTCTTGCCTAGATCTTCTGCCTGTATCTTGCTTCAATACCTATGCTTAGACAAGCTGTGGTATAAGAATATATTACATTTCTCAGATAAGGTCTGTTATGTTCTAGAATTTGGGGGAAGCTGGTTGTCCTCTGCATGACACTTAATTTTTTTCAGACTGCATTTTGGTTGTAGTGAAAGTGATCTTTTTTATATAGGAGATAAATTGTTAGAATATTTTTCTGAGATCAAGACAGGGTTTATAGGTTTTAATGATGAATCTCCGACATCTCAGGACAAGAAAATTGCATTAAAAATAATCATTCCAGATAAATGGATGTGCAAACCCAGCCACTGAGCAATCACGTATCCAAGAGTAACTGAGACCAGAAATAAATCAGGACAGGGGAATCTTTTTTCTCCAGTGCCGCAACTTTTTAATGATGTAAGAATTTTAACCAAAAAAGAAAGTTTTGTGTATGCTTATAAATTACTCACAAACTTCTGGCTAAAGCACTCACATGCAAAAAGACAGTTCTGGCTCTCTTTTTGGGTTTGTTATGCTTATAATGGTCTAATAAATAATAAATCCTCAAGATACAATTATTTGCCATTTCCTTTCCCATAAGGACACTCAAACCTTGCATGGAAGTATTTTTTGTAAGTTTTCCAGGTCCAAATTAGAGTTTCTGGTTAAATTAAAAGGGATTTTTGATACTGAATACGTATGACAAAGCCTACCTTCTTTTTTCTTTAAAGACAAATAAAGTGGGAATAAAGATTGGTTTAGGGGTTTTTTAATTGTTATCAGTCATTGAGGTAAAGAGTGGGCAAGTAACTTATATGAGAAGACAGGTAATTTTTTATAACTGTACTGCAAGTTTGCTGAACTAATACACTTAATAAGACACAGGAATTGTTTCAGTTTCTGATCATGACTCTTGGGACCAATTATCCAACTAGAATAAATCAATAGCTTCTATGAAGGAAAAGATTTTTGCCGTATTTTTTTCACTAGAGTTGGAAAGTAATTTTATTTCTCCTGCATTGGGAGGAAGGTAATGACTGACAGTACACAACTTGAATATTTCTAGGGTAGGGACTCTTTGGCAGTTTTGCTGAGTTTTTTTCACTGTGTCTAGGATACTTGCAGCCTGACTCTTGATCAGGGTTTCTTGCTGGATATCAGGCATAATAATAGAATAAATGCTTTCAGTCTTTGCTAAACTACTAATCTGTGCGAGAGAGATGCAGTGAAAACTGAATTGATGAATGCTGAAGGTGTTTTGGAGTTAAGAAAATAATGGAAATTATGAGCAGACTCAAGGAGTGAGGAGATAGTTTAAGAATTCAGAAAAGAGAAATAATTCAGCTTAGGAAACAGAGGAAAAGACTGTGTTGCCAAAGAGATACAGGAATCATCTTCAATACTAAAATAAGAGCTTTGCATTTGGATGGATTTGCATGTGGGACTCAAAGCTGGTTATGTATTTTTTTAAAGGAAAAAATTACTATTTTAAAGGAAAAAATTCTATTTTTACCAAAAGTCCTTTGTGTAGACTTTTCATACAAAATATAGTTGACAAATATTCAGATTATACTTACACATCTCATTTTAAAAAAATTACAAAATATTAATTTTAAATTTTGATGCATATTTTCAGTTCATGTTTTATTTTGGATTATAACTTACTGCACAAAGTAATAAACAGAAATCTTAATAAGTATCTTCCAGTTAACAAAATGACAAACAATCTGCAAAAAATAAGATTTTTACAAATTTTGAACGTGTGAAATGTTTCACAGACTGACATTTCTAATATCTATGAGCCCAGTTTTAAGGACAACATTCATAATAGATTGCAAAGTTTCTGGGGGCTGGGGGGTGTCAGAGTTTTCTTTAAAAATATTGCATACAGAAAAAAGGTTTAACACTTTTCTACTCAGAGTTGTAAAATGTTTTTAAATAATAGGATCTGCTTTCTGGTATTTAGAGACCAAACTGATTATGCAAGGTGAAAGATAAAGGAAAAAGAAAAGGAAATAAGGTTACTTGAACTAACTGCAAAATCACTGGCAAACAGTTACCAGGCATTTCTGGAGTAGTGAATTCAAGGTGCTGGGCACAATATTAACACATTCTAAAAACTACTTTTTATTGACGTGTAGTTTATTTTTAATATTAAAATATCCCTGACTCTGGTAGACTTGAACTAGAGTTGATATACCAGTGCATTTTTAATTTAGCATGGAAAGATTGAACATTCATAATTAACATATATTTAAAAGTTAAATGGGAGCTGAAGCCAGATAAATTCAGAGGCTATACCAGATCACTAATGTTAATTATGCACACACAGTTAAAATAGGTGATATCATTTCATAAGACAAAAATAATTACTTCATATTGGTCCATTATGAAAGCTATTTTCATATCCCAAGTGTCTTGCAACACCATTCCATTTAAAATAAAATTATATTTCATACATCTGACTCATCCACCTTTGAAGACTCTTGTTTATTTCATGATAACCTGGAAATAGCTCAGTAATTTTATTAGGTCTCCACTGATAATTAATATAAGGTGGGTCTCAGACCTTTATTAATTACTACAATTATATTTTAAACATTTAGTTTTAAATCTGTATCAAAAAATAAATTACTTTTCCTTTGCTGACAATACTACCTGCTAACAATAATAATTAAAAAGTGAGTACAAACAGAAACTGATAACACTATTCTAAACATTTGTGGTTTATATCAAAATTTTAACTCTAATCTCATCCTGAATATCAAGTCTAAATTATTAACCACATATGCCTAAGTTGTAATTTCATTTTTCTTTAGCGACTAACCCTAAATATTATTTTTCAAGTGTATTTTAAATATTTTATGAAAGAGAATAAAATTTTCACTGAACAAGTCCTCCTGCCTCAGGGTATGTTTTCTTTCTCTGATTAATGCAGTAGTTTTCTTATGTGACATTTCTAAGAAATACTTTTGTCCTGACAAGAGTGTCACCACTGACTTTTTGTTCTTTAAACTGTTTGGAACATATCTTTCCTCCCCCAAATAATCTTTATTCAAATAAAAAAAATATTTTTTTCTTTTTTGTTTTTAAATTGTACAACTCATTCCTGGGGAGAAAAAAAAAGTATGTAGTAAATGTCTAGAAATATTAAAGAAAGACTGAACCAATGAAGGCTGGTATATGAAAACATACAGATGTAAAATCTATTTTAAGAAGTCCTAATCTGTTTATTAATGAAGTGTTACTCTATTGAGCAACACGAAACGCAGAGACAAACGCAGCCACACTCGAGAGAAGGCAAAGAAGAGAGAAACTTTATTTTGGTTTTCACATTATATAGGGTTCTGGAAACGACCATCGATTGGAAGGTGAAGCTACCACCTCTCCAACGACACTGGTCAATGACAAAGTCCATCAAACCTTTCTCCTCCCAGGAGAAGGAATGAAAAACAAAAAAACAGTTAGAAAAACATGTGCATGTTTACAAAAAACAGCGTGAAAAACTCCATCACAAAAATGAAAACATCAGAAGGCTGAAAAGTAAGAGTGACAATGAAGTGAGAAGGGGATCCTGGAGGATCCTGAGGAAAAAATTACAATATATCTGTTGTGGTTTTCTATGTTTTCTCCAATCATATCATCATATCATATCATATCATATCATATCATA
>VXAX01006846.1:127204-166145 GCA_013399835.1 Leptocoma aspasia
CAATATCTTGAGCTAGAAGATTCCACAAGGATCAAGTCTAGAACTGACCCCGCAAAGGACCATCAGAAGAATCACGCCAGGTGCCTGAGGGTGTTCTCCAAACGCTGTTTGAACTCTGTCAGGCTGGTGCTGTGACCACTGCCCTAGGGAGCCTGCTCCAGTGCCCAGCCACCCTCAGGGTGAAGAACCTTTTTCTGATATCCAAACTAAACCTCCCCTGACACAGCTCCAAGCCATTCTCTCCTGACACGCTGGGTCCTGTCACTGGTCACCACAGAGAAGAGATCAGTGCCTGCCTCTCCTCTTTCCCTCATGAGGAAGTTGTAACTGCAATGAGGTCTCCCCTCGGTCTCCTCTTTTCCAGGCTGAACAGACCAAGTGACCTCAGCTGCTCCTCATACAGCTTCCTCTCCAGGCCCTTCACCATCTTGGGAACCTTCCTTTGAACATTCTCTGATAGCCTAATATCTTTCTTATATAGTGGCACTCAAAACTGCCCACAGGACCCAAGGTGAGGCCGTCCCAGTGCAGAGCAGAGGGGACAATCCCCTCCTTTGCCTAGCTGGCAATGCTGTGCCTGATGCACCCCAGGACACAGTTGGCCCTCCTGGCTATCAGAGCTCACTGTGAACTCTGCAGTATGCTGTCAATCCAAAACCCCAAATCCCTTCCTGTGACACTGCTTTTCAGCATCTCATTCCCCAGTGTGTACATACATTCAGGATTACCCCATCCCAGTGCAGAATCTGGTGCTTGCCCTTGTTGAACTTCATACAACTGGTGATTGTCCAGCCCTCTAATTTGTCAAGGTCTCTCTGCAGGGCCTCCCTCCCTTCCAGGGACTAAACAGCTCTTCCCAATTTTTATCATCTGCAAACTTCCTTAGCATCCCTTCCAGGCCTGCATCCAACTCATTTGTGAAGATATTGAAGAACACAGGGCCAAGGATGGAGCCCTGTGGAACCCCACTAATGACAGGTCAACCAATCTAAGGTCACCAAGGTCACCCCATTCACTAAAACTCCTTGTGCCCAACCCATGAGCCACTTGCTCACGCATCACATGATGTGTTTATCCAGCTGTAGGCTGGACATTTTGTCCAGGATTCTGTGAAAGACAGTATTGAATGCTTTATTGAAATCCAGCAAGACTATATGAACTGACACACCACTGATAAGGAATATTTTAAATGAGTACTGCTTAAGCCTTGTTGAATTGAGAGGAAGAAAAAAATAAAAGGAACTAAATTTGAACAGAGAGAAAATTACTACACTCCAAAGAAGCTTTAGTTGTTCTTGATATTTTGTCTAACAGAAAATAAGTAGATAAATATAAAGGACAAGGGTTTAGTATCACATTTTAAACTTCAGTGTCAAACTTCACAGTGCATTTACACTCCAGTAGTCTCTCTGGAACCTGAGTCTACATATAAACGGGTGAAAAGACACTGTGAAAGCTTTTAATGCTACATATTTTAGATTGCCAGACTCTTCTAACAGGAAAAATTCAGAAAACATTTTTCCATTCCACTAGATGTAGAAGGAAACTAGATCACAGAATCATAGATTCATTTAGGTTGAGAAAAACCTTTAAGGTTATCAAGTCAAACCAATGAATGGCTTGCTTAAAAGAGATACCAATTATTTTTAAATAGCTGTTATTGGAGGAGATCATTCCTATGCGCTATACTGCTCCTTCTTTCTTTTCAGAGTAAAATGGAAAACAAAAATCAGTGGACAAATAAATGTCTTCTTTACCTTAGTTATAATGCACCAGCAGATGATATAATACTGATATTGATAAAAGTAATGTTAACCTCAAATGTCACCAGTCCTGAACATTATTAAGCTATTGCTTCCTTAAGATAATAATCTTTGCCTGCATAGCTCAAACTTGCACCATTTCTATGCAGGAGAGATTAGAAATATGAAAGCTCTGCTTTAGGTTACTGTATTTTCTCCACTAGCCATACTGATAAAAGTTTTCTTCTGAGGAATCAATGACTTGAATGACAGCCAGCCAGACTTCAAATACAGTGCATTTGCTAAATTGGTTTCAGTCTCTGCTTCTCTCACCATTTTCTACCCACCACATAACAAACATTTCTATTACACCTACAGCTTGTAGCCAACTGATTGCCTGTTGAAGATACCAGGCACATATCTGGAGAGATACTGTGTGGCTGCCAGATTGATCACTGTGTTTTTAAGGTATAGAGCCCCAAAAAGTAAAACTTTAAAAGATGAATACTAGTATTGTAATGCTAGGTATGCTAATAAAATAAGCCCAGCGTGCTCTCTTTAACTGAAACAACATTTTTTATTGTCTTTTATAAAGCTGTTTATTGGGTGTAGGTGTCAAGCTTTTGGTAGTGGGTGAGCTGCAGGGATGGCCTCTGCAAGGAGATGGCAGAGCTGTCCCAAATTAGACACAGCTGGTTCTGGTCAGCTCCAATGGACATACTTCAGGACATGGCTGAGCCCAGGAAGCATACTTAAAAAAAGGTAATAATCAGTATGCAGTGGTTGTGAGAGAGTAAAATGCAAAACCCTGTGATCATCAATGTCAGAGAAGGAGCAGGAGGTGGGGATAAGGGCTCCATGCTGGAGCAGAACTTGAAAGAACTGTAACCCGTGGGACAGGCCCCACACTTGAACAGAGAAAAGTGAGAGAATGAAGGAGCATCACAGAAGAAATACTATTAACTGTCTGCCAGCCCCAGTCCCCGTCACCCTGTGCCATGCAGCAGGGGGAAGAAGTATAGGAAATGCAGCAGTGAAGGGCAGGTGAAAAGCAAAATGGGTTTGAGTTTTGGTGCTTTTTTCCTTACCGTCTTTCTTCATTTTTAAGTGGCACTAAATTAAATTACTTCTCCCTAAGTCAAGTCTTGTTTGCCTGTGATGACAATTGGTAAGTAAACACTGCTTCTTTATCTTGACAAATGAATTTTTCCATCTTATTTCCCCCACCATCTTACTGAAGAAGGGTAGTGAGAAACCACCTGGGTAGGACTCTGGGAGCTAGCCAAGTGCAAGCCACCACAATCTTAAAGATCAAAATGTCCTAGAGGTTATTCCTTTCTCTTAATTATGATTGCCATTGATGGAATGCAAATATGCAGATCAGTGAGCAGCCTATTAAAGCTGAACTTCATGAGAGTAACAGGTGTTCTTAGAATTCTGATGCTACAGATGATATATATTTCTGATAAATTAGGAAATGTATCAGAAAATATATTAACACTTAGTTGAACTGGAGCTAATCCCCCATCTTTTTGTTTAATAAAATCTTCTTTCAGGAATTTGTCTAATGCCTGTGTGGAAAAATGGCTGGGGGTAAAATTAGCTTTCCCCAACAGAAGTTACAGTGGTGCAGGAATTATAGAGAGAAATGCAGTTACTGCTCCCTGAATGGAACACAGTTGCCGTGCTCAAAGCCTTTCCATGATGATTCTTCATACATATGATGTGCAACTGTAAGCACCTGCCAAGGGGGATGGAACAAATGCTGGAGCAGAGTGGAGATACCTTGGCCAGGCTCTGTTGAAACCCCTGCAAGGAGCGGAAGTCAAAGGTACTTTGCAGCAGATTAACTGAATAGCACCTGTTAACCAGGAGAGAAAGAAGATTTCCTGCTGCTGAGCTGACAAGTGTGGTGGAATTGCTCTCTTGAGATGAACCTGGTTCACCATAACCTAATTGTAATATTCATGCATTTTATCCCAAAGTTACCCGCCTCCAAGGTATAACCACACATCACTGGGCATGCCTGCTATATTTTTTTGACTGTATCTTTAAAACTGAAGCAAGAGAATTTTACACCAATCCATAACAAAGGTGTGCATGGCTAGAGTGACTCAAGCTCCACCTAAACATAAAGAAATAGTAAAATAGTAAGTTTAGAACGGGGAAAAATTAAAGGCTCCATTGTAAGTGCTGGGAGCAGTCAATGGGCTGAATCTCTTTTCCCCCATAGGGACGCCTATTGGGTAAGAACCACGCTTTGTGCATGCTGAGCACTTTTACTGGGGGTTAGACCTTGTCTGTGTATTGCTTTGAATATGTTTTTGCAATGAGATACTGTTGCCAACAATCCTCGACATATTTGTGTCCCAAATACGGTGGGAAGACCCACTGAGGCGTCTCCCTTATGCTGCTGGTCTGTGTCCCTGAATAAATCACTCGAACCATCCCCCAACCAATTGGGACTGTCCAGGGAAGTGTCCCCATAACAGGACACTGACAGAGTGGTCAGGCACAAGGGTCTTGGCTTTCCTAGGGTGCAGACAGATAATTCAAACATTAAATGGTTGAAGAAATCTCTTCACACTAAGGGTTGAGAAAATCTCCCCCTTCCACATGACTCAATGCCTGTTTAAATAAACCTTAGGTTTTAGCATTCATGACAACCTCTGGCACTGAATTTGAGACCACAATAATATTTTGCATTTGCTATTTCCTATTTCTGGTTGCATTCTTTAAAATTATAATTGTTGCCTTATCAATTTGTATAATTGTCCCTAGATCTTGGATTTAGTAATAATATAAGTTCTTTTCTAGACTGAGGCTTTTTAAAATGTTTGTATGAGAAAAGTATGAAATTCTCATGTGACTATGGAGCAGGAAGGAAGCAAATGCAGAAAAGCAGTTTCGGCATCATGTTGTATTACACTAGAAACTCAAAAGAATTTCTGGCATCTCTGAGCAAGGATTAATTATCTGCTCTAATTTAGACATCCAGACACTAGAGATTCAGATATGAGCTACCCGCTGTTTGACCTTTTCATTGCCATTGATGAGAAATAGGTACCACCAGCTGGGAACTTTTTTCATCCTACAGTACTTTTCTTTAAAAGTTTGATAAATACTTTCTTGAGAGTGTATGTTTCTCTGCATTGGCTATCTAGCTGTATAATAGACATTTCTATTTTCTACATTAAATAAACCTTGGCTGAGTATACAGGGCAATACAGCTGTGATAGTTTTTCAACATTTGGAGGGCATTTATTTTAATCTATACCAGACAGTGAATCCTTAAACTAGTTACTTTAGCTCCCTTCAAATCCAACAAAACATAGATATTCAGCCAAATAACACTGAATATATGATGTGGAAAACAAGCCTTGAGCCTTCTGGCATGAACAATTTTCCTCAGTTTCTTAAAGGCATGGCGTAGATAAAAACATTGGTTGCAATCTCTTCCAGCTGAAACTTATCCTCTCTGTTGTGGTAAAGGACAGAATTAGTAATGCCAAACAGACTAGTTACTCTGCTGCAGCCTTTGAGGAAATGCTTTAGGAGTGCTGCATCTAAAAAATTAAAACTTTCTATCCACAGATGATTTTTGGTAGCTGTGGCTGATTATATTAACACCAGGATCTGAGGGAAAAAAATATTAATACACAATGCATAGTGTTGCAAATTTATTTTATATGCAAGGCCAAATTCTCTTTTCTGCTCAGCTTCTGTTCATTGAAATATTATGTGGGTCAAGGAAATAATGTATCATTTTTATTCTTTGCTCAGTATATCAGTGCAGTGGTGCTGTGAATGTTCTAGCAGTCATCGCTAAGTCCACTAGCTGAGAATAACAGAAGTTTAATGCTCTGCAGCCAGATTTACATTCCATACTGTCATACACATGACCTCTTTTACAATACCTGGGATTTTTACTACATCAGAGGGTCACAAAGGCAGTGAGCAGAGTAGTTGTTCAACCTTTAATGTTTCATATAGTACTAGGGAGAAAGTAATAATCAGCTCCTAGACATTTACTTTGTTCTTACATAGTTTGCATACTTATTTCTAAAGGAAATTTCCATGGAAGTCTTTTATTTTTGTATTCATAGAAATGTATTTAGTCACTTCAGTTTAAGGTTGAAGACCAATAGGTTATACACACCAAGATCCTTTAGAATGGCAGTTTTGTTTACATTTCCAATTAATAAATTACAGCTGTGAAATAAACATGTGCTATGATGCTCTTACTTGTATTCATATCCTGATTAACAGACAGGAAAATTATCTGTTCCTTTCAGTGTTATTGCTGCTTCAGTTGCCATAATAATTTGATTACTATTTCTGACTCAAACTACTAATTCAAAAAGAAAACTATTGTATCTTGACATGGGAGGTTAGACCTTGAGGGACAAAGCCACACAACACCCCATGTGTTGCACTGTGCTGTACAGAAGTCAATGGAATATTTTCCCTCTGTATGTAATAACCTCTTTTCAATATCAATCTTTGATAGATAGCTGGGTAAAATTTACCTTTGAGTTCAGTGAAATCAACCATGACAACCTCAACTTCATTTAGAAGCAATCATTCCTTTGGCAGATAAGTAGCCTTAGAAATGCATATGATTAAAAATCAGTGTCTTGTGCTGAGTCAGTTATATGTGAAGACCTAACATGCTTTTAATATTCAGACCTATATAGGATTATATAACATAAATTGAACCTGAAAATCTCCCAAACTAGAAAACCAATAGTTTATTCCTCATTTAAGACTTTTGGCTCCTGGTCCAGCTCCCCTGCTCTTTCCACTTCAGAATTCTGAACCTAATGTTTTTTCAGTTAATGGATGAATTCCACATACTATCTAAAAAGGGATCTGAATATCATTTATGTAAAGAACTCATGACAAAAAAAGAAGATATTTGGAACAGCTGGAATTCATGCTTTAATTCAGCAGTTTAGAAAAACAAAAAAAATCTCAGGGAAATTATTTCCTTTTCTTCCCATCTATACAAAATTACATGAAAGGGAAAACAAAAATATCTCAGAGAATTAGCTATTACAAGTACCAAATTCCATCTTTATGGAATAGCAGTATTTGATGTAAACTCATATAATAAAATATCAACCTAAAAATAGACATTTTTAGAAGCTGATCTTTCCTCAAAGGATTTGTTAATACAATGAGTCTTTGATCAAACATATGAAGCATTAAGGTCAAAGTCAAGAGACTTTGGAAGGGGGGCATTTGCAGAGTAGTGATACTTCACTGGCAAAATTAGTTGAGATTACAGTGTCGTCAAAAATGACAAGTGCAATTGTTCAGCTATTTCTTTTTTTTGATATTATTCAAGGTCTTTATAGTGTTACTTAAAGACTATGCCCGAAAAGCATTGGATCTATTTATATTAAATGTTTTAAAGGGTTTTGTTATCTCTTTTGTTTTTAAAATAAATTTCCATAAATTAAAATGGATTTCATTTATTTTAGAGACAGTCAAATTTAGGAGAACAGGAAATATTGGAAATCCTTAGAAATATTGGAAGATAAAAATGCTCAAACATATTCCCAAAGAATTTAAACCTTTTAAGGTTAACTGTATCTTTGAAAGGGGGAGATTGACCCCAACTCCATGGCTGCAGTGGCTGCACGGGGATAATCTGCTGCTGTCAGAGGAGAGGGATATTTTATTTCATTACAGGGGACCTACTGATTCTTAAACTTCAATTTTAATGATCATTCCTGAATACAGCTCCTCAGTCTTCCACAGGTCCCAGGAAGGACAAGGATGTTTCTACAAGGGAAAGATCGATCAGAGACACTTCAAAGGAAGGAACACAGAGGGAAAAAATGGAAAAGGAAAAGAAGAGTCATATTTCAGTGAAATGGTAGATCACTTTAAAGAAACCCAAACAGCTCCACTTTACGCTGGGACAATCCCTTGCTTCACATTGTGGGTCTACAGTTCTCTCCCCCATCTGTGTGTCCCAAATTTTGTGGCTGCCACTGGTAGCTCAGAAGATCTCCTTCTGCTTGTAATGTTGTTGCATGTGGCAGTGGCCTAGGGAAGCCAGTTTTGGTCAGTCAGACAATAAAAAACCTATGTGTACATTGACAAAAATTGAGCTTTACAGGACTGCCAAGTAAGAGGAACTTTGTTTTGGTATTTGTTAATTAATTTGCTTGTTTAGCTATTTCCTTTAAATCCTAAAAAAATACCGATATTCACAAAATACATAAATCCATTTCAAAGAAAATTTCTGGAAAAACACCATCTTTTCCCAGAAATAATTTATGCCAACTAAAACCATCCTTTACTGTGGGGTATAAAAATTACTTTGCAAATAGGAACAGGATAGATTCTTTAAAGTAAGGGAAAAGCATCAGTTCAGTTCTGTGTTAGGTCAGGGTGCAAAGTAAAAGAAGTACTTAGTTAAGTGGAGACTTAGCCGTTCATAAATCCTGCAGGGAGATGATAATCACTGGAAGGAAGACCCTGAGTGAAAGGCTAGACAGATAACAGCATTTTGAAGACATGGATTACCCAGTTACTGGATTACACTCAGATTGTGGGCCCATCATAGCTAATCAAATTCTATGTAAGCATTTAATTAGTTATGATAATTTATGCTCTCAATTTTTTTTTTGTTGTCATGCAATGCAATGGATGCGTAATAATATACTTCAGAATAAATAAATTAAATTCCTTAGGTGTGAAAAATGTCATTCAATTTGTTTTTGACTTTTTGGGCAACCAATTTTTACTACTTCCTGTGGTAATTCCAGGTACTGAGACTTTTGGATATACATGAATGAGGGATGAAGTATGGAAAATAAAAATTATCATTCTGAGACAACAGAATTTCAGTCCATCTGCTTTTTTTTTGTTCCTAGCATGTCTGTAATATGTAGCTATATTAGTAGTCAGATTTATATATATTTGTCTCTTTCTTTCTAAAGTAAAAGCAAAAAACAATAGTTGATGACGCAACAGAAATTCTTCAATTTTTCAAAAAACAATTCATTATTATTCTATAACAGAGGAAATGCTTAGCAATACATATTTTATGATCCTGCACATTAATCGCATTATTCAGAAATGCTGAGGTTATATTCCAGATAAAATATAACTCTTCCTATTTGGCACCCTAATTAAGGACAGGTTTNCAGAGTATAAGACTTGTTTTCCATTTTCCCACTACGAGCAGGGATTTACAACAGAAGAGTTTTTTGTCTTGCTTTGTTTTTCTCTTATCTCTTGCTTTGCCTTCTGATATATCTCTTGCCCAAAGTTGTGTTAACTATTTTGTATTTCTATTGTACTNAAAATCTCAGGGAAATTATTTCCTTTTCTTCCCATCTATACAAAATTACATGAAAGGGAAAACAAAAATATCTCAGAGAATTAGCTATTACAAGTACCAAATTCCATCTTTATGGAATAGCAGTATTTGATGTAAACTCATATAATAAAATATCAACCTAAAAATAGACATTTTTAGAAGCTGATCTTTCCTCAAAGGATTTGTTAATACAATGAGTCTTTGATCAAACATATGAAGCATTAAGGTCAAAGTCAAGAGACTTTGGAAGGGGGGCATTTGCAGAGTAGTGATACTTCACTGGCAAAATTAGTTGAGATTACAGTGTCGTCAAAAATGACAAGTGCAATTGTTCAGCTATTTCTTTTTTTTGATATTATTCAAGGTCTTTATAGTGTTACTTAAAGACTATGCCCGAAAAGCATTGGATCTATTTATATTAAATGTTTTAAAGGGTTTTGTTATCTCTTTTGTTTTTAAAATAAATTTCCATAAATTAAAATGGATTTCATTTATTTTAGAGACAGTCAAATTTAGGAGAACAGGAAATATTGGAAATCCTTAGAAATATTGGAAGATAAAAATGCTCAAACATATTCCCAAAGAATTTAAACCTTTTAAGGTTAACTGTATCTTTGAAAGGGGGAGATTGACCCCAACTCCATGGCTGCAGTGGCTGCACGGGGATAATCTGCTGCTGTCAGAGGAGAGGGATATTTTATTTCATTACAGGGGACCTACTGATTCTTAAACTTCAATTTTAATGATCATTCCTGAATACAACTCCTCAGTCTTCCACAGGTCCCAGGAAGGACAAGGATGTTTCTACAAGGGAAAGATCGATCAGAGACACTTCAAAGGAAGGAACACAGAGGGAAAAAATGGAAAAGGAAAAGAAGAGTCATATTTCAGTGAAATGGTAGATCACTTTAAAGAAACCCAAACAGCTCCACTTTACGCTGGGACAATCCCTTGCTTCACGTTGTGGGTCTACAGCTCTCTCCCCCATCTGTGTGTCCCAAATTTTGTGGCTGCCACTGGTAGCTCAGAAGATCTCCTTCTGCTTGTAATGTTGTTGCATGTGGCAGTGGCCTAGGGAAGCCAGTTTTGGTCAGTCAGACAATAAAAAACCTATGTGTACATTGACAAAAATTGAGCTTTACAGGACTGCCAAGTAAGAGGAACTTTGTTTTGGTATTTGTTAATTAATTTGCTTGTTTAGCTATTTCCTTTAAATCCTAAAAAAATACCGATATTCACAAAATACATAAATCCATTTCAAAGAAAATTTCTGGAAAAACACCATCTTTTCCCAGAAATAATTTATGCCAACTAAAACCATCCTTTACTGTGGGGTATAAAAATTACTTTGCAAATAGGAACAGGATAGATTCTTTAAAGTAAGGGAAAAGCATCAGTTCAGTTCTGTGTTAGGTCAGGGTGCAAAGTAAAAGAAGTACTTAGTTAAGTGGAGACTTAGCCGTTCATAAATCCTGCAGGGAGATGATAATCACTGGAAGGAAGACCCTGAGTGAAAGGCTAGACAGATAACAGCATTTTGAAGACATGGATTACCCAGTTACTGGATTACACTCAGATTGTGGGCCCATCATAGCTAATCAAATTCTATGTAAGCATTTAATTAGTTATGATAATTTATGCTCTCAATTTTTTTTTTGTTGTCATGCAATGCAATGGATGCGTAATAATATACTTCAGAATAAATAAATTAAATTCCTTAGGTGTGAAAAATGTCATTCAATTTGTTTTTGACTTTTTGGGCAACCAATTTTTACTACTTCCTGTGGTAATTCCAGGTACTGAGACTTTTGGATATACATGAATGAGGGATGAAGTATGGAAAATAAAAATTATCATTCTGAGACAACAGAATTTCAGTCCATCTGCTTTTTTTTTGTTCCTAGCATGTCTGTAATATGTAGCTATATTAGTAGTCAGATTTATATATATTTGTCTCTTTCTTTCTAAAGTAAAAGCAAAAAACAATAGTTGATGACGCAACAGAAATTCTTCAATTTTTCAAAAAACAATTCATTATTATTCTATAACAGAGGAAATGCTTAGCAATACATATTTTATGATCCTGCACATTAATCGCATTATTCAGAAATGCTGAGGTTATATTCCAGATAAAATATAACTCTTCCTATTTGGCACCCTAATTAAGGACAGGTTTGAATTCACCTTGCAAAACGCATTAACATTCTGACTTAGAGGTACAGGTCAAATGTAAATTACCTGGCAATTATGACTGAGAGTCCAGAAAGTGCCAGCTTAGCGTGCCTGGAGACTATTTTTGTTGACCTCATTAGGAATATTTTAAGTGAATACATAAACATGAAGACAAAATATGGAAAATCTTTTTATTCTAAGTTTTCAATTAATAAGTCAAGTTGGTAATGGCTTCATCAGAAACACTGAGAACTTTTGAAAAAAACAAATTATTAAGATGAGAAAAGAGAAATAACAAATATTTTCCATACAAGTTTCAGTGCTACAACATAATTAATTCCTAAGGTTATGCAGTGGTCATAAGTAGAAATGTAAAACCAAAAGTGTTTTTCCCAAAATTTGCAAAAGAACAGCTGTACAGATACAAGCTTCTTTAGAGAGTTACAGAATTTTAATTTTATAAATATATATAGGTGTATATATGTATATATAAATATATNTTGTTAGTGGTCAAATACTGATCTTTCTTGAGCCAAAATAGGTCTGGTGCAGACATCTTTGGACAAAATAGCAAATGAGACCCTGTTGAGTCTCTGAAGTTAAATAAATGAAAAATAGTTTTTATAAAGTCATGAAAACTAATATAAAATAAGGTGGGTGACTTTCACCATGATTGTTAGTTTCTCCCTTTTCTGATGGTCCATTTTTTATCTCAGCTTTTACCAACTTTTGCCTTACTTGTTTATCACTGTTAAGAACAGGCTAGGAAAAATTTTAACCTCCCCCCCCCCCCAAAAAAAAAAGGTTTAAAAACCACCTTTGAAAAGAAACCAGGGAAAATTCCAGTGGGGAGGAGTCAGTGAATAAAGTGACAAATAATACAAAATCAGTGATGGTGATCACAGTAACCATGAGTTAAGTAGATAATTGGTCTAATTTACCATGGTGCTATTACTATTTGAATGTAAAGTTTGATCAGAGGTGTCAATAGACATTATATATTACCTAAATCTAACTTTCCTAGGAAAGGGAGACTCACACTTATTTTCACATAAAAATCTTCTTATAGAGTCTGAACTACAAACATTTTCTTGTAATCTGTAATGTCTGTGACAATATTAACACAGTTACATTACTTATAAATGTAGTTTTGCAAATAATATCTCAAAAGTATCATGGTTTTATTTTGTTGAATTGACTCTGAATATTTTGTCAAGGAATTAAGGAATATCTCTCGATCAGCTGCCTTGTCCTTATGGGTGATTTTAGCTTCCCAGATATCACCTAGGGATATCATACAGCAAACACAAACAGGTTCAGGAATTTCCTGAAGTGCGTCGAAGATAACTTCATGGAGCATGATTAAAGAAGAGAGCTAGTAAAGGAACCCTTCCAGATTTGTTGTTTATGAACAAAGGAGGACTCATGGGTGAAGAGGTTATTGGTTATTGTCCTGGGCCAGCACTCTTTACTGTTTTTATAATTATCTAGCTCTAGGAATCAAAAGTACAGGAAGGAAATTTGCTTGTGATACTAAACTAAGAAGGAGTGATGGATTCCCTCAAGGGCACAGAGGCCTTACAGACAGATCTGGGTAAACCTCATATCAATCATATGAACTTTAACAAGTGCAAGTACCAGATTCTGCTCGTTGCAGAGGGATTGGACTAGATGACTTTTAAACATCCCTTCCAATCCAAACTTTTATATCAGCTATGATTGTCCACCTAGGATGGGGTATTCCTGGTTATATATACAAATTGGAGGCTCTGAGAGGTGCCTCACAGAAAAAATCTGTGCAATTGGGTTGATGGCAAGTTTAATATGGGCCAACAGCGTGCCCTGGCAAACAAAAAGCTGAACTGTGTCCTGTGCATGAAGCACAGCATCACCAGCTGGTCAACGGAGGTGGTTGTGCTGCTCTTCTCTGTGCTGGTACGGCCTGATGCTGAGTACTGTGTGCAGTTTTGGGTGGCTCAAAATAAGAAGGACATTGTCTCATAGTGTGTCCAGAGGAGGGCAGCCAAGATGGTGAAAGGTCTCGAGGGCAAGACGTGTAAGTAACGACTGAAGTCCCTTGGTTTGTTTAGCTTGGTGAAGAGAATGCTGAGGAGTGACCTCATCACAGCCTAAAACTTCCCCAAGACAGGCAGTGGAGTGGAGAGTTGATCTCCTCTCTGGTGAGCTGTGTTGGGGTAGTTCAGGCTGGACATTAGGAAAAAGGCTTCCCTGAGATGGTGGTGGGGTACTGGAACAGCCCCCCCAAGGAAGTGGTCATGGCAAGAAGTGTGCCAGAGGAGTTCAAGGAGCATCTAGATGTATTAGTCATATGGTTTATTTTTAGGCAGTCCTGCAAAGAGCAGGGCATTGGATGCAATGATCCCTATATGTCTCTTCCAGCTCAAGATATCATATGATTTTAGTGATGCAAATTGTGAAAAATTACTTGCCAAGTTGCCTTAAATAAGCTCTTTTGCTTAAAGTTCTGAAATATCAAAGATTAAAGAAGAAAATAAATGACAATGGTGCAGATATTCTAATAATAGGATATCCTGGATTCATCAGAATTGAGTATTGTAGCAGGCAGTCTTGGGATGTGGTATTGGCCTCCCAGTGGCACATTTCTGCCATTTAAAGATCTGTTGGGTTCCCTCTGTAACACAGTAGAGTTTGGCAGAATATTTCTCTACTTAGCATACACATCCTGTATGCATTTAGGAATAAGAGTTCATCAGTTTTTCTTCTTTCTTCTCATGAGAATATAACTCACAGATATGAACTGAACAATGGCTTCTTTGAGGTCAGTACTTCAAGAGTATAATAGTTATGTGAAGTCAGAGAGAGAATAGCTCTCACTAAAAAAAATATTACAAAGTTCCTCTAAGTCTAGGCTGTCTGTAAGTAATGAGACTGGAAAGGTTTTATGTACACAGGCTTTACTCATCTGTAATGGTTATAATTAGAACTTTATACAATATCCATCAGTTTCCCCAATTGTTCCCACTGTTTGTCATTCACAAACAAATGCAATGTGCCCTTGATTCATTGTTAATTAAACTTAGCCATTTAAAGAAATTTGAGATGCTTTTTAGGGTCACCTGGCCTCTAACTGCTGCTGCAGAAGTGTCTGGCTTTCCCACTGATCACATCATATCTGACAGCCATCTGTTTCAATGTCTTTGATGGCTGATGGAATCTCAGATGTCTTCAGGCAACTGAATAAAAGTTAAAGTGTGTGATTTTAGGCTGTAGACACTGAATTCTGAAGAGTGAATATAGGCATAATCATACCAGCTAGGTATATAAGCTCCAAATGCAGTCAGTGGGGATCTAGAGATCAATAGTTTAAGCATAATATCTAATGTCAGCAGTAATGCATCCCAATACTTCTATCACAGAATATCAGGTTGGAACAGACCTCATGCACCATCTGGCCCAAATTTTCCGGGCAAAAACATGGTATAGATAAGAGGGCAGCAATCTGTCCAGGCGAATCTTAAAAAATCTTATTCTTGGAGAATCCACCATTTCCCTGGGGACATTATCTCAACAGATGACTGTTCTCATGGCAAAAAATTTGTAAGTTTATGTCCAATCAAAATCTCACCAGAAGTAATTTATAACTATTACCCCACATCTTTTCCAGGTTGCTTCCTGAGAAAAAGGTCTCCATTTTTTTTGTAACCACTCTGTAAACAGTGGTGCATGATGGTACAGATTCCCCTAAGCTTTCTTTTGTCAGGGCTGCACAAGCCCAGTCCTTTGAGCTTTCCCTCATATTGCAGGTTTCCCAGTGGTTTGATCACTGTGACCCTTCTGTGGACTCAGCCTGTCGTCATCTGTTTTACGGCAGGGAGCAAAACTGAGCACGATATTTCACATATGACCTGGCAAGCACTGAGGGGATAATGCTTTTATTATGTCTGCTGGTGATGCCATTGTTGTTGCACCCCAGCACCCTGTTGCCTTTCTTCACCACAGCAGCTGCACATTGTTTGCTTATACTGACCTTGATGCCCATTGGAACCCTCAGGTCCCTTTCCACACAGCTGCTCCACAACTGGCTAGATCCCAGCCTGTGCAAAAATTCGGGATTTTTTTCCTGGGTGTGAGGTCTTACACTTGTTGAACTTCACAAGGCTCTTGTTAGCTCATTTTGCAGGTCTATTCAGGTCTTCCTGCAGCATGGCTCTTCCTTGCAAAGTGCCCACTTTCCCCCTCAGTTTGGTATCATCAGCAAAGTCCATCAGGATATGCTTGATCCCATCATCCAGGTCACTTAGGAAGATATTAGATAGTGTTGGGTCCAATTTTAGTCTCTGGGGACGCCACATATGACAGGCTGCCCAGTTTGAATAGGAGCGGTTTGCCACCACATCAGGGTGCTGCCTGTCAGCTCGCCTCACAGACCACTTATCTAAACTCAAATACATCAGTTTCTCTAGGAGAAGTCTCTGGAATACAGTATCAAAAGGGTTGGAGAAGATACAGTAGGCAATGTCCGCCAGGTGCCCTATATCAACTGAGAGGGTTACTTTGTCATAAAAGGTGGTCAGCTTTGTCAAGAACAATTTGCTGTTGGTGAGTCCATGCTGGTTTCCCCAGTCATGTGCTTCATTTGACATGTGATAGCTCCCAGGAGGATATGTTCCATCACTTTCATGGGAACTGAAGTAAGACTGATGTGCCTGTAATTTCCTGACCCCTCCTTTATGCCCTTCTTGTAGATAGAGCTGATATCAGCCTTGTTGACTGTCTAAGCCAGCGGTCAACTCGCTACATCCACTCTTCAAGGAAGTCTCTTGATCTCCACAACTTCTCTCAAAGATCTCCACAAGTTCTCAAATGTTAGGAAGAGCAGCCTTGCAGTGACATCAGCCATCTCTGTTAACGCCCTTGGGTGGATATTATTAGGGCCAATTGTTTTGTCGGAAACAAATTCCTGTAACATTTCACAAACCAACTCTTCCTTCCCTGACCGTGGGTCTTGGTTTTCATCAACAGATCATCAACCTGTGCACATCTTTTGCAGGTACTTACCTTGTCTCCACGAGAAGGGGCTGGGCACTGGTTGCAACATGGCGTCTATACTGAAATCTCTTTCCTTACCAGTTCCATCTGTGCAGAAGCATTAGGCATGTTCAGGGCTTTCTCTGTAGAAGCACTGGTTTTAACTCTCAGATGAATGCCAGCCAATATGGAAGCAACTCAATAAAGCATCAGCTTAAAAAAACTGACCTTGTCAAACAGATTGGTTTAGTTGATGCCTTACTTTGATGATGCATTTATTGATTCAGAATATGTCAGAGGGAAGAATCCAATAAACTGTTCTTTCTGCACAGTTCTGTTTTCTTCTGTACTGTTTCTTCACACTTTTATAATCCCTTCTATATCCAGTTCTCCAAGTGTGACTTGTCAAATATGTCTTGGTAGAGTACCATGATCAAGCCTCAAATAATCTAGAAAGACCAGGAAGTTGAATTCTACTAACTAAGCATTCTTAGAGTGAACACTGATCTTGGCTGGAAATGCTAGATGCAGTGAATCTGCCTTTAAAATGATTGAGTTTATTCTTTTGTGCGTTCCCTCACTCAGTATTTCTTCTTACTGTCATTTGAAAGCTAAACTTATCATAGCATATGAAGTATAACACCCACAGCATGATGTCAGGTACATCTCACAGGCTGGAAAGGATCCCAGCAGGCTTTCTGCATCAATTTAACCAGCATCATAAATCAAACATACTTTCGGCTGTGTACTATTTACCATATGTGCTTTGTGGTGTTCAAGTATCAGACTTCTTTAACAATTATATATGCCTCTTAGTGCATTTTAAAAGATATAAACAATTAAGAATTGCATACATAACCTGTTGCCTTTTAGCTACTTCCAGTGTAAAAAAAAATACAGTAATGTCTATCAGGCTACTTTCAGGGATTGATGAAATGAAGATGAAGAATAATTTAATCTGAATCGATCTGACCAATGCACAAACCCAGGACTGAGTAGGAAAGAAGGACTACCTTCTCTGAGGTTGTCTGTCTGCAACTTCATATCATATTCTGGGAAAAAAACCAGGGTAGTTTACATAGAAAAGATTCAGCGATTCTGAAGGCAACACAAGAGACAGTAGTTCTGTAAATAATTTGGTGTCTATGTGTCCCCTTTGAGGGACAACACATAACATCTTTAGTTGCAGCCACAGCTTTATGTTTTCATGTCAACGGAGGCTGTGTGACCTGCCAGGAATTCTGAAGATCTACCTCACTATGAAGTGATGGCATTGTGACATATCTTGTCAGCAGGAGGACAAAAGTGTGTAATTGAAGTACAGGACAGAAAATTTCTTTTAAATGTTTTGTTGTCATGCCCATTTTTGTCCCAAGCTGTGTCAATTTCCATAAACAGTAGCAAATTTTCTGTGGAATATGTAAAGTAATTTATTGAACGGGAGATTTCTTCTATAAATGCAGGCACTCATCTGAGAGTTAAACTGGTGCTTCTACAGAGAAAGCTCCTGAGATGTCTGATGCTTGCACACAGATGGAACTGATGGAGACTTCAGTAGAGATGGCAGGTTGAATGGGAATAGCTTAATTAAGACAATTGATGTTTTGAGTAGTACACATAGCTTGCTACAATTATACATATACAGCATATACAACCTATACAATTATACGTTAAGTAAATAATTCAGAAACTAGAGGGTCACAAATTTGCCCAGGGTGAAATGCAATCTGTTCTTATCTAAAATGCATGACAGATTTTTAAACTGTGTGTTCCTTCTCCTTGCTCCTTTTGATATCTAAATCCCTAATTTAAACATTATTGGTGTTCTTAAACCTATCACTTACCTATTACATTCCTTACCTTTTACATTCCTTCATAATCTTGTGTATGAAGCCATCTAAGAAATTAAACTGTTCTACCCACAAACACGTTGGAACTCTTGGACAAGATTCAGCTTCAGAAGGGCTGAACTAGAATTATTAAATCAGGAGGTCATATTTCTAGAGTATTGACAGTGTTCTTGCAGGCACGCTCTGAAAAGCAGAGGCTACAGCTTGAAATAGCAATTACTCATTACTTGTACAGTACCACTACGAAGGTATTGAGAGAATTTATGTATCCTGATACATCAAGGTGGGGGGGGGGGGAATACACAGAAGACTAAAGTTTCTTTTCCAGTCATCCTCTAATTCTGAAGTTTGACATACAGTTTTTTTCATTGGAAGAGTGATCAGCACTCTTTTTTTTTTTCTCTCTCTTCAGCTTACAAATAATTGTTACAAAAGTAGTGAAGTGACTGACTCCAGAGAAGTTGCAATATATTTATTGATGTAAATCAACAATTTTAAAAAGTTTGATAGTGAATGTGTCAGTGATAACAGCCAGGTACACTAGGTTATTTGCTGCATACAGGACAGGGTCAGACAAAACAGTCAGGGAGCCTGTTGAGCCATGAGATTCACAAAAGCACCCCTTATATTCTAAACTTCTTCTCAGAGGTGAATTTAGGTGCATCTGGATCCATATTTAGTCCCACACTTGTTCAATGCTTTGTGTCTGAAGGATAATGTGTGCACAATCAATCCCTTATAATCACTTAGCTAAATTTCAAAGAGTCAGTGTACTTATTCCAAATTCACTTCCTGAGTATCTGACATGATAAGGATCTTGTCAACCTCAAGGACTAACCTTGGGATGCATAACTTCTCAAGGAAAAATCCTGCTGTGCAGGAGACCTGAATGGACCCTTGTCTGGTCAGTATGTATGGAGTAACACAATGAGCTTATTGTCATATTTGCATGCTGACTACAAATATCAGTTTGTTCTAAACTTGGTTTGAGTCAGATCTCAACCAACACTACTATTAGATGGGTGCATTGCCCAAATTAGCCCATGGACCCTGCACTTATATCTGTCTCTCCTGAATTTACTTTGAGCTGGATACAGCCATTATGACTAGACACACCCATTACAGCTGCCACGGAAGGTTATCCCTTGAGCAGAGTTACAGGACATAGAGGTCAGATTGAGAGAGAAGGAAGGGGACCACACTGTCCTACTGAGTGGGTGACCTGCTTCATCATTGTCTGCTGCCTAAGCCTTCTTTTCAGAGCTCTTACTTACTATGTGTGAGACATGTAGGTAGAAGCCCATGAAATTATTTCAACTGTCTCTAGTACATCTCTTGTTAGACCTCCTATGCTTGCAAAAAAATACTGAAGTAGAAATACTTCTATAAATTAAATTAGAATAAAATCTTAATGACCCACTGTAAAACTCATAAATGCAGACACTTATTTGATATCCTAATAACCTGAATGATGGCATCTCTTCAAAAGAATGCTTTCTTGCTTATTTAAGCAGGCAGTTCTGTTGACTAGCTGAACACACTAGAAATCTGGGCAAGCTGAAAGCCTTTTCTTAGAACACAGGGAAACAAAGTAGTCTTCTGAAAATAAAATTTAGATACATAAAGTGACTTTAATGTATAGGATTAGGGTGCCTGTCTCGTGCTTCTTCCCCCAACTCTTAGCCTTGGAGTTTCACAAGCAAACTTCCCACTTGTTTTGAAAATTCCACCAGTACTTCACATCAAGAACCAAAAAAAGTATGTAAGATCCTTTGTGTGTTTGGATGGAGATCTTTCTTTACCTAAATCTTCAGAGAAATTTGTATTGCCTGCATGACCAATTCTATTCTTAACAGAAGTGACCAAATGAAGTATCAAAAATCATGCAGTGTGAATGGATGTGAAAATCAAATTGCTAGTTGTGATTTATATTTGCAGTGGTTACAGCTTTCCCTTTCTGCTATACTGCACTCTTTGTTTCATCATTCTGCTGAGATTTAATTTATTTATTTCTTTATTTATTTCATATTCTTCCCTTATATTACATGGAGAATTTAAATCCTTAACTGAGGCCTGGGTCATTAGCCTGCCCATTAGGCACTGCCCTGCTAAATAATGTCATTGCCTGTAGTGTCTGCAAGAATTTAGGACTAAGTGTTTTACCATAAAAATAAAAGGAAACTTTTGGAATGGACAAAGTGAAACTTGAGTCTTTTTTGAAACTTGAGTCTTTTTTACAGCACATGAACAAAAAAATGTTCCTCTAACCATTTCTAGAGTTAGCTCTTATTTGATCACACTGGTTGTAGGTTTATCAGATGACACTGAAAGGTATCAGTCACAACAGGTTTTATTCATGACAAGAGTTTACTTAGGACGCACATCTCTTAGAAATTGCCAATATCGGATACCTAATCCAAGGAAAGAAAAAAATATTCTTATTCATAAATAGAATGGCTGAATCTGAAGAACACTTCCCCCTTCTTGCCCCCTATTTCTGGCATGTCAGCACCAGATAAAAATAGCAGTATTCAGCTAAGGTTCTGAAACAAGTAGATTATTTGATCTGGCATCACAATCTCTGTGGGCTTTTTGGCTCATATTGTATGTGAGCAGTTCATCCTGAAGAGGTGTTGAAAGGAGAATTCATTTCACAAGCCATGGCATCAATTTCTGTATCCTTGCAGCTCTCTTGCCCTGGGCTTTTTTTCCCCTCAGCATTTTCAAAGCAAGGAACCCTAATTATTAGGAGAGATAAGGGGCACAGAAAGGCACCATAACCTCACACAAAACTGAGTCCTTATAAAATCAGATGTCAGGACATTAATTTTATTCTTTTCTATAAGTAGAAATAACACTCTGTAACAGTGTTATGCCTTTGGAAGTGAAGGACTTCTTTCTGACAGCACCAGTGTCAGATTTCAGAGTATAAGAAACAGACTTCCATGTAGACCCTGTTTCTCGTGGGAGGTACAGAGCATCTAAGAATTATGGTTTGTGAAAACAAATCCCATGTTTATTTACAGGTAAAAGTTGTTCAGAGATGCATAACTATTTTATGATGTAGTTCTGCAGTTTATCAGATAATTCCGATCACCAAATACAGCAAGTGCTAAACACCTGTGGTAGCAGGGACAGGGCACGTGTCTATGTCTCTCTTGGAGGTTTGGAGCGGCTTTGGCTGGTTGGAGACCGTCAAAACTCATTGAAAACAGTTTTATTTCCCCACAATCCTGTGACTGTCACTAGCCATTAGGTGCTGCTGCTGGCTCAGGGTCCCCACCGAGTAGAGAGACACAACAGCCCTGTAGACTCAGGGTGGGGACAGCAAAAGCCATTTGTGTCATGGGGTGGAAGGCTCACAGAAGAAGTGGGAGAAGTCTGCTGGAGCCAGAAGTGTGGCCTCCAGCAGACTATTCATAGCCGTAGCTTTGTGTGGCATCAGTCTTGAGAAAAGTAGAGCATTTGGTTGATGCTCAATTGCCTCATGAAGGTTTTTTCTTGTCTGTGAGATACAATTTATCAGAGAAACAATCTGCCTTCAAGTATTTATGTGCGTATCTGTTTATTTGATTTTGGCATGCTTTTCTGATGCTGTACTTTGATCTTAAGTATTTATATTATCTATTTTCCCCTTCTGATAAAAAAATAGAAGTTCCTCCCATAATAGATGTAATAAAAATACAGTACCAGGAACTAAATATTATGTAAACATGTAAACATTTTTAATATGGATGAGATTTTTTGGTTGTTTTTTGTATTCTTCTAGAAATACTGTAATTTTTATTTTCATAAGCAGAATTTATAAGACATGTGTAAGTCATTGCCATTTGTGGATTGTCTTTACATTTTTTTAAATTCAGCATTTAATAGATAAACTTATAGTAGTTGATCACAAGAGTTTTCATATTATTTTGTAACTTTCTCTGACTCTGGCTGTTATTTTCAAGTAATCCCTCTGTTAATCCTTACAACATTTCCTTTCCTTAATTTTGCATATATGAAAATCCATTCCTTTTTTAATTTTGTTCTGTACACTAAAAAACATTTGCATTTTATATAAGATAACCTTCTGTCTTTTTATCTTTAACTCTTAAATTGAGAAGGAGATTCTTTAACTCTTCCAGGTTTGAAAATATTTCTGACCATTGTAACAACTTCTGTTTGATTTTGGTGGGTAGAAGTCTCAGATCTGGATGGAGAATTTAAAATCTTTATATTGTAAGTGGGAAGAGTTAGGCACCTTAAAATGTGATTCTCAGAACCCAGAATAATGTCATGAGTGAGGTAATTCATTTTTTATATTAGGCAAAGTGACACTTTAAAAATGGACAGAAGTCAATAGAAGTTGTGAAAATTTTCTCCAGGTTTTTACCTATCCAGGTTCATGTTAATTCCTCCAAGACAGCATATGTCAAGTGGACTGTCTGTGATGTACAAGGTCATTAGTACCAGTTTTATGTAGAGGATATTGAGGGGAAAGAAGACAGAGAGAAATTATAAAATTAATTAATCTCCTAAGGAAAGGAGTGAATATGAAGTGAGCAAAAAGAGCAAAGTTGAGGTGCATCACATCCCATGGTGTAAATTGCTTAATTCCTCAATAATCTGGCTCTAGCTGACACAGTCATTCATTCTGGGGAGCAGAGTCAGAGTCAATTGAGAAATAAAGGTGAAATATCTGCAGGCCACAATCATGTCAATCACTAGGTTTTTCTGTTGTTTCTTGAAGTAAACAGCACAGAATAGAAAGTGGTTTACCTACATTAAAACTTAGGCACTTTGCATTGTCTATTCTAAATCTCAAACACCACTATACACTCTTCAATTGGCCCAAATGTTTTCTGGATGCAAAATTTCTTTGTATAATCATCACCTCTGCATTTAGAGTAAGTTAGTCGGTAGGTCTGTTGGAAACCAAACTAAGATTATGACATTCTTTGAAGATGCAAAAACTGTGGGCTTCCCAATGCAGGTTAAAGAGAAAAATTTACTTGCTGAGTAGATTAAACCAATTTATCATTTAATCTGGATTTATGCAGGAAGCTAAAATCCCTTTAAAATTTAATTTGAATGTTATAGTTCTGTATGCATAAACTTAGAATGTATCTTACTTACTAAGATGCATTCACATTTGTTATAACTAAGACTTTAAAGTGCATGTTGACATACAATTTAGGCAAAGGAATTTTAAGAACAAGCGAAAGGAACACTTACCACTTTGATGTGACTGCTACCAAAGTTCAGAAGGAAAAAATTCTGCTACTCCAGAGTCTTTTATTTTTCCTTTGGCTTCAAGACACTTCTTTCCCTTTAACACAGAAAATCACACCCATTCTTCACATCTCTTTTTACCTATAACCAACTATACCTGTACTGCTTTATTCCCCATTGTTTACTCTTTTGTCTTAATTAAAAAATAGAAAAGAAAAAAGACTTTTTTCTTCAGGGATCTGAATAAGAAGGATGAAAATCAAAAGAGAGGAATTATATTAATGTAGTCAATGTAGTTTTTCAGCCCATCTGCAAACACTTCTTTTTTTTTTTACCTTCCATTTGTGGAAAGAACAGCATGAAGATTAAGGAGCATTTGGAAACTAAACTGGTGACATTTTATTTGCATTTCTGGAAACAGGTTAAGAGAGGTAGGATGGCCAAGAACCATAAGAAAGAGTATGGAATGGTATCTTGTGAAGTGTATGAACCTTCAGGGAACTGCTATGAGATACTCAATTTTGTCATTCTTTTAGTGAGCTTTTGGACAGTGGCTCACTAGGAGACAGCACAGCTGCATTCTTGAGCTCACAGCTGTGAACAAGATGCAAATTACATTTTCCCAAAGTGTCTGAGTATGCACTCTGCCCTATGACATTTTTGCCTGTTTAGAGTCCTCAAGGTTGCCTGCTTTTACCGGTCAAGGTAATTGTTTGGTGTTTTTCTTTTTTTTTTCCGCTAAGTGCTGAATTTCTACTTGTCAGGTCTAGGAGGTTGTTTTTCTTTACGATCATTACAATTTTCTCTGTAATTTTTTCTGTTGGCCTGTCAGATCTCAACTGCTTATAGAAAGGGAAAAGGAATTCTGTGATGAACCCACTGTGGTGAAGAAGGAGAACAAAGGAGAGGAGAGTCAATTCAGGGAGTTATTTAATAAGTCCTTTCTTCACATAATATTTTGGAAGTGAAAAACATATTCGTTTCATGACTACACAGATCAAAGAAAACAAAACAACTGCTGTCATCCTTTCACTGCTTAGCAAGGCAGGTTTTTTCCCAGGGTTCCTGGGTGCCTGGAATCTTCTTTATAGCCTTTTCTCAAAGCTGAGGTATAGCATTCAAAATACACAGGCTGAATGTAACTCTATTTTTGAGCTGTTTTTTGGTCTTGAATGTTTACCTAACCTATGACAGGGCTTCTTTAATGACTGTGTTCAAAATTTCCCTTAAGCTTAAGTATAGCAATTATAATACATTTATAGCTTCCAATTAAATGCATTGAACACTTTATAGAAACCTTAGGAGTTTCAGACATTTTGAAATACCGTGTAAGTATATTCAACAAGTTATATGTTAAAACATTCTATTGTGTGATCTATAAAAACTCATTAAAATATTTTCTGGACAATGGTATCATCTTTTTAATTTAAGAGCTAACTTTCAAAGGTACAGATATTGGAAGTCCTTTAATTAACTAAATCACCACACATTTTAAAGCACAGTTATGCTAATAAACATTTCTTCTCTGAACTATGAATCATGGGGAGCACGGATATCTAAGCTAGCAATAAATGAGCTAACTCAGAAGCTCTAATTATCCTGTACAGGTAATTGTAGAAGAACAGGGTTAATTAGCCTGGATACAGAACCTTTCCAATGGAAGCACATTTTCTTTGTTGACCCCGTCAAGTATCTCTGTTTCATGTTGTGGAACACTCACTACTCCTGCTGCCAAAGACTTCCCCATGGATATGAGAAACAAGAAGTTCAGCTATGCAGCTCCTGTAAGTGCAAAAATAATTTTAGGTAGCTCCCTAAATTCTCTTCTAGTCATAATATAAAAATAGAATGCAATAATTGAATTTATAATGCATTTTGTATATGACACACATCTTTTTTTTGGTGAATTATGCCTGGTTACTTTAGATCACATTTTCCATGTAATTTATTTTTTAAGGAAAATAGAATTAAATTTTTCTTCTAAATCTTTACACTTGGGAGGTGAAACTTAGCAATTACAATATCATACATTTTAACCACTTTGTATCTCACTTTTGGTTTGTGATTATAAAGTTATAGTCTTTAAATTACTGAGGCATAGATGGTGTCTTTACTTGAAGATCAGAGATCACCCAAGACCATCATTCACTCTTTTAGTAACTCTCTTTCTGAGCAAGAAAAAAAAAACAACAACCACTCTGTAAAATGCCTCATTTTATCTGACATTTTCAGGTGGTTAGTTGCACTTTATTTCAATGAGAAAAAAAAAATGAAAAAGGTTTTGGATTTTTCTCCATTCTGTTGTCTTACCCATTTTTCTCATTACTTAAAATTAGCAAAGAAAGATGTAAAAGATCACATCCTGAAAGGTAAACATGTGCCAAAATGAATGAAAAATAGTTAAAAACCAGACTAATCCAAGTCCTTTAAATTTTAACATAATTGTTTTTTCAAAAACACACTAATATTTATGCAACCAATAAGCTTGAATTTATCTTTTTTAGTAAAAAACCTTATCAGTTACCAAAATAGTTATTTTTATTAAGTTCCAGTTTTGATTAGAACACCAACATATGGTTATTTATACTGATAATTGGAAAAATGTGACAGCTAAAATATGTATTCTATGGAAAACTAATAGAAATACATGCAATTATTTATTATTTAAGATGTTCAAACACTTATTTATAGTAATGTCCATTTAATTTAATTTTAATTGAATTGTCTTCTTGAATAGAAATATTTTGAAGCTAGGACATTTTCTCTGCTTATAAATTGATATTAGGTAAAACGATTACATGAAAATTAATTACTTCATCTGACAAGCACGTAATAGGTTGCAACATTTCATGAAATTCTAGATGCACTTAAGATACAGAGAGAACTTGCTAGTAACAACATTTTTTCACACAAGTATTTTCTACATCCCTTTAAGGGCTTAGCAGTAAATGAAACCATAAATACAAAGTTTTTGGGATCCTAACTTGCAGTGAAAATTTATATTAACCCAGCAAAGTCTTGAATTATAGTGACAAGTCAAAATTATTTTTTTTCAAGCTTCTCTTAGAAAGTACAGACCACCTTCTTATATCTTTCTGGAAGTGAAAAACTATCTCTCCTATGCTTTTACTTCTGATATGTTATGGACAGTGGACAGGAGAAGCAGCAACAGTGCTGCCATGCCCATGTGCTCTCCCGTGCAATCCTGGAGGTTTGTGCTTTATCACCCAGTTTGCAGCCTGTAGCCTGTGGTGCATATTGGAGGAAGAGAAGAATGCCTGCTTCTCATCTAGCTCATTTAGTGAGCTGGGAAATGCACGCTTAGACTAATGCTGTGTAGTGCACTTGACAACAGATTAATTGTTTAAACTCATTATTTGAATAGCAAATACCACTGATCACTTAGATAATAATTTCCTTCCATATTTGATCTTCATATGTTTCAAAATAGAAACGCAGCACGCGTTTTTGATTCTATTGCTGTAACCAAAGTTGAAAAAGGGGAAACAACACATAATTTAATTAAAGCAGTATGCTTTAAAATGGAGAAGAGCTGCAATGAATAACTTAGTTAAATTCAGTAAAAGAGTCTATTTTAACACATTAATATACTATTAATTTCAAAGTATATCAGAATTTAGTATATAGCTTTTGATGATTTGAGGCTTATACTTATTTATAAAGTACAGAAAAATAAAAGCCATGTCTCTTCACAACCAACAACAACAAAAAAAATTACTGTTCTGTTAAAGATAACAAAAAAAAAATCTTCTCAATATCTAAAGTTTGCAATACTGTTGCATTGTACAGCTAGTATCTACGCAATTGACCATATGTTCACACATTTAATATCTTAAAAATTGAGATTATTCCACATGAGTAGCCATATATGAAGATTATATTGAGTTTCACAGTTGGCGTCTCACAATTTTTCATGCTGGGGCAACTGGTCCTCTTACAGGATTAAACATTTAGATCTGGCGAATTAGAGTTCAGCTCTGAATCTGCAACGTTGCACGTGACAAATGCTCTGTAAGCCAACTGTCTCACTTGCGTCGTGGGATTCTGTGATAGTTATGGTAGGCTGAATTCTTCATCACGAATTCAACAGTGTTCTGAGTGTTCAAGCTCTCTCACAGCCACACAGCGCTTCACTGATGCCAGAGGTTTCTCTACAATGTCCTGCTTGTGTGGAATAAACAGGGGGTCTGCACGCAGGGAGCTCCACCTTGGGGTGCAGAGGACACAGCCTGGGACAACTCCTTGCTGTGGTGTGGGCAGAGCTGCTGAGCTGGTACCTACCACTGCTTCCATGGCAGGGAGCTCCGAGTTATACTCAGAGCTGGCACACCCACAGCGCCAAGAGGAAGGGTGTGCACGCAGGGGAACCTGCACTCCCGGGTGTGGGGCAGCGTGACAGTGGTTACCTGGCTGGCTGGAAGGGGTGGTTAAATGTGCACACAGCTGTGAAAAGGTGTACATATAGATGTGAAGCCAGAATTTCTTGGTTTATGCTGCATTTATTCTGAACTATGACAGTTAATATAGCAATAAACCACATCTGTACCATAAATTGAGCAGATTTTCCCAGCTAGAAAGCTCAGGCATGTTGAACATACCTGTACTTTCTCTGCACATCCATGTTGTCCCAGTGGCATGTTCCCTTGACTTTCCCCCTCAACAGAGTGGAAATGTTTTTTTTCTTTTTTTCTTAACATTGAGAAGGATTTCCTTGAAGATCAACCAATTCTCCTGGGTCTCTTTGCTTTCTCCCATTAGATGCTGCCATGCAGATCCCTGAACAAACTGAAATTGCTGTCTCTTGCCATGAAAATAAATTTACTGAATATGAGAATAGTGGAAAAAAAGTGAAAATAATTTTTATATAAAAATAAAAAGGAGCTTATTAAGCAGCATCCTGTCAAAGTACAGACTTTGACTATTAATTACATTTGGCATCTGGGAACTCAATTAGAACAAGTAAAAGGACAGCCATTTAAATTAAGTGTCTCCAAATAAGTATTTAATTTCTGCTTAATAAGCTGATGAGAGATGGAGGTGAAGGAATACATGCATAAAATTGAATATTTAACTATTCCATTTTTGAGAAATGAATAGGAAGTGAGACAGGAAAAAACCCCAGATATTAATTTTTGCAATTTATTTTGTCTGAGTCTCAAGGAGAAACAATTCAATAAACTTGACAGCATAAATGTTCAGCTTAAACAAAAAGGAGAGAAAATATGTAAAAGAAGATTACTAAGCATGAATGTAGGCTGTTAAACAATTAATATGATGCAAATAAATATTTTGTGACCCTGAACTCTCTGAAATTGGAAAAGAGAGTCTGGCAGATAAAAATAAAAAGAGTAATATTCATTACCAGTGCAAATACCCATAGCAAGAATAGCTCTGTCTTCCTTAATACTTTCAAGGTGTCCGCCTAAAAATCCCTATCCCTGGATGAGGTGAGAGATATGTGAAAAGATTTTGGTCACCAGTCAGGAGAGCCTCTGGTGACCTGACTGTTGTGACACTGGGGTATGGTGGTCCGTGGTACAAAAGTAGATGATAACGACTATTCAACAGGAGAAAAAAACCAATAAAGTTACCGCTTTTCCTTTATGTAAGGTCATTTAGACTCCCGACTCAAAAACAGGTTTAATTTTCAGGAACACATGAGGGATATAATGTAATAGGCTGCATTTGAACAAATAATGTGACTCTGCACTCAAGTTGCATGTGGTAAAATTGGTTTTTTAAAGATTATTCACTCTCCTGTAAATTATTTAACAATCAATTTTACTTTTTTCTACTGAGTTATTCAAAACTACAACAAAAAATAGTATCTAAAGAAAAGCAACTCAGGCTCTATGCCAAGGCTCTAACACTTTCACCCAATAGAAATTGATAATTCAGATATTGCATTGTATTTTAAGATAGTTGTGTAAGTAATACACATACATTTTAATTTGAAATTTAAGCAGTAATTTTTGGATGTATCATAAAAGGCCGTAAGGCGGGTGACAAGATGACTCTGTCATTCACATTTCAGAAAGTATGCCTGCAGCAGTTCTCCAGCTATGTAATCTTACTGCCTGTGTTCCAGAGAATTCATAATTTTGTAAGTGGGGTGGCAAAAAACAACCTTTTTTTTTTTTTTTCCTCAGGAGTATTTTGGTATATAAGAGGTTATAATTCAGCCTGTTTATAATGAACTTCATAAACAACAAAATGTGCTAACAATATCTAGACCAAGTCCCTCAAACTTATGCGTTGCTACATTTCTCAGAGCCAGAAATATTTTGGACTTTAGAATCCTGACTTCAAGGTCCTAAACATGCTCAATAATTATTATGTTTGTTGTTGCCGAGTTCTAGCAATACTCAAATGGCACATGCTTAACTATGTCCAGGCTGAGAAAATTTGCTGCTAACAACAATGTGTGGGCATTTTTCCATTCACAACTGCAGATATAGTATTCAGTAGCATTATAAAATCATTAAAGTTGGATAAGACCTCCAAGATCCTCAAATCCAACCTCTGACCTGCCACCATGCCCACTAAACCATATTGTGAAGTGCCACATCCACTCACTTTTACAGCATGTCCAGGAATGGTAACTACCACTTCCCTGGGGAACTAATACAATAGAATTGAAAAACAAAGATGTTGCTTCCAATTTACATGTTTAAATAAGGATTTTTATGCTTGTTAATCCAGAAAGGCCTCCAAAATAAACAGAAAATTAATCACCAAAAATAATCTAAACAGCTCATTTTTATTCTCATTTGATTATTCTTCTATCTTAAATATTTACATTAACAAAGTAAGCAAATACAAGAAACTCTTCAAACTCAAACAAAAAACTCACTGGACTTAAGTAGATTTATAACTATAGTTGTATATGTCGCCAGAGAACTTGATTCCATATGATTATGATGCCAAACAGCTCTGCAAGTGTGAACAAAGAATATAACAGACATTTAAAATTCAACTGCCTGAGGCTTAAAAATACCACCAGAATTATTGCCTCAATCCCACCATTAGTTGTGCTAATTCTAGAAAACTAAATAGGCAAACAGAAATCTCATTTAAACATACATTTTTTTATAAGCTTCAGCTGGATTTTCCTTTTAATTTGTTTTCTTTTTTTTCCTGTAAAGAGATATTGATATGTTTCTGTGACTAGGAATCTTAATTGGTTAATGACAGTGACATTTCTAAGTTTGGATTAATTTTTGTTGGCTTTTCTTCTCACAGAATCATCCTTACAAAATCCTAAAACACATCAGTTGATCCCCAGAAAAAATAAGTGCCCTTTGAGACATTTCTGTCTTCTCTGTACTATTTAAATTAGATGAACTGATTTTCAGATGACGCAGAAAAGAGGACAGTTACTACAGTAGCTTTCCTCAAAGATGATATTAAAAATGAATCTGAGAGTGTGCCTGTTTCAAGAATTACTTGTAAGGGTTTGATAAGAAAAACTACTGAAAACAATGTGTTTAACTCTTTGATCTATTACAATGATGATCAAAAATAGGACTTATTTAATACTGTTATCCATATTTGTTAAACTGTGAGCTTGGTTCATAGATCTTGCTCTCTGTTAATCTTTACGGAACAGAACACAGCTAAATAATTGTCTAGAATAGTAGGGGTTAGATGCCTACTTGCCAGGTGAATATCCAGTGCAATTGTAACTGCTGCTTTCCGAGTGAAGAGTCGTAAAACATAGGGGTATAATAAATAATTATCATTTTTAATAATTATCATATACAGGAAGCATGCTTATTATCAACCTTGCATATGTAAGTGAACTGATTGAACAATCAGATACTACAGCAGAAACTGCAACATCTTTACAAGCATTACAAATTATTCCCATCAAGTGTCTACCGTTTTTATCTCTTAAAGGACAAGCAGACCAAGATGCTGGGGAAGAGGGTATGCCCTGTGCACAACAGGACATCATTATCCTAGCGTTGAGAACTGGTCTTGTCTTGGCCATACCTGTGTCTGTGTGTCTGTGGGGCATGGCAGTAGGCAAATGAAGAAGATCCATGTCTTTCTTGGGAATGTCCCCTATGTTTCCTACTGCAAAGCCAAAGAGGATCAAAACCAGGCTGCCTTCAGGTACAAGGAATATAAGAATTAGGGTTTTCATAGTACTTCCAGCTTCTGGTCACTCAAGGCAAATCAGGAGGAAGCAACTAATTGCTCATCTCTCTGAGGGAAGAGGTGATTTTGAAAAGTAAAGGTGACATACTGGGTTTAAGAAGAAATGGTGTGTACTTCTGCACTTGTTTTTGTTTAACATAAAGTAGATGTTGAGCTTATCGACCTTGGAGGAACTATGCTGCTATGACAAAGATAATAGTTATTTTGAGAAGATCAGCAGAAGAATCTGCTATCACATTTTCCTGCACAAGCAGATTTCTTGTCAAGAATGACCAAAAATAAAAAAAAAAAATTCAAAAGAATACTATGAATATACTAGTGCCTGTATGACACATTCTTAAGTCCCATGGGACATTTAATCACCACTGAAATCCACCTTAAAAAATACTTTTGTAGTAAGTATTCTTTACTATACTAATACTACTGCTGTAGTAAGTATTTTTTAGATATCTAAAACTTTATAAAGACTTTTTAGTATAGCTCTTATAAAGCCCTTGTAAAACACTTAAAGATCTTAAGTAGTTTTTGTTTGTTTGTTTTTATTTTGAATAAATATTTATTAACATAATTAGGTATTAGGAACTTATCTATTTAGGTACTGTTAAATTAACATTCTCAGCAAATTTCAGTTGGTACACTGTGATTTTTAACAAATTTCTTCAGGACTACTTCTAATCCTGTTGATATGGAAACATTTTTTACTGATAAATGTGCTATTAGGAACGCATACAGTACCACTATTTCAGATGAAATAACAAGAATACATTCTGAATTGTGTATTATTCCTGACCAATGTCATTAGAGTATGTGTTGGTGGGAAAAGAGACTTGAGTCCTCAAGTGTGTCCTTTACACACCCCCCACCCCTACCCCCTCCGTACACCCCTGTTCATTTCTACTATCTCTGATGGGAAATATGGTTTGTCCTAAAACAAGAGCACCAGGTGGGTATTTCAGGAGGAATTGTGCGAATCCTGCCATAATTAATGTATTCCAGAGACCGAGAGGGCTGAGATGTGACTTTGGTGCACTTCAGCCTGAATGAGTGCACAGAACACTTCTGGAGATTGGGTTAGCTGGGCAAACTGGCCTGCTGAGGCTGAAGGCAGCTTCTGGGTGGATACCCACTCCCAGAGGGATGCCTGCAGGACACGTCCAGCCCAAAGACAGGGAACACTCGCTTTTGAATGAGTGAAAAAAAGCATTAAGATCTGGTCAAATACAGAGATAAAATCCTAAAATATCTACACAGGAGTTTTGCTGATTTGTAATTGTACATTCTACAAGATCAAAGACAGTGAAATTGTTTATAGCTGAACCTGCTTATAATATAACTCATTAGCCTTAAGAGTCATTGACCAAATCGGAGACTTAGTGGACCTAGCTGCACCTCATTCTGTGATAAATTCAGAAAGCAAGGAAGTCTCTGAAGGTTGGGACACAACAGGAGGGATGAAGAGCTGATGATATTATAATCTGATGTAATAGATGACAGAGTTATTATTTAAATACTGCATTAGCAATATTTAGATACTGTATCAGCAATAGCAAACATCTAATCATAATCATGCATGTAATCATTGTGTCCTACTTCTCATGCCTGGCTGAGAACCTTCCCTCAAATACACTGCTACATAATCTACGTTGGTAAGTTTCCAAAAATACATTTCCAAAAATATTTTCTATTTATAAAAGCTCAGAAGTGTACCTGAGAAGAAGCAGAAAAGCTTGGTTACATCTGTTTACAATGGATATGGCAAACTCTGAGGACGAGTAAGAAATATAAGTGTTTTGTGGCATAAAAAATTTTTTACTTCAAATTATGGTAGCTGTTCCACTTTCTGCACCAGACATAATAATTGACAGTGTCTGCAGACATTAATGTCCTAAATGGATTTGAAAATGTGGGATTTAAAAGGAAGGCATTCAAAATACTTACTGACAAATAGCTTTCCCAATAACCTTATCTAAAAAATGGTTGAGATCAGTTGTATAACACCTAACCTCATAAGCTATGTATATAAGTTTTTTCATGAGAATTTGAAGAGTTTGATTTCAAAATTTTGCATATTTTAATTGAGAAAAACTGTTAGGTTTTGAGAACATCATCTTAGAATCTTCTTGTTTGAATACTGTAAACTTTAAAATAAGATTACATAAAGAATCTCATTATTTCATATTTTAGTCCGAATGAATTTTCTGTATCAAAAAAACCCTCCCAAACAAACCTGTAAAAAATTGCTTTAAATTTGAACTTTATTTGTTATTTCTTGTGTTTTAATGTCTGTTTCATTTTTCTTTCACTGACATTGATTTATTTTCTCAGCTAAAACAATCTTAGATATAGACTGTAAGCAAGCAGTTAACATGATCCAATGATCTTCTTTCTAAGCTTTTTAAAACTTTTATCTTTCAAGGTTTCTGCATGTAATTTAAACAATGCTGACTAGAATGTGGGCTGCTACCTACATAAGAAGAGTTCCTTTCAAATATCAAGGTCTAAAATGGGTAATGAAACAACTTTGGATGTATTGATACAACAAACATTTCCAGAGGCAGCACATGCACTTCAACACCACAACTCACGTGGCTAAGTGACAAATCAAATATGTAATCTTACAACAGTATTTTAATGTATTTAGGGTGGTGTTATGAGCTAGTAACACCAAAAGTGGAAGACAAGCAGTTTGGCTGAAGTGACTGAATACAGATAAGCTCTTGTTGGAACTCTGCAAATGAGTCTGCATGTGTATGTTCTTTGTTGCTCCTTTTTGCTTCTAAGCTTTTATGCCTATGGCAACAGCAAGACTGATACTCATATCATAAATAAAATTAGCTGAGATAAAAATACCATGGAGTGAGAAATACAAATCTAGCTTCACTAAAGCTGAAGCAGTAACCTTATGTTAATATTAGTATAATGCAAAAGACAACCTGAATGCATTATATCATTATGGCACAACCTAATAAAATCCCCCATGTCCATATGAAGAAATGGACCACTTTTGCCCTCTCTCTCTCTTTCTAAAGCTCTTAAAACCACTAACATCTCTTGTATAAATAATACCAACCAAATAATATGACTCAGATCATCCAGATGCAGGCTCTGAGCATTATGAAAGAATTATGTGCCTGTATTATTCCAGCCAAAAACCAATTTCCTGCTGAAACAGTTTTTAAGGGTAGAGAATGTAATTATAAATCAGAAATATGGCAAAAATTCAAAGTGGTGGATGAAACATGGGTGCAATGGTGTGGGGTGTCCCCTTGTGCTGACCTTTTTTCCCTGTGTCAATTCCACAAAACATTCTGGCATCTGGTTTATTGGCTTTAGCTGCTATATTCAGTTGCAAACACCTACACAATAGATATGTAGAGCTGTATGTGCATCATCACAGATCTGTCTGAGCAAATGAGATATTCCATTTGTTTGCAGGGAAAGAAAATCCATTAAAATGGGAAAATTTGCTAGCCTGAAACATTGTACTTAGCTTTAATGGGAAAAGGAGCAAGAAAACACCTGCCTCCTGTTTCTTTCATTATGGATTATTAACAAAGTACAAGACTTCCTTTCCCCTGCTGTAAAATAACCTTAATGAAACATGAGAGCAAAGAAATATCTACTAAGAAAGTGAATTTCTGGTAGAAAGGCATATGTTTTTTCTATGCTGTCCTTATATTTCTCCATCTCCTTTCTACATATTTTGAGATACTTTTATTTTGATGATACTACTCAGAGAGAGAGAGACTATTAATTATCTTATTAAAATTAAAAAAAAAAATAGTCAGGTTTTATTTTTTCCATTTATGGTCTTAAGGGTATTTATCTTTAAAAATTCATATACTGTTTGTGAGAAAATATCTCAGCATGCCCCATTTTTTTCCTAGCTTCAGACTGATGAAATCAAAGAAATTTCTGCCTAGTGTTAGTTATTGTCTTTGCTATTTGGCGTAACTGTAGTTTTTCAAGGCCTGGAGAATTATTAGGTGTGGCAAAGTTGTTTCATGTAGAGTTAAATATTCCTGCAGGTAATACAGGTTTGCATGAAAAAAAAACTCTGGCTCAGTGAGATATTGAGCCTGTGCTTTTATGAAGATCAAAACAGAAGGCTTTACATACTGCATGTCAAATGCTTTAATATTGTTAAAGATATTTGCAGTTTTAGTCTGCCTTTTTTGTTACAGCCCACACAATCTGAAGCTTTGGAGGCAGAGTTCAGGCAATGTATATCCTCACTGCCTTGCATTGGTGCATTTTGAAGCATTGTCATTCCATTTTCACTCAGAAGGTGCTTTCTGAGTGGAGTTTTTTGGTTTTGTTTTTGTTATGGGGTTGGGTGTTTTTTGACATTGTCTCTGACAACATACTCATAAGCAAGCTCAGGAAGCGTGGATTGGACAGTGAGATGGATTTAGAATTGGCTAACAGANTTTTCCATTCCAGAAGGTGTTTTTTGAGTGGAGCTTTTTGGTTTTGTTTTTGTTGTGGGGTTGGGTGTTTTTTGACATTGTCTCTGACAACATACTCATAAGCAAGCTCAGGAAGCGTGGATTGGACAGTGAGATGGATTTAGAATTGGCTAACAGAAGATCCCAGAGGGCTGCGATCAGTAACACAGGGTCTAGCTGAAGGCTTGTCACTAGTGATATTCCCCAGGGCTCCACACCAGATCCAGTATTGTTTAATTTATCCATCAATGACTTACATGAAGGGACAGATGTGTTCTCCACCAGTTCACTGATGACACAAAGCTGTGAGGAGTGGCCAATACCCCAGAGGGCTGTGCAGCCCTTCAGAGGGACCTCAACAGTCAGCAGAGATGGGCAGAGGAGAACCATCTGAAATTCAACAAAGGCAAATGCTGAGTCCTACACCTGGGGAAGAATAACCCCATGCAACAGCACAGACTGGGGGTAAACCTGCTGGAAAACAGCTCTGCTGAAAAGGACCTAGGGGAGCTTGTGGACAACAAGCTGTCCATGAACCAGCAATGTGTCCTTGTGGCTAATAGGGACAATCATGTCCTGGGGTACATTAGGAGAAGCATTGTCAGCAGGATGAAGGAGATGATCCTGCCACACTGCTCAGCCCTGGTGAGGCCACATCAGGAGTGCTGTGTCCATCTCTGGGCTCTTCAGTACAAGAGACACATGGAACTCCTGTAGCAGGTCCGGTGGAGGGCTATGATGATTGTTAGGGGATGGAACATCTCTCTTATGAGGAAAGGCTGAAGGAGCTGGGCCTGTTCAGACTTAAAAAAAAAAAAAAGACTGAGAGGGGACTTCATCAATGTCTATCAGTGAAGGGAGGGTGACAAGAGGCTCTTCTCGATGGTACCAAGCAATATCACAGGAGGCAATGGGCAGAAACTGATGCACAGGAAGTTACACCTGAACATGAGGAAGAACTTCTTTACTGTGCAGGTGACCACACACTGGAACAGATTGTCCAGAGATGTTGTGGACTCCCCCTCACTGGAGTTATTCAAGAACATCCTGGGTGCACTCTTGTGCAATGTGATCTAGGATGACCCTGCTTGAGCAGAGAGATTGGATCATGTGACTCACTGTGGTCCCTTCCAACCTGACCCATTCTGTGATTCTGTGACTCCATACTACATGACAGATAAAAAGTGAGTGTCATGGTTTACCCTGAGCCATCAACCAAGCACAAGGGAACCATTCACTCACTTCCCCACCAGTGGAATAGGGGAGAGAATTGGAAGGCTAAAAGCTAAAAAACCTGTGGGTTGATGTAAGGAGAGTTTAGTAGGGAAAGAATAAACCATGCACACAAGCAAAACAAAATAAACAATTACTTCATTGCTTCCCATGAGCAGATAGGTGTAAACACATTTCTTTCACATTTCTGTGGGTTTTCTATAGGTTATAAATTTTTAAAAGTTTTCATACTAAAAAAAAGAAAAAAGGAAAAACAGGAAAAGACAGGAGAGGTAGTAATGTCATTACATCACATTGTATTACACTGTATTTCATTTGTGCAAAGGCCTATATTCTGGAGACAAATTAGTGGTTATAAAAATACCATTGTAATTTTCACTGACAATTTGACACTGACAAAATGACACTGAGACTGACAATCACAAGTTTATCAAAAGTAATTTTTGCTGTAGTATGTAACTCCTATGGATGTAATACTGAAGCTTTTTCAGTGGCCATTTATTTTTAAAATGTGCCTTATTTCAAGATTAAAATGAAGTGCATGAGATGCAAAAAAAATCTGAGATATGTTTACTTGATCACTTAAAAAGCTTTAGTATCTGACTGTTTATGAAAAGATATTCTGGCTAGAAAAAAAAAACTGATTTCTTTACTCTGAAAGGGATTTTTTTGTGTTATAAAATAAGGTCAGGCATTCCTGACCTTATTAATTGTGTATTTAATTAATTGTGTAATTAATTAATGGTGTATTTAATCACAAATTATTAAAGTATCCATACTTCCCTCTGCTATTCACCTCAGAATCCTGCAAGAAGCTCTATTGCAAATCTTACAGTGGTTTTCAGCCTGCTAACAAAAGTTTTTATGTTTGGTTTTTTTTTAATATTTATTACACATAGATACATAGATATATAGGCATATATCTTTTTATCAGAAACACTTAGTGGAATCAGAAGAGGAAAATGACCAGCTTTTATTTTCTCTGAAGAACTGCAGTCTTGTGGAGTTGAAACATGTGTCAGAGAAATTACCTGTTCCATCTCATGGAGCATTATTATACAATTAAAACAGTAATGTTCAAGACTGTTAGATTTTATAGTGCATTTCTACACTTTATTTTCTTCATTGTTTTTTAGATATCACACAATAAGAACTTGGTCTGCAAAGAAATAAGGCACTTAAATGCTGATTAATTGCCCCTGTAGGCAGCTGCATATGAAATAAAGACAAGATGTTAAATGGCAAATACCTTTTTTATTCATCTTCTGTATAGTCAGAGACCTTTCATTTTTACCATTAAGCCTAAGCAGCTAAGGACTACATAAACTCTGTTGGGGATCCTGATTGAAGGTAAGTGCATTCCTACAGTTACATAATTAAACCTTGAAGAGAGAAGAGCTTATGATTTACCCTGTAGTCTATTGTATGTGACTCACACTCAACCACTAATTTTGACTCTCGTACTTGGGCACTTAATCGTCCCTCAGCATGAGTGCGAGAGTAGCCTAGGTAAGTAATTTAGGACAATGTCAAATAGCAGGACTCCTAAAAATCAGGTATTTCCCGGTACTGTGATCTTTTAATTCAGCAGCCACAAAGTTTCCTGTGTTCTTTTGTGGATCTACACCTCAGTTGTTCATGGTTTGTAAATAAGATAGTCAAATCTCAGATAACGGAAATCTCCTTTAATTATTGCAGGACTTTTTTTTTTTTTTTTTTTTTTTTTTTTGTAAATTGGTTTTTCTCCTT